>OY763894.1:4693941-5234248 GCA_963667165.1 Barbarea vulgaris | reverse complement strand
TGAACCATTAATTGGATGTGTAATTCGATCACTCATATTAACCTTTTTGTGTTATCTGTTCTATATATAGTTTCTTCATATTATTCAATCAATTATTTTCAAATGCAAATTATAATTTAAGTTTATCATGTTAAAATAAAAATTAGAAAGGAACATTTTCAAGTATATCATAGCTATATAGAAAATCTATATCAAAATCAAGTAAATGAATATAAAAATGTAGTTTAAAATTAAGTCTATATTTGGATTTGAAAGTGTTTAAAACCCCATGAACCAATAATCCATCTTAATGTTTTTTTTTTGTTGCATTACATTATACTATTCTTTTGCATTAAATACCCTGAAATTTTATGCTATTAGGACCCGCTACATCCCTAATACTTGACGCATTATCTAATAAATACTGCTAAGTTAGTCCAACATCTATATTAACATTTTTGCAGCAATATTTGAAAAAACCCTTGCTTTTTAAAGTATTTACTTAAATTGCCACTGTCGGGTCGGGTCAATTTCATTTTTTTGACCCGAATAGTAAACCGGGTCAGAATAATATATTAAACAATTAATTCAAATTTTAAAAATAATTTAAAAATTACTTTAAAAATATTATTTCAAAAATTTAAATAAAAAATAAAAAATAAAAATGAAATGAATTAAAAATAAAAAATAAATAAATAATATAAATACAAAAATAAATAAAAACAATTATTGAAAAATTAAAAAAACCCTTTTAAAATCTAACATAAAAAAAAAACAATAATAAAAATATAAAATATAAAATAAATAGGAAATTTAAAATAAAAAATCAAAAACAAATAAAAAATTTAAATCTAACAAATACGAAATATATAAAAAATAATTTTGTAAAAATAGATAAATAATTAATAAAACAAAAAAAAAGATAATCAAAAATCAATAACTGATATAAATATAAAAATAATTAAAAAATTATTATAAAAAACAATACAAAACTTACAATTAAAAATAAAACTAAAAAATGAAATAAATTCAAAATGAAAAAAACAAAATAAATAATATAAATATAAAGATAAATAAAAACAATTATTGAAAAAAAAAAACAACTTAAAATCTAACATAAAAGAAATATATTCAAAATAATTAAAAATATAAAATAAAAATATACAATAAATAGAAAATTTAAAATAAAACAAAATAATAACAAATAAATAAAACAATCTAACAAATACAAAATATATTAAAAATTATTTACTATAACAAAATATCAATATATAAAAAACTAAATGAATAAATTAAATTAAAAATAAAACAATAAAAAAAATAACTAATATAAATAAAAAAATAAAAAAATATTAAAATAAACTTTTAACCTTTACAAAATATATAAAAAACAAATAAAAATATAAATATAAATTATATAAAAATAAAATAAAAAAAAAACTCTTCCAAATCTAACATATAGGAAATTTTTATAAAAAAAGTTATTCAAAACTTTTTAGAAAAATTGAAATAAATTCAAAATGAAAAATAAAATAAAAATTATAAAAAAAAATTATAAAAAATAATAATAATTTTTTAAAATATATAAAAATACATTACACATAAAATTAAAATACTAAACCATATATAAAATATAAAACACAAAAATTATATAAAAAAAACTTTTTCAAATCTAACATATAGGAAATAGATAAAAAATAATTACACATAAAATTAAAATACTAAACCATAAAAAAAACTACCGCATACGAAATATATTAAAATTATTTTACGTATAAAAATAAATAAGTTAAATTTATTAAAAAAAAAAATTTCAAAAATCTAACATATAGGAAATATATCAAAAAATATTTTTTGAAAAAAATTAATAAAAAAAACAAAATTCGTACGATTTTATATGTAAATCATTTAAACTATAAAACTAAACTTTTACAAAATAAAAAATGTCATGGACGGGGTTCTATGACGGAACGGATTTCAGTCCATATTAAATTTTAAATGTATTACATAGTTTAAAATTATACAAAATATTTATTTCTACATTGATAAAAAATTACATGCGGTCTTACATAATGTTTAAAAATGTTTCAAATATTATATTTGTTATGTGTAAACTTTATAAAAAAAATATCACCGCCACAATATATATCGAAACGGGTAGAGATCATTACTTCAATAGTACAATACTAAATTAGAAATAAACATATATATATATATATATATCATGGATTAAATTTTTTTAAAAAAACATTAAAAATTAAATTTTAACAAAAGTATTTAAATAAAACATAGAAACAAAAAATCTCTCCGCGGTATACCGCGGGGTAAATTCTAGTTGCATTACATTTCCCAACAGAACATGCTTGGAATATATATATATATATATATATATATATATATTTTTAAAAATCTTACCTTATGAAACTAACATATACTCCATCAATCAAACCTCGGTTTAGAAACACTAACTCATCATAGTCATTAGATATCAACAAGTACGTGTCAATAAACCATCATATAATAAAAGACAGAAATTCATAATAATCACATGAAAAGGGATGTATTAAATTAAGATTTTGAAAGAGTTTTGTATATTCTTTATGGAGGCATGTTTGTACGATGATACCTCAAAGACCCGCTTCATCCCCATTAAACAATCTGACCAGTTCAGCTTCATGTCTAAATAGAGAGGAAATTAGGAGGCTGAAACAGAGGAAAAAAGCCGTGAGAAGCTTTGGTTAATTGAAGTTTAGTATAAATAAAGAGTTGTGGCTTTTCATTTGGGATTCATCATTCTTGCTTATTGTTGTTTAGTTGTGGAGACGTGATGAGTCTCTTGGGATGATGATTTTGTATCGAAAACCCACGAAAGGACCCAAATCAATATTTTCAACTAGGAACTCCAAATTTATAAATTGCACACTGATCAAATAATATAGTGTAAAATGTTAATATCAAAACCTTTTTATAACTCGCTCATTAAGGCACCCTCTTTCTGTGAACATGCCTCTATTCATTCATTCAACAAATTCCATAAGAAAAAAACTCCAAAATATGTGCGAGGAAATTTAATTACAAGTGAAACCAGCCAGATAGACAAAACCGGTACGTAAAGGAGCTAGCCCGGACATAGAAACGGTTCATACTTTGTGTAGCTTGAACACCATTAAAGCTTTTGTTTTCACTTCTAGTCTCAACTTCTCAACAAACGTACGTATGAAGAGTTTGAAAAACGAAATGCAGTTGGTGTGTGTGTGTAATAAAAAAATAAAAAAAAAACACTTTGTTATAACATTTACAGGAATTTATGAGTCTAAATTGTAAGGTAACCTCTAACTATCTTGTGTTTTCTTTTAGCTTTAAGAAATTGTATAAAATCAAAAACATTGTGGATTTTTACATCAAATAGCAGAGTTCATCATAATCATGTATTGCAGATGAGTCAACTTAAATATTTTCAAGAGCATATATGTAAAAATAGATGTGATGTTTGAAAGGTTTAAGAGAAAAAAAGACAGACTCAAATCTAACGAAATTAAAAAAAACTAATGAATATTGGAAACTAGTGAATAAAAGAAGAAAAACAAAGACTGAAATATCCAAACTACTAATCTATTTTTTGGGGTGGAATAAGGAAATTGGTACCGAAATGGCCAGGATTTAAAACACTAATGATGGTGGAATCATGGAGATAGGCAAAGCCGGCTTCGTCGGCATCAAAGAATGTGACACTGTTAGAGCGCAAACCAGGAAAGGAGGTAGCAGGGACACAGAAAGGTTCAGACATTGAGAGGAAAATGCATAGATCTCCAATGTCTTGAGTGTATACAGCGTTTCCTTGCTCGTCAAGTTTGAACACCAATAAAAACTTTGTTTCCATTCTTACAATACCCTCAATGATCTTGCCAGAATACTTCTTGTACCCCTTGACCAAGAAAGTTTCACCAGCTGGTGACTCAACCAAGTGTTCGCTCTTGGAGCACGAATCCGGAAAGTTCCTTATGGTCTTCTTCAGCTTGGGAAAGCTTCGGAACCGCAAGCGCTGCAACTTGGGTTTGTGCGTGTGTGTGCGGAGATCCCATGATCCAATGAGGTGGCCTCCAGATCCTGGAATGCGAAACATGTCATCTTTCTTGGAATACATGACACGTGAGGAGTAGAAGCAAGGGTTTTCGATTCTGACGTTGACCCACTCCGAGTTCCTATGAGCGGGTCTACAAAAGCTGAGTTGAGGTCCCAAGAACTTGACAGCCACAACACAGTCCTCATCCTCAGGAGAAGATGTAGACATTGAAACGTTTGTGACGATTTGAGTTTGGCAATGAGGCAGAGTTACAAGAGGAGGCAGAGGAATGCGTTTAGGATCTGTATCCGAAGCAACCGGGTTTAGATCGTCTTGGAGACGCAATATGCCATCGTCCTTCAAAGTAGCTATCCAGCCATGGGATGACCCGATCTTCGCTATGGTATCATCATACAGCAGTTCCCCTGGCACCTTTTTATCCAAAGTAGTGCAGTCAGGTTCATTAGCATTCCTAATCACGAGTTTTCCTTCATTCTTGTATATTGGTTCACAGCTTTCAATGGCGGCGATGAAACAAGGAGGAGATGAGAAGCCGTTGTTATTAGAGAGAAGAGGAGAGGATCTTACCAACACTGCTTTCCGAAAGCATTGTAGCTTCAGGGGCTGGTTCAGAAGCAGAGACATGAATCAGGTGTTCTTAGCCAATACGCAAATGAAAGAAAGAAACCCTAATTGGTCATGTTCTCATTTATAGGCTTAATCTTCATTTGTTTTCATTTTAATTATTGCGGCCCGTTAAGTCAAACTCTCCACTCATAAATACTTTTTTTTTTTTTTTTAATCACCAAGGTTTCATTTTAATTGATGTCATTGTGTATTTTCGATGTAACATATGAAATTAACTAAAGAGAAATTAGTTATGTGGTACTAGTGAGAAAATTTGGCACAAAGATTAGCTTCAACCTTGAAAAAAAAAAAAAAAAAAAAAAAAAATTGGCTATAAAACTCTTTTGCTCCTTCCATCGATCTCACTTGTGCAGTAAGACTTCAATCACGGCAATGCTTGAGGTTCCTTGAATACTTAAATAAGAATCCAAGAATCAACTCTCAAAAAGTATTCTTCCACTCCAAAATTTTCCAAACATGACATATCACCCACCCATACAAGAGCAGTGGCTTCTACGATCAAGACAAGATTAAACCAAAACCGAGGATAAGCTTTTGCATCATACCATCTAAATTATCCCCTCTTAAAAAGTGCTAAACCTCAATGTGAAGTTTCTCACATTGACAAAAGAAAAAGTGAATTTAGACAATTGTTCCAAATCACATTTTTCTTGGATTCCTTTTAGCGGTGATCGGAGTTTAGATTTATGTTAAAATCAAAAAGAAAAGTTTAGATTTATGCAAAGACAAGCATAACAAAACTGGTAAAGAGGAAAGGAAGCCGATCATTGGGATGAAAAATACCAAATATGTAACGAATGATTTTAAAAGAAAGAAAAAAAACTAGTTTTGTTGGGGGGTCTATATATTCATGTTTTAATAAAGGTAATAATATAACTTTACATAATCCCCAATTACCATATATATAGAGGCCATCTTGCGACACCAAAATGTGATATCAATGGGTTCGTATCATCAAATTGTGAAATAGTACAGGTTCTGTCCATATCACCTGATCGATCTTGTTCATATTCAAAAGCAACAAAACGGTTTTCTAAAGGCACACGGACATAAGACATTAGTGAGCTATGACAACACATAATTAAAAGGAATTCATATATCACCTGAGAATATCTCAAAGAGGATATATATATCAGTACTCACATAAAAAAAAAAAAAAAAAAAAAGGACGAGACTCTTCTAGAGTCAAACTCAACTATAATTCCAGACAAAGGTGCGCGCTAGTTGATATATAGAGGTGGAATATGGTAAGGGGCCTTGAATGTAGAAGTTATCCTATTGAATCTGATCATGAAATCATCCACATAAACCAATTCGTCGACATCATAGATTATGACTTGGTTAGAGCGCATGCCGGGAAAGGTGCTAGTGGAGACACAGAAAGGTTCAGCTTTTGAGAGATACATGCAGAGATCTCCAATATCTCGAGTAAGAACCGCGTTTCCTTGACCGTCTACTTTGAACACCAATATAAACTCTGTTTTCATTTTTGCAATACCGTTGATGATCTCTTCGGTCTTCTTATACCACTTAACCAAAAAAGTTTCACCAGTAGATCTTGATTCCACCAAATGATCACTGGTGCAGCACGAGTCGAGAATCTTTCGGTTTCTCAGCTTAGGAACGTTTTTATATCGCAACTTCAGAATATTACTTGTGTGTGTGCGGATATCCCATGATCCAATGAGGCTACCTCCGGATCCTGGCATGAGAAACCTGTCATATTTCTTGGAATACATGACACGGGAGGAGTGAAAGCAAGGGTCTGTGATTCTAACGTTGATCCACTCGGAGTTCTTCTGAGCGGGTCTGTAAAAGCTGAGTTGAGATCCCATGAACTTGACAGCCACAACACAGTCCTCATCCTCGGGAGAAGATGAAGACATTGACACGTTGGTGACGATTTGTGTTTGGCAATGAGGCAGAGTTACAAGAGGAGGCAGCGATATGCATTTTGGATCTGTATCCGATGCATTAGGGTTTAGATCGTCTTGGAGACGCAATATCCCGTCGTCCTTCAAAGTAGCTACCCAACCGTGAGATGCTCCGATCGTTATCATTGGATCACTATCCACCAACTCCAGAGGCACCTTCTTGTCCAAACAAGCGCGGCCAGACATCATGATCACGAGTTTTCCGACATCCGCTCCACAAGGTTCAGCGCAGATGATGGAACAAGGAGGGCTTTGCATCATGGATCTTACCAACACAGGTTTCCTCCGAAAGCATAGTAGCTTCGACGGCGTGTAAAGAATCTGAGACATGGCTCAAATGTTCTTAGCGAAATACAAAGAGACTTACGAAAGAAATAAACAAAACCCTACTTGTAACAACGACTTGCCCATTGTTTTAGGCTTTTTTTCTTCTTTTCACCCATTGTTTTAGGCTTTTTTCGTTTTTTCCCATAGTCTCTTACACGCTCACCTTGAATTACAATTTATTTAGATACATAATATACAATTTTTTTTTTGTTATTCAGTATAATTACTTACCGAATATCTTTAAATTTTTGCCCATTCAAGCTACCAATTTTTTCACATTTTGTTTACATTTTTTTCAGATTTACTGAAATTTCTTTATCTTTCATTTTGTGTATATATATATTTTTAAACTTATGTTTCTACTCTTTAACAAAAAAAAAAAAAAAACTTATGTTTCCAACACTACTAAAAATCTCAAATGTATAAGATATATACGTTAAATTATATTAATATGAATTTTTATTTGTAACTTTCATATTTGGTTTGAATTCTGACTAATAACTCTCTTTTTTTAACCAAACTTCACCACTATGTTATATAATACAGCCTATAAATATATCTTCTATCATACTAAATCATATTTCAACTCCAAGCATTCCATATCAATCAATAAGAGCCGTACTTTTCATACCAAAATATCACATAAATCATATTAAAACTATGTATATATGGTTAGTTTTAAGGAAAAAATTAAAGATAAATTTCGAAATAGATAGAGAACAAATTTGTTAGTTTACTTATTTTTGTTTATAGAGTGACTGTAACATCAAACTAATAAGTTTTCTAATTAATTTCGTATTTTTTTATATAGATATATTTCTGTCGCGTGGAAATAGAAACAGATACGTAGAAACGTGAAAATAAATTGTTTTTTATAAAAGATTAAAGAAAACGAGTATGTTTTGAAAACTGAAAACAACCCAACCAATATTAAAAGGACAAAAGGTTTACCAATTCCAAAACAAGATATTTCTTATGATCTCGATTTTTTTAGTCTTATATTTTACTGAACTTGGTATTTGGAGAGATTAAATAAAAATTATATGTTATTAAAACATAATATCTTGTAAAATTTAGTGTTATTAGATTAATAATTTTATAATATACAATCAAATTCAAAGTTGTTGAAAATATTATTACAATTTGATTTTAAGAGTTTCATGTGAGCTTTTATGGGATTTTTTAACTAAAAATATAAAGATCAAAATCTCATGATTTTAGCTGACATTTTAGAAAATTTATTATTTCACCAAAATTTAACCATATCATCTCAAAATTCATTAAAATTTAAATCTCACCAAATATTTGATCCAATACACCCCTTATTCTCAATTTATAAACTTCAAAAAATTTAAATACCTTTAGTTAATAAAAACAAATATATGAGTGACTTATATTTTTCAAATTAATTAAGGATTTATTAAGTTACCAAAAACACCATATATATTTTTAATATTTCTAAATTATTTTATTTCCCAAAAAAATATAATCTTATCGTTGTTGATGTAGCTAAAATCATTTTCGTTGTTTATATTTGGAATACCAAACGTGTCGAACTGTGGTGCAAAGACATCATCATAAAATCATATTGTCATAAATACACTCAAATTTTTTTTCCCTTTTTTTTTTTTAAATAGACAGCAAAATACATATATTTTTACTCTCTTCTTCTTCATCTTCTTTGCTTCTCCAAACTTTCATTTCAGTTTCGATCTCCTAAAATTTATAAACTTTCCCTCGAACTAAATGGGAAGCGGAAGATATTTAGACGACCCTTTAACATTTAGTAGAAACCCACCTTCCTCGTCGTCTCCCATCACCGTATCTAGCTTTCTCGGCGAATCGATCTCTCGCTCTGTAAGCTTCGAGAGTGAGAGCTTCCGAGGAGGCGATGCTGAGAGCATTAGCGACGCCGATTTCGGACTTGACAAACTCGCTGGTACCGTAAAGTTCTACGAGAGACATGTCTTCTTGTGCTACAAAAAGCCTTCCGTTTGGCCTGCGAGGATCGAGGCGTCTGAGTTCGATCGATTACCGAGGCTTCTCTCTTCCGTCGTATCTTCGAGGAAGAGTAATATGAATAAGGAGGTTATTTGCTTTTTTAGACCCTTTTGATTGTTAAATTCCCAGAATTTAGTGTGATTTTAAGTGGACTTAGGTTTTGATAATTTCTGTTATTTGATCTTCTAATCTGCAAAGCACTGAGATTTATTTTGTTTTTGTCTTAGTTAAGGGTTTCTTAGATCTCAGTGAGCTGTGAAATCGTTTCTCTTTAGGACATTTGGGATTCTATGTGTTACAAATTAGGAACTTGTTGATTTGTTTCTAGATTAGGTTTCAGAATACACAATTCTAGTGTATTTAATGTAAATCTTACAATGTGGCTTCTTATGATCTTGTATATCAGTTATGAAATCTTTTTCTTTGTGTCTTTTAGATTTCTTCCTAATGGTTATTTATTTATTTTTTCGTCTATTGAATTGTAGACTTTACTCACAATATGTGAGGGGCATGATGGAACAGAGACATCAAATGGGGATGTTTTGATATTTCCAGATATGATCAGATACAGGTACTCAGTAGATATTGTGATTGATGATTCTTGATAAAATGGTAACTCATTTTTGGAAGTTTCAACGAAATGCAGAAGGTTGACTCATTTTGATGTGGACACATTTGTTGAAGAGGTTCTTGTTAAGGATGTTGAGTGGTTGCCTGGAAATCCTGAACCTCTCAGTGGTTCATATGTCTTTGTGTGTTGTCATGGATCTAGAGACCGACGATGTGGGGTTTGTGGACCTTCTCTGGTTAGTCGATTCAGAGAAGATATTGAATTGTTTGGTTTTCCAGGTGAAGTTTCGGTCAGCCCTTGTTCTCACATCGGTGGTCATAAATACACTGGAGATGTTATCATCTATGGATCAAACATCAACCAGAGAGTCACAGGGCACTGGTACGTAATATAAAGCTATATTAGGAGTAAAGTTATTGAGTGTGCAACCATCAAGTGTTGATTTTTAGCTTGGATTGTAGTCTTAAAAGGAATTGCTATCTCGGAATTATAGAAAAGGAAATAAATTTTATCCCTTTTATGCAAGTTTCAAGTGAATTTTGTTTTAACTTGTTAGGTATGGATGTGTGACTCTGGAAGATGTACCTCTTTTGTTGGAGCAACACATTAACAAAGGAGAAATCATAGACCGGCTTTGGAGGTATATAAGATCAAAGGTTCTTGATGTAGACAGTCTTCAAAATTCGTTGGTCTTTAAACAACACTTATTGATTGTTTTTTTCAGGGGTGAAATGGGTCTGTTAGAAGAAGATCAGAAGAAAACTCAAGAACAAAGATTTCGATTAAACAGCGAAAAGATCAGCAGCAACAGAGAGGTGACTCAAGAATCTGTTACTAACGGTTCCTGTTGCCAGTCTCGAGCTGTCCCAGAGCTTAATGGTAGTTGTTGCCAACAAAATGGGAACTCCTCTTACTGTGTAGAGAATAACACAGAGAATCCTACATCAGAAAGAGAAAGTTCTGTTAAAAATGCCTCTTTACGGATAAGTAGCAGCAAGAACAAATCTTCTTGCAGGCTCAAGGTTTGTGCTGCGATGTCGATGTGGTTGGAGAGTTGGGAGAAAGAAGATACATATGCTGCTTTAGCTGTTGCTTGTGCTGCTGCATCTGTGGCTATTGCTTATAACTGCTACAAACAACTGAAATGAAATATCTTTAGAATGGTTATTATCTTAGTCTTTAAACTAGATTTTTTCCCCTTCCGTCTGTATAGAATTAGAAGAGGGTTTTAACTTTTATGTAAGAACTGTTGTTGATAATATATATATATAATATCCATTTTGTAAGAAATTGGTTTGGTTTCAAATCGGTTAAACAAGATTGGGGTAAAATAGATGGCGAAAAGCAAAGAACTTTGAGGTTTTGGATTATAGTGGATTTGTGATTCTCAATGGTTCGTGTCTAACATTATACTCAAGAAGATGGTACAGAGACTGTCTCACATTTTTGAATAATGATTACAAATCTCATAACTTTTTTCAAGACGTGAAAAATAAAAAAAGCAAAAAAAAACACATTTTTCGAAAAACACTAAACAGAATTTGCAAAGAAACAATATGAGAATCATCAACTGTGGAAACAGTTTCTTCAGAAGAAATCAAACTCAAGATAATTACTCTGATCAGATCTCACACTAGAAGATGCAGCAGCCGGTACAGCAGGACTAGGATTCACCGGTTCAAGATCAACCGGTTTAGGAATCTCAGGTGGACTTGCACACCGTACTAAAGCCCAATTCACACCTTCAAAGAAAGGATGTTGCTTAATCTCTGTTGCTCCACGCTTATAAGCTAATCTATGTTGTGGCTCCTTCACAAGCAAGCTCCTTATCAAATCCCTAGCTGCAAAGCTAACAACCGGAGATTCCGGGAATCTAAGAGGCTGACCAACAACATTGAAGAGCGTTGCTCGATTTCCCGACCCTTTAAACGGTGTTTTACCAAACAATAGTTCATAAAGAAAGATCCCAAAAGTCCACCAATCAACCGCGCTTCCATGTCCTTCACCTTTGATGATCTCTGGAGCTAAGTACTCATGTGTGCCAACAAAAGACATCGAACGGGCGCCTGTAGGCTCTGCAACGAGTTCTGGTAAAGGAGTTACTTGGTGGTTCCCGTTTTCGGTTTTCGGTTTCTTGTCTTTCTTGGATTTCGATGAGAAGAACCGAGGAGAAAAGCAAGATGTTGGCGCCATTGAGATGCAAGATGGTTGCTGGATGCATGCTGGTTGTTGCGAGCAAGAAACCGAATTCTTTGACAAGCCTTCTGATCCGAGATTGGCTGATCTGACTATAGATAGACTAACAGTACATCTCAGGGAGAGATCGAAATCCGAAAGCATCACATGTCCATCATCTCTCACAAGAACATTCTCAGGTTTCAGATCACGATAAATAATCCCAAGCATGTGTAGATACTCCATTGCAAGAAGCACTTCCGCAACATAAAACCTTCAAAAACAGCAAGCCAATACAGTTTATTATACAATCGCATAAAAACCAGTTTCCTTAAAATAGAGAAAGTTGAAAACTTTTTCTTACTTAGCTGCTTGCTCGGTGAAGCGTTTCCCGGGTTGTCTCTGCCTTAGCGTATGCAAATCACCACCAGGACAAAACTCCATAACCAAACAAGAGAACTTCTCAGTTTCAAAATGACTATACAACGTCGGAAGAAACGGATGATCAAGACACTGCAATATCTCTCTTTCAGTTTGAGCTCTAAGAAGCTTTTTACGGCTAGCCAAAGCAGTTTTATCCATAACCTTCATAGCGAAATAACACCTAGTTCCATTCAACTCAGCAAGATGAACAGTTCCAATATCACCACAACCTAACCTCTTCAAGAGCCTAAAATGATTCAAACCCAAACCACCATGTTTAGTTCTAACAGCTTGAATAGCTTCCCATCTCACATCATTAGCCTTGTGAGGTTTGTTGACACTGCTACTAAAGCTGCTACAAGTGCTCTCATCACTTATATCACTGCTTGTGCTTGGTCTACAAGTACTACTCTTCCCACTCTCACCTTGCTCGTTGATCTTAGTATTATCACCGGTTTTGCTTTCACTACTTGGATCGGCAAAAGACAAACTTGAAGATACTTGATCTGCTAAAGTGTTGATTGACATACTTTGACTTGAATTTGTAACTGATCCTTCTTCTGGAGTTTTTGAAGACATCTTAAAAAACAATACTTTGCTTTCTTCCTTGAGATTTAAAGAACTTGTCTTGATTCTTCCATTAAAGAGTGATCTGATCTACTCATCAAACAAAACAATAGCATCAGTCACGGATCTTACGAACAAAACTAGATAAAACTGAGTGTTATGGATCTTAAATTCAAATCAATTGAATCGTAATAAGTATAAACCTAATTGAAAGTTTTGTGCACATGCAAAAAAAGGAATAAACAGATCTAGTTTAAAGTAAAGAAGAAGACTTTTGGATCTAAGCAAGAATCAGAGAATAAAACCCAGAAGGTAAAAGAGAAAAATAAAAAAGAACAGAGCTTTAGAGAGAGAAAGAGAGTTAAAAAGAAACCAAATAAATCGTTACCTGAAAGTTGAGATTTTTATGCGGTAAAGATCACAAGATACCCTTTTTCAAGAGGAAGAAGAATAAAAGGAAAGAGAACAGTCACTGTTCATGTAAGGCTGTAGAGAGAGAAAGAGAGAGATGACCACATCTCCTCGCTTCCATGGAAATGGGGGAGAGAGAAGAGAGTGTTAAGAGAGAAGAGAGAGAGTTGGGTCTACCATGAAAAGAGGCAAGAGGAGAGAGAGGGTCAAAGAAAAAGTTGATTACTTTTTTTTTTCTTTTTAATTATTTTTGAGGGATTCAATTATTTCAATGTATTTTTGGTTTCTCCAAAATAGAAGACAAAGGTTTACATCAAGGATGCTCTCGTGAGCTGTAATAGTTTAGCCTTTTTAGATACTAAATTATAATTCTATAATTTTCAGAAAAAAAAAAGATTATTGTATATTTTCAGTTTTATATTATTGTTAATAATTTATTATTATTTTTATAAATTTTTTTGTCATGTTGTAATTAAGAAGAACATAGAGATGGATCTTTATATGATCGCATGTTATTTTATAAGCACGACATTTATCAAGTTTCTTCGTATTAAAACCACATCCATTCAATCTGAGTTGACGACAAAAAAAAAAAAAAACCACCACATCCATTATTTAATATACTTTTTTTTTATTTTAAAAGGGAATAATCCGATTACATGTTCGGAAAAAAATTAATATAGTCCGTTTTTACGTAACTTCTTTTTGATCAACTTTTCTTTTGTAAAGTTAGATTGTATTTATAATCTTAATTTTGTAATCACTTAGTAGATATACCATTCATTTTTTTTTCTATTTTCCCTTGTGAGGTTAATTTTTCCAATTAAGTTAATATATATTATAAATCATGAATTTATGATAGTTTTCATAAATAATTAAACAATCGTATAGAATTAAAGGTTTATAAAACCCTTAGAATTATCCTTAAATGGCAAATACGTGGAATCAGGTTTAGAAATATTCTTTTTAATTAAATGGACCAAATATCTAGTTAACCTTTGTGACTTTGTAAAGTTGGAAACTTGGGAGTTCCAAAGATGCCAAAAATGGTTGAACCGCATTTTCAGCAATTTGTGATTTATTCGATATTAAGTTTCCATAGTTTAAAAAAAAAGGTTTCCATAAATTATATTCCCATTTTTCCATTTAATCGAACATAAACAATATTTTTTATAAATAAATAAATAAAAATCGTTCAGCAGGAAGTTGACAAAACAGAAGATTGTTCAACATAAAAAAACACAAGTAGGTATAATTTGTTCATTTTAGTTATCTTAAATAATTCATTTTTAACCTTATGCTCTTAGATCCAATAAGTGCGTTAATTTTATAGAAAAGCTCAGATTCAATAACGACAATTGCTAAGCTACATGATCGGCTTTAGACGTGAAACGCGCGTGACGAATCTTTCTTCATAATAATCCCATTTTTAGAATAAAAAAAATACTGCAACAATAACAACAAAATTACGTTAAAATTAACAGTTAATTCACCGTAGGTCCGTAGCCTAAAAAGTTAACCATGAAAGTTGAAGGATTAGGGTTTTATTTTTAGTTATAATTATAAATGGTCACTATATATGTTTCAAATAGAAACCATTTGTTTTTACGAGTTGTTAGCTTTAGTTTAGATTAGTTCTGATTCTGAACTCTTAATTGGGTTATAAAAAAGCTTTTAACAAATTCACAATGAATCAGTGGTACAAATTTTACCCTAAAAATGATCTAAAAGGTGCAAAAGTACAAATTTCTTTAGTATTTTGAACATTAGTCTGGACTTGGATACAAAATCTTTCAATTACAAAAATTAGTTTGGATGTTTGTTTAAGATCTTCCAGTTATATGGAAAAAAAAAAAAAAAAGTAAACCGTAGAAGTTTTCAAATTAGTAAAGTCAACCTAAATTACTAGTGCACAAAATCTAACAAAAGCAACATCAGATTACTAGGTAGACGAATTTGCATGAAGATATTATACCTTTGAATATGGAGGAAAATTTGTTTTTATTTTCCATTATTTACGGAGTTACTTCATACTTGTGTGTTACTGTAAACTTAAAACCAGTTAATCAATGTCTAATTAATTTAATATCCACTCTACTTTAGTACAACCCAAATGTCAGAACACAGTCCACATGATTTTATCTGACGTAAAGAAAACAAAATAAAATAAAATAGTCCACCTGATTTTAATTATATATTATTTTGTTAAAACATAACCCATCTTTTTCGCTAACAAAAATGTTCTTTACAACAGCAGACAAAAAAATAAAGTTCACCCGAATATAAAATCAGGAAGAAAGTAAACAAAATATATATGAATTATTCATACCATCATCATAATAGAAAAAAATTGATTGATTGAATCATATAATCGACCAGTTAGATATGTTTAATGATTTTCGAATATTTAAAATATATTTTATAGAAACTAAATAATGAAAATAATAAAGAAAAAAAGAAAGAGTTAAGGATAAATAAAGAAATAAATATAGAAAGAGGTCCACAAAAACAAGATCTGACAGAGATAGAAGAAGAATGGGTTGTCATGTTCTCCAACACAAGTCCCACTTTGGAGAAAGATGTGAATCTCTCTCTCTCTAACTCACTTACAACCAATCAACAGCTCACTGCCAAATCCCTCCCTCATTATTATTAAACTGTTTCAAAAAAACAAAAACAAAAAACTGAAACAATTCTGAGCCTTTCAACTTCCAATATTTTCTTGTCTACGTGATTTGGTTTTGGTGTCATACAGTTACGGTTCGACATCTAGTTTGGTTTTGCTTTGAATCAATTCGATTTTAGGCCCCAAAAATAAATAAAAATATGTATATGAAACTTTAACTCAAAAAGTAATAAAATTGATATTTTCTGCCACTAATCTAGCTCATGTGAGAAAGATGACGAATTTAGTGACTGGCTCGAGAACCCAACTCCATTTCATACAACTGAAAGATTTTTTTGAAACAAAACTTTTGGACATGAAAGATCTGTCCATGGAGTTTAAGAGAGTGATCACTCTGTGGGTGCTTTTAATGTATAGTAAAACAAATCGTCGTCAATAAGTAAAAACAACATATAGCCAATGTATGCCACATAGATGATAGTATTTTCGAATCGGGTTTCTTCTCTTTGATTGCGAAAACACTGAATCATTACTTCTCCTTCGACTTCTCTCTCATGGCTCTTCTTTTCTCTTCCCTGCAAATATGTGTCAAGCAAAAGTGTAAAGACAGCTTAAAATGTGTTTCTTCTTCTTTCAGTTCCAAGGAAAAGCAAATGAAACAGTGAGAAATCTTGTTTTTTACCTAGCTTGAGCAATCTCGTTCTTCCATTCAGATCTCTTCTTCTTTTGCTTCCTTGGTTTAGAAGCATCTACCACATTCCCATTTTCAGATTTTGATTTATTATCCTTTTTGCCTCTCTTGTTCTCCTTTGATTTTGCAACATTTTCCTTTTTCTTCTTTTCCTTAAGTTGCACACTGGGAACAGAAGGCTTCTCCATCTCCTCAGCTTCATCATCATCCTCATCGCTAGACACTTCAGCTTGCCCTTCAGTTTCTACAGCCTCATCATCAGCTTCTGAGGATTGCTTGTTGCTCATTTTCTTCAGCTGTATAAAGGAAAAAAAAAAAAAAAAAAAAAGAGCATAACATATATAATATGTTGCTTATGTTGGTAAACTATTAGAGAATTGACATTAAAACATGGTTGTATCCTTTATAAGGTCAAAAGTGAAGTACCTTCGCCACAAAAAATCCATCCATGTTGTGTACATGAGGATAGAAACGTCTAGTCAATTCTAAAGATGGCTGAAACCTGTGTTCTCTAAATCTGGTGAATCTGATGAAGAAGAAAAACAAAGAGTTTGAGACATATCATTCTATTTGTAATGTTCCTTTAGATATCTCTACAGACGGAAAAAAAAAAGTACATTACCCTTCTCTGCCAACATCGAGTCCACAAGAAACGAGTTTGACATCCCTCTTCTTGAGAGCATAGTCAATGACAGCTTCGTTCTGCACAATTTTGTCGTACAAAAGATAAAAGTTAGGATCAATCAAAAACTAAAAAAGAGAAATACAGAGGAACATGGGGAGAAAATATCACTTAACCAACCTCAGCAACCATAAGTGAACATGTTGAATAAACTATATATCCACCAGTTTTGGAATTGGCATCTACCATATCAATAGCAGCAAGTATAAGTTGCTGCATGAAAAACAAATAAAAAGGACCTAAATTAGCTTTAAGAAGGAAAGTTTTGTGTGTTCAGATATATTTGACAGTGTTTAAGAAGGTACTGGCATACCTTTTGCAAGTGAGCAAATTTCTTTATCTCTTCAGCAGTTTTCGTAATTTTAACTGATTCATCTTTTGATATGACCTGTAGGGAGTTGCAGAGGACATTTAGTTACAAGGATTTAGACCTTATCTACGGTTTAACAGATACTAAGTTTGAAGTTCCTTACTCCAGTTCCACTGCAAGGCGCATCCAACAATACTCTATCAACTGTGTTCTGACCTAAAACCTTGGGTAGCTGAAACCAAAGCAAATAGAATAAAGAATAAGTGCAAAGAATTAAACAGTGCCGCATTTTGAGCAAAGTTAAGCGGAGTAAATTTTCTAATTACAGTCATGCCAGTAATATGAACTTAAAGTAGATGTCATGGCTTATAACATTTTATGAACATGTAGCAGAAATTCAATAGAAGAAACTCAAGAAGCTAACCTCTCTTCCATCATAGTTACAAACTATGGTATTCGTGACCCCCATGCGATGCAGATTGGCAGTTAGCGACTTAAGCCTAGGTACTTTCATCTCATTCGCATAAATTAAGCCTGGTTAAAGCATCATTATAAACATTACTTAAACCAAACAAAATCATTATAATCATTAAGACAGTAACAAGGAATATAAGAAGAACAAGAAACCAACAAAGACATACCCGTATTTTTCATTAGAGCAGCAACATAAGTTGTTTTACCACCAGGAGCGGCACTGCATTGGGTATAAATCTTGTTATAAACTCTTACATAACGAAACAGTCAAAGACACTTTTCAGTTGCTGTTACAATTTAGTCGATGATGATAACTTACGCTACATCCACAATCCGCTCATTCTCTCGAGGGGCAAGGGCCATCACTGGCAAAAACGAACTAGCACCTTGAAGCTGCAAATACCCCAGTTACAGAGTTGAGTACAAAATTACAATCCATAAAAGGTGAACAAAAGGGTAACATATGCGGTAAGTGATAATCACTTACCATGTAGTAACCCGCTAAATATTCAGGAGTTGCACCGATTGGCACTTGAGAATCATAGATAACAAGTCCGACCTATAATATGACATCCATAATATAGGACTTATGAGTTATCACAGATCAACTACAGAACGAAATAGGACTTGCAGAAAATAAAACAATAAGAACAAACTACTTACTTTCGACCACTTGCTTAATGGGTCTAGATTGACTCCTCTATTCAAAAGTACATCCGCAAGATCCCGTCTTCGAGTCTAAAACAAAAAAAAAAACACTATGAAATTGCAGAACTTGAAAGTTATAAGCTATAACCCAGCAAAACATAACAAAGTTCACCTTGAGTGTGTTTGTCCGGATAGATGTAGGCCTTTGCTTTTCAAAAGCTTCAATTAGTTCCATAAGTTCACCAGGAGGAAACATCTGCAAGAGAAATCCCAATTCAACATCCATAAGTAAAGAGTATGGCAACATCCTATCCATAATTTATCAAAGGAAAACAAAAAAAAATGGAACTTCAAATTAAAGACCAGAGACTAGAGAGTAACCTCAACCAAAGTTCCAATAAGGAAACTATTATAGCCATAATAAGAACCAAGATCAGATTTGAGCTGTTCAACACAATCTTTCCTCCTGGATCCTTTTGGCCTCAAAGCCTTGAAATTTTTCAAAGCTCTAACAACTGAAAGATGAATCAAATTAACCATTACAACTCAAATCATGGCATACCACCATCACACCAACATTCAACAGTCAGCAATAAAGAAATAAAATTTGAAATGTTACTAACTCTCTTCTATTCTACTCTTAAGTAGAGGAAGATCTGGTGGCCCACGAGCTTCTTCTTCAAGTTCCTAGAAAATGAACAATATAAGAAACAACAGTTAGATAATAGCTAAAACACTCCATTGCAAATGAGAAATGTTACCTCTTCAGTTGGTAGCCGAAACCCATCATGTTCAGATTCTTCTTCATCAGGTCCTTGCTGATTCTTCTTTATCAGGTCAAGCCGCTCAGCCTCACCTTCTTCCTTCTGCTTTGCAATTTCTTCATCAATAGCTCTAGATTTCTTCACAATATCATCTTCATCAGAGTCAGAATCCGAATTGGAAGGTCCCTCTTCCTCTTCATCTTCATCTCCGCTACCTTCCAGAAAGTCATCGCCCAAAAGCTCTTCATCATCACCGTTCTCCTCTTCATCATCATCATCATCAGAGAAAAACCCATTAGAGCCTTTGTCTCCATCAACAGATTCATCAAGCTCTTCTGATTCTACATCGGTTGGAACATCGTCATCAGAATCATCGGAAAGTTCATCATTTTCGGATGGAACTTCCTCCACAACTTCCTTCTTCTGCTTCTTCAATGGAGGTTTCTGCTGCGATTTCACTCCCTTCTTCTTCAATGTCGAAGCTTGTGGTTTCGACTGGTTCTTAGATGGAGGAGTTTTGGATTTCGTAACCTTATTGGATGGAGGGGTTTGGGATTGCGAAAACTTCTTCTTGTTACGAGTGAGAGCAGCCATGGCAAAGGTTTTGAATTAGGGTTTTCTCGCGGCGAGGGTTTAACAGAAGCAGAAGGTGAAGGTTTTGTCATTTGTGATCTATTATTGATTGGTATTGTAGAGCATATAATTATGGGCTTTGGTCCAAATAATTCTTCTCGGCCCAGTGAAATTAGTTGGGCCCATTTATGAGTGTTATTAACTTAATTTGTAAAAAGGTATTCAACAGTTGTAAATCCTACCGTTTATTTTATTTTTCTGAAGCCGTCAAAAAAAAAATAAAATATATATATATATATATATATATATATATATATATATCCTTATGTTCATTTGTGATTTGTTTATCTTCCTAGAAAAAAAATGTAACTCATTGAGATCATTAAATTGGTTTTTATCTTTAAAATTTTACCAATCAAATTCAAATAGTTTAGAATCATATAAATGTGTTATCATATTGTAGTATTGCTTATAATTGATATTTTTGTTTATGAAACGCAACTTTCAAACCAGTGTGGATACCCAGTATACTTTTAATTGTTACATAAACAAAAACAAAGAAAATGTGTCCCAATTAAATAACAAAAAAACAAAGATGTCCACTACAACACGAATCGAAACAAAACGATCATCTATCTTGCTTTTGAACATGCAGAACAAAATCAACTAAAGTTTTGGTTTTCATAAACAAACAAAAACATTTGGACCAAAACTTCTTTTGAACAAAACATATCAACACAATTAATTAAGATATCTTGAGAACTTAATAAATTTTTAGTTTTTAATTCTGTTATCTTTATTGCGGCCAAAAAAAACTTAATAATGGGAGTGATTAGTTGAAATTGAAAATGTAACTGTAAACTGGTAGTTTGTTGGTTTTAAGAAAATAAACCATCGCATGAACCAAAAAATTGAGTTGGTCTGTGAGAATTTTTAGAAACATATTTAAAACTATAAAAATGTTAAAAGCTTAATTGGCTAAAATCTAACTTTAAAGACTTCCAAACAAAACAAAAAATTCTAAAGCTAAGTGTCCAAACCAATAATTCATCCTCAATATGTAGTTTGAGGATTCGTGGCATCATATAGTCAAGTAGACAAAAACGGTTGACCACGCGCGTTTCCACTGAGTATTTTCATGGATTGGTTGAGACTTTTTGGATTTTCAGTGGTCCAATTCTCAAACTTGTTCATCGTCTTTTTTATAACAAGTTGATATTGTCATTTTGTTTGGGATCGCAAAATATATAGATGTAAATTAGAAAAAGAAAAAAAGATCGAGAACTTGCTCATAATCTGTTAATGGATTTGTCAATTTCGCACACTTCAGTCAACGGAAGTTATAAAATCAAATTGTCGTAATCTTAGAGACACGAAAGCATGCACCTCCTAGCATTTTGGAAAACGGGTAGAGAAAATCACTAATTTTCTTTCTTGTGCTTAATTGATGTAGGCTTTACGCAATCACACTAGGCAACGCATGTGATGGTTAATTATGAAGATATACAAGTAGTTGCTATTTTATTATTACTAGACTAGAAGTATATGTTTATGAGATATACAAGTAATTGCAATTTTTATTATTATTTGTATATGTATTAATGTATATGTTTTATGTCAAAAGAAAAATTCCGATAACGTCAGATTTGTTGTTAAATACCCGTACACATATAAATAAAGAAATAATTGGTTGTGTCACACTCTACCAACGAGGTCTGACTATGCGTCTGGACTACATTCATTTGATTTTTTTTTTTTTATCAATATCATCAATCACCTTTAAAAAAAAAAATCACGTTAATTTCATATGACAATATACTTATGTATTTAGAATAGAGTTATTTTAATTTTTACTATCAAACACATTCTTTAAATCGAACTTCGACTCACGCCTAATATAAAGCCAGTAGCATTTGATCAATCAGTAAACGGCTTCTACCCACTATTTGAACATCTTATGTTATTTTCAGTCGTGTAGTTCATACAATTTGGTAGTATCTGCTAGCTACTAAGATTAGAAAAAAAATTAAAGAAAACCATATTACTATGATTATGTTATGCTATTTTATCATCACCTCTGGATAACTATATTATTGTTTTCACAGATGATCGACTAATTTATTTGTAACTTTACTATACTATACTATCTGTTTCTTATTAATCTTATTTTTAGATAAAAAAATTCAAAAGATTATTTTTTAAATTTTCTATGCATGTTTTATTAGTTATTGTTGAAAAAATTTATAAATTTCAAGAAAAATAATTGAATACTATAGATTTAGAGTTATAAAAAATTGTTGATAATAAAAACTGATACAATTATAATAATTTTTACTAGTAATACATTTTCTTAATATGTGTGAAAATTTGTAAACTATGATTCATAAGAATCCGAAGAAGTAATACTTAAAACTTAAAAGATTCATATATATATTAATTTTTCTTGGTTTTAAAGATTCATAATTTTCTTGCTGAAATGACCTTTGAGTCGGTGTTTTCCATTAAAGAAGAGAAATCCAATTTATTAGCATACATCCTTTTCACATGACAACTAGAATGTGGTTGAAATTCAAGCAAATATTCTGGTTGCGAAAACTAATAAATATCTTATGGAGATCGAGCCAGAAGTTGTTTCATATAATTTCAAACATCATTTAAGCTATTCGTATCTTCACGTACATTAAATTCATGTGTAGACCTTCGAAATTACGATTTGACTCGACTCACGTCAAACATCATTTAAGCTATTGGTTAGTTGTTCTGGAAATCTTTGAAAAGTTTAAAACTAAAATGCTTCGAGTGGTAAAAAACTAGAAATCCCGCTTTCAAAACGTGAAAATATGAAAAACAATTGATACCATATCATCACCAACATGTTGGATTGAGATAACTTCTGTCTAATAGGTTGACCTAACTATATTTAATTTTCTTACGTTAAAATTTATCAAACAGTGCACTAACTTGTTAGAGAATCAAATCAGCCAGGTAGATTCATCTAATTAAAGATGAATCATAGTCAAAATCATTAGAGCTGGCAATAGAATTAAACTGATCAAAATGAACCTAGACAGTAGAAAACCTAACCATGCGTGGACTTCTATAATAATAGAAAATCGAATCAAAACGCAACAATTTTGAACTCTATATATAGAAATAGAATCTGCAATAACTGCGATACGTATTCTGGATTTTTTTTTTTTTTTAATTCTCGTCCTATAAATACTATCTTCTTGTAGCATTCTTTTACAATATTCTCTAAGCTTGTAATCGCGAGTTACGGATTGTCCACGACCTTCACGAGTAGAGTTGACCAAGTAAGTTCCCGAAATAACCTATATGTTATACGATAGGTTTCTTGCCCCTGATTTCCTCTGGTACGGTTAATAAGATTTACGATTCATGAAAACCACAATAATATTCAGATCGAATTGAATTATTTGTTATCTATAAAATTTTCCATCTGAACCATAACATATATATATATTTAGTTTGGGGGTTTGAACCTGCAATTCACATATACCTGAATTGGAATATCATTAATACGTTCAATTGACATGTCGCATGGTATGTTTCAAGAATGTTAGGTTTCAATATATAGTACTATGTCTCAAGTTCTTTTTGTTTGTACGTCTCAAATTCTTAATTATGTGTTATCAGGAACAAGTATATATATATATATATCTTAATAATAAAACCAAATATATATATATATATATATAACATATATAGTATACGTGTCGTCACTATCTTTTTGGCTATATTATAGGAGTACCTCTTTTACTGTCACAGTTATGTTCATATCTTTTTCTTTTTTTTCTTCTTCATGTGCATGAATAAGTAATTTAATTAGATTCCAGTCCATAAGATTCAATTGAGATACTAATTCAATACAGTCTCTACAGTTGACCTTCTTAAAGATTCTAATACAGTTTCATTTCCATGTCGCGTCAAGAATTTTCGAAACTGTTTCAAAACCAAAGAAAACGGATCCTTAATCTACGGCCTCCTTAACCTTAAAAATAGTAAAACGGTAAAAAAAAAAAGTCTTGTGGTGTAAATTGTCTAAAAGTCTATATATGAAGCAAGATTCACACCCAAATGCATTTGGACAGGGTACAAACGACTAAAAAAACGTTACCGTAATTTTTTAATTTTCAGGCTCCTTTTAAAAAAATTCCGGCTGGTTAACAAGGGCTAGAAGTCCGGTCACCGTCGCCGGATACAACCACGGAATCCACGAAAAACCATCGTGAAGGACGGCAAAAAGGAGCTTGAAGACATAAAAATGACGAGCGTTTTCGATGAACCAAAACCCTCGGACAATTCTCACGAGTCCAAGATCGTAATCAACGGTAATGCTCGGTTTATTTCGGTTTATACCAACTTTGTTTCAGTTCTTCACGTATATTGGATTGGTTTAGTTTAATATGAATTGAATTGGATTGGTTTAACATGAATCGGAATGAATTTGACGAGCAGGAGAAGAAGAGAAGGAGGAGGAGGAGGTGAATGACAATCCAATTGAAGAAGTCCGGTTAACTGTACCGATAACCGACGATCCATCATTACCGGTTCTAACATTCCGAACATGGACCCTCGGACTATTCTCTTGCATATTGCTTGCGTTCGTGAACCAATTCTTTAGTTTCCGGTCGAACCAGCTTTGGGTTTCTTCGGTTGCTGCTCAGATCGTGACACTTCCGATCGGGAAACTCATGGCGGCGACGCTTCCGACAAAGAAATTCGGGTTTCCGGGGACAAATTGGTCGTGGTCGTTTAACCCTGGCCCGTTCAACATGAAGGAACATGTCCTTATTACAATATTTGCTAATACCGGAGCTGGAGGAGTTTACGCCACCAATATTATTACCATTGTTAAAGCTTTTTACCATCGTCAACTCAATGTCGCTGCCGCAATGTTGCTCACACAAACCACTCAGGTATATATTATTTCTCTTAAAAAATGATGAGATATTTTAGTTTTTTGATTTTTTAATGGGTGAATTTACCAATAGCTAAATAAATAAATATTGATACACTAATACCAGTGAGACCTTCTTGTCTTAAAAATTATTTTTTAGCGTGGATTATTTACTTATGACCAAATAAACAATCTTTATGATTCTTGATAAAAGAATTTGCAGCTTCACGTCTTTAAAATATGGTTTTTTTTTTCTTGGCGAATATAACAGTGTTCAAAAGGCATTTTTTATGATTCTTGATTATTTTCTTAGAGTTATAAGTCTTAAAAAAAAACATAAAGGGTGAGAAATAATCTTTATGATTATACCAAAGAAACGGTTTTTATGATTCTTGATAAATTTCTTGCAGTTTTTAAAAAGGGTGAGAAATAATCTTTATGCTTCTTGATCATTTTCCTTGCAATATAATACATCGAAAAATTCATATTTTTCTTTGGGAACCATATATATCATTTGGTTGTATTATACTGCAATGGCTAAAGAATAGTCATTTTCTTGCAGTTGTTGGGATATGGATGGGCTGGAATTTTCAGGAAGTTCCTCGTTGAGTCGCCGTTTATGTGGTGGCCATCGAATCTTGTTCAAGTCTCACTCTTTAGGTTCGTTTTGATCCGGAAATGTATCTTTATCAATCTCATTTCTTTTTCTTTTAAGGTTCTCAATCCGAATCTTGATTTTGGCTATGTAACAGAGCTTTACATGAGAAGGAGGATCTACAGGTTGGCCAACAAACAAGGCTTAGATTCTTCCTTATTGTCTTTGGCGTGAGCTTCGCTTACTACATCATCCCTGGCTACCTTTTCCCTTCCATTTCTGCGATTTCATTCGTTTGCTGGATTTGGAAAAGCTCGGTGACTGCTCAGATACTCGGTTCGGGGCTCAAGGGTTTAGGAATTGGGTCGTTTGGTCTTGACTGGTCCACAGTTGCTGGTTTCTTAGGAAGTCCATTGGCTGTACCGTTCTTCGCCATTGCCAACTTCTTTGGTGGATTCTTCATCTTCTTGTACATTGTTCTACCTATCTTCTACTGGACTAATGCTTACGATGCACAGAAGTTTCCGTTCTATACTTCACATACCTTTGATCAAACTGGCCATACCTACAACATTACCCGTATTCTAAATGAGAAGAATTTCGATATCAATCTAGACGCTTACAATGATTACAGCAAGCTCTATTTGAGTGTGATGTTTGCGCTGCTCTATGGACTCAGCTTCGGTTCTCTTACCGCTACCATCTCTCATGTCGCCCTCTATGATGGAAAGTAAGGACCTTTCAGCACTTTCTGAATACCTGATTTGATAATGACTCTCTCTAAGCTTCTTTTGTGGTTTTTATCTTAAGGTTTATATGGGGAATGTGGAAGAAGGCAAAGACAGCAACAAAGGACAAGTTCGGAGATGTGCATTCGAGATTGATGAAGAAGAACTATCAAGCAGTACCTCAATGGTGGTTCATCGTAGTTCTTGTTATTTCCTTTGCTTTAGCACTCTATGCTTGTGAGGGCTTTGACAGACAACTTCAGCTTCCATGGTGGGGACTTATACTCGCGTGCGCCATCGCCTTGTTCTTCACGTTGCCTATCGGAGTTATCCAAGCAACTACGAATCAGCAAATGGGTCTTAATGTTATAACAGAATTGATCATCGGGTACTTATACCCAGGAAAGCCACTAGCCAATGTCGCTTTCAAGACCTACGGATACATCAGTATGTCTCAAGCCTTGTACTTTGTCGGAGACTTCAAGCTTGGTCACTACATGAAGATTCCTCCAAGATCTATGTTCATCGTCCAGCTTGTTGCCACTGTGGTTGCATCAACCGTCTGCTTCGGAACAACATGGTGGCTCATTACATCTGTCGAGAACATATGTAATACGGATTTGCTTCCCGTGGGTAGTCCATGGACTTGTCCTGGAGATGAAGTGTTCTACAATGCATCGATCATTTGGGGAGTGATTGGTCCAGGGAGAATGTTTACCAAAGAAGGTATCTATCCCGGGATGAACTGGTTCTTCCTTATCGGTCTCTTCGCTCCAGTTCCCTTCTGGTACCTATCGAAGAAGTTCCCAGAGAAGAAATGGCTAAAACAGATCCATATTCCCTTGATCTTCTCTGCAGTAAGCGCAATGCCACAAGCCAAGGCTGTGCATTACTGGTCTTGGGCCATCGTTGGGGTTGTCTTCAACTACTACATCTTCAGGAGGTTTAAAACTTGGTGGGCAAGGCACAACTACATCCTGTCTGCAGCGCTTGATGCAGGTACCGCGATTATGGGAGTGTTGATATTCTTCGCGCTTCAGAACAATGATATAAGCTTACCTGATTGGTGGGGGCTTGAGAACTCAGACCATTGCCCTCTAGCGCATTGCCCGACGGCCAAAGGTGTTGTTGTTGAAGGCTGTCCCGTGTTTTAAGGTTGTTGGAGATGAAACCTTTACCTAAAAGGGGCAACTGTTGATGTCGAAAAACGCTTTGGTGATTGTTATCTGTGTAAAACTGTCCCTAAGAAGTTAAGAGATTCAGGCAAAATAAATCACTAGATTTGGTTTCATGTTCTTCAGGATTTAACCATGTACTTTGCAAGTTTAAGAACAATAGCCAAATAAAGCAGAGCTTTCGTTCCAACTATATAATCAAAAACCAGACCAAAGAGATAAGAAAATGGATCACGAGAACAAGCTCCAAAATATATCATTCAAATGATAAAACTAAGGTTTAAGATGTGTACCAATAAAAATAGTTTGACCTCTGTGGCATAGCTGATAATATTTCAACAAGATTCAAGGGAAATTGTAAACAAGGGTCTCCGAGATTTTTTTTTTGTTTTTCGACTGGAGATGATGAAAGAAAAAGTCTAATTTAGCTATATCGCATACCCATCTTCAGTTGAAAAGTCCAGGGTTTAGCCAGTCCCTGCAATTACAGTGAATATAAGTGAGATGTTACCATCTTGTACATAAAGGTCATAGCTTTTTCTTTACTTTTTTTTTTTCAGTTCGTGTATCTAACTTACTTGGTGACATCATCAAGATGATCATCAACATCTGTGACATCCTTCCATTTCTCAGATGAAATGTAATCTGACAAAACTACATTCGCCGATGGCTCTTTCAAGAATAGCTTGCTTCCTCCATCTGTTCCAACCACTCTCCAGTTCTTAGAAGCATCCTTCACACAGAGCTAGCATATACATACAACATAAAGTATTACTAAACCAATAAAATGAAAAATTGGCCTTTTTAACTGCTGTAAAAGAAAACTGAATGAAGCAGAAAATACCAAAGAAAAGGCCGAGAAAAGTGTTGATTAAAAATAAGCTTGGTGTCAAGAAGGTCGCTAGCACAATTCAAGCAGTAATCAGCCAGTATATCTCATAAATTACAGTATTTGTTTACGATGCTATAAAATAAATAAATGCAACGATGAGACAAGAGTCAGGACTAACAATAAATTAGCATATACTACAAAATTCAAGCTTCTCAGTCTTTCACTATTTTCTTTTAAGCCTTACTAAATTGACTAGCTTTTAAATCTCATATCCATGTTATACTAAGCTTTTCAGAACACTGTCGTAATTAGAAGTACCAACCTGCATCACAGGACTTCGATCTTTACTCTTTGATAAGGCTTCAAGCTTTTTGTTGTTCAACTACAAAAAGCATACAGGACAGGCGCAACATAAAAAACTTAAACCTAGTGATTCACGAAACTGTCGAACTTGATAGTAAAGGATAAGACATTCACCAAGAGAATTGGTGCCTGAGGGAAATAGCGAGAGATGTGATCACCAATGTTCTTAGCTACACCACAGAGCTCGACATCATCAAACCTCTCATTCGCATGAAAGTACCCAACAATACTCAAACCTTGAGTAACGTAATGCTCCTCTATCTAATAATACACATCAAAGCAACAAAAATATATCTGAATCCGTAAGTTTAAAATCGCAAGATCAAGTTAAAACAGTGCTAGAATTTTCACATCTACCAATTCGAATTGAGAGCACATATAGATACAGATACTAAATCTCTCTCAAAGACACTTAAAGATCTGAATTTTCTGTGTTAATAATATAGAAACAAGATTAAGACTTTTACTGAGAATCAAGCAAACAGATAGAAGAGCAAGAAGTAGCTAATAATAGCATATGCAGCTCCAACACGAACTAAAATTCCTAAAATTTGAATTCAATATTCATACCAACGCAATCAGATCCTAAGCTTCTTCAAAAAATTCAATTGCATAGTTCATAATTGGAATCAGCGAAAAGAAGAAGAGATACGGACCATGATGAGGGAGATCTCGAGAGGAGGAAGGAGAGCGAGATTAGAGTGAAAGAGCGGCACAGAATCGGAGATCTCTACAACTCCGTCGTCCTTAGGGCTGATTCTTCCGACGAGGACTCCGTTGACCGCCGCCGTCTTGTGTCGCAACGAGTGGAGAACGAGTTTGATGTAAGCATCCTGGGAGATCTCATACTTCAATTCGCCGTTACTTCCCATTCCCATCTCTAAATGTAGCTTGATCGGCGATTCACTGAGTCAGTCCTTAAAATCCCACTCGCCGGCGTACGGTGGAATTGCAAGGGAAATTATCAAGTCGTAAAGCAAATCGAGAAACGTTGTGAGATGAACTCTTTTTGTTTGTTGACGATAGTGGAATCTCTCGCACTAAACCGGGTTCGGGTCAGCCCGATTTTAAACCGAAAACCCGGTTCTTCTTTGTAGAAAAGGCTAGTCAGGTTTCAAGTCTTTACTCTTTACTAATCGCCCCACCTTCTATTACAAAAAGGGTCACCAAGTTATACATACTCCAAATTTACAACCTATATATAATTATTTTACAAATTTACAACCTATATATAATTATTTTACAAATTAACACCTCAAGGCCTTGGCATTTTTTGTGATTGAATGGTGACATTATAGTTTCAAGCCCTTGGCATTTACCATATTTTTGTTTCTTACCAGTCGAAAATATATACGGACTTCTGTTTCTTTACCAATATCTCGTAGTAACTCGACTAACATGAGAGGTTGTGAACACAAATTCGACTAAAAGGAAAGAGACAATGGCGGTCTTAGCGCGAATGCGGCATTATTTTTCATTATCAAAATTTATTTATCATTTTATTTCACCAATCGGATCACTAATACAAACCAATAATGTTTTAACGTGTGCGTGTCCTACATATAAATCAAAATCTCTGTTTTATTATTTACTAAACTAATTGGTTATCAAATTAATACTAAAATTAATTAAACCAATATTACAAACTAAACCCTGAACAAACTCTTCTCTCCTTTTTTTTTTTTTTTTTTTTACTTTGGCATCTAGTGAAATTGTGAAGCTATACGATATTTGCAGCTGTCGTCTTGGAGAGAATTGGGTCAACGGAAACTATGGCCACTCCGGTCTCTCCTCCTACACCTTCAGTGTCGGCTTTAGGTTTTGAAATGTTTACGTTTTGCTTCGGAAGCTGCTTGCTCGTGATATGATCGTTGGATTTCCCCGGAAGATTGAGCCACGTGTAGACAGACATGCCGCCAAGAGCCGCCACTGCGCCGCATATGCTGATGAAACCAGGATCAGAGCCGAAGATAACGTAACCTCCAAGCAATATGACACATGTCTTGAATTGCCCTAATACTACATGAGATGTTGCCGAGGTTGCCCTGTCAGACAACAACAACATTGCCAAGTTAGCATTAAGTAGTGCCTGAACCGGTTTAGGTTTACTAGTTCCTCTTTTTGTTCAGAAACTATGACTCATAACAGCTAAGTGAAAGCAGAAGCACATCATATAAACTCAAGACTAGTGTTTCAAACCAAAGCAAAGAACAAAAAAAAAACTAACCCGAGAGCGAGTGCACCAGACCATTGGAGAAGAAAGCCGAGCAGAGCCGAGATAAGAATTGCAGAGGAATTACCTAAGTCCCATTTAAAGAGCAAAACTCCAGGTGGGTCAAGCCATGGCATGAGAGCCAATAAGAAGAAGACAGTAAACGGTGTCGTCTTCCACATCAATCTACATTCAATAAAGTATTATCTTAATAGACTTATATTGCTTAAGCCTCAAGTAAAATAAAGTGAGAGTGGTTCTTACGCTAAAGCAGTCCAATTAGCTTGTTGCTGAAGATTAGACCAGAGAATTTTATTGATGGCACTTGGGATAATCCAAGCAACAGCAACCAATGCACCGAACAAATTAAATTCTAGATCGGTCACTGTCGCTACTGCCACGCCTAGAGATACTACGGCCAATGCCATGACCTGTGTGAGAACACAAAATCCAAAACAGAGTAAGCACCAAAAACATGTAAATGATTTGCTTAGTTGAGCTGGTGAAAAGTCATAAAGCAAAACCTTTGTGGAAGAAATGGTTTTCTTGAAGAGAACAAACTCCGCAAGAACAATCGTTGGCGTCACTGCAATCTTAGCCATCTGATAGAATCCAACGCTGGAAACAAAACAAAAAAAAACAAAAGCTTTCAAGTATATGAAACAGAGCAAAATCTCTCTTTATCTCTTCAGTCTGATTCAATTTAAAGCCTGAGCTATGAATGTTGATGCAGATTTTACGGATTGAGCTACGAAACCTGTTATGTTTGAGACTGGTATTAGCGAGTCCAGAAGCAAAGGCCATGACAGCTCCAAGCGAGAAGAGAGAAGAGAAAGGTGTTGTCTTTGATGGAGGTGACATTGGAAGCAATGAGAGAGATTTAAAGAAAGCTAGAAGAATCCAAGCAACAGCGTAGTGAATCAATGTTAAAAAGATTGGAAAATTGAACCCAACTCTTCCCATTACCTGCAAAATCAAACCCCAACAAAAATATTAAGTTTACAATTACAATAACATGGAAAAAGAAAAACAAAGAGACATAGTTAAGGTTGAAGAAGCTGAATTTATACTAATTTATTAGCAAGAATGATTCCAACAGCAACAATGAAATTGAAGGACATTGCAACAACAGGACCACAAAATCTCTGTTGTTGGCGTTTAGCTCCTTCTGATGTTTTAAGCTCATTATATAAAGAACTTCTGAGTTCTTCCAAAGCTCGTCCTATCCAATCAAAAAAACACAAACGAATTTACATTTAGATCAAATAAACATCAAGGCAATTATATAAATCAGAAGCAATTCACCAAACAGGTTTTAAAATGGAAAACAAACACATAATGATCCTTTAATTAACAATCTGATCAAAACCATTTTTAAATTAACGAATGAAGAACACAGACAATGTGGAAACAAAGCATATCTGATTTTTGTTTTTTTTTTGGAAAATATTGTAAATGAATGAAACAGATCAAATGAGAAAATGAGCGAATTGATGAATTTTTACATAACAAACGTACCTGCTTCTGCAGCATCACTATCTTTCCTTTTTAGAAATTTTCTTGCATCTTTTGCTAACAAAGAATCAACCAGACCCATCACATAAAAACAAAAAATTGTAATCCTCTGTGAAAATAAAGAATATCTCCGATTGTTTTTAATCCTTTATATGATGAACCCAGATTACATTTTCCATTTTGATGGAGGAAAAAAACTTAACTTTAGATAAAAAACACGAAAATAAATTTCAAAGAATCTGGATTTAATAATGTCATGGTATGATGATATGATTGTTTCGGCTGGTGTAGAAAAGGCAGAGCCCTTATAGAGAGAGAGAAGGAGATATAGCAAATATAGCAGTTGCTTCAAAACGCAGTTTCATTGCGTATCTTTCTGTTTCATTTCTTTTTTTAATTAATCCATTTATCTTCAAAATTGAGGATTTTTTTTCGTTTCCCTTGAAATTTTTTTGTCGAATGTGTAATCCACCACGTGTCGATTTTATGGACGTTAAATTGGTACGAGGTTAACACTTAACACTATGGTTTTTAATATGCGACAGTACATTCAGAATGGGGTGTGTCAATGTTATACGGTATATAAGTTTAAATTTAATTATACTATATTGTAGTGATGAAGTGTGATGCTTAAGTTTATTTTTGTTTTTTTTTTTTCATTTTTACGAATAAAATTTACTTGAGATGTACGCTTGACCTCGAAATTGAGAAGCTTTAATTCCAAGATTTCGAAGTCTCAACAAACTTTTGGAGGGCCTACGCAATAAAACAAAAAGCTGCATGGCCACGTCATCATCTCTTTGTATAATTTAACTTCTTATTCTAACAAAGTGTAAGTTTTTGTGGATCCATCCACCACTTAATTTCTGTCCATTTTAGAATGATTGCAACATAACACCGATATGTAGTTAGGACCCGGTTTTGTTTGGTTTAATAACAGAAAATCTTTTTTTTTGTGAAAGTACTTTTTCCAAAACTGAAAGCAGTGGAAAATCTGAAATAAACACAGAGGTTGTTGGGCCTACTGATGGGCCCATATTAAGTAGATCCAAACCCAACCAATAGTTAGTGGACTAGCCCGGTTTCAACCAATATTAATTTGTAATTGCATTTTGTGTACAAATATTAATAGACTACTCGTTTTGGGATATAAAATCTCCTTCAGTTTTATAATATCAAATCGACATGAGAACTTTACTCCAAAAAAAAAAAAAAAAAAAAAAAAAAAAAAAGAAGAAGAACGTGTTAGATTGTGACTTGCGTTAAATATCTGTCTTTGTTGTGTCATGCATGTTCGAGTCATGTGGGATTTTGGTTGACAAGTTGTGTGTAGGTCAATGGATATAGTTTTCATTTTTAAAATAGGTTTATATGATAAGATAATGGGCAATTCTCAAAAATAGCATAAATTATAGTTTTTGTGACATATTTAGCACACATTTTCATTTTGGACAAAAATAGTATTTTTATTAAGGGTTATTTTTAAACTCAGATTTTTAAGGTTTAGGATTTAGGGTTTAGGGTTTTCTAAACCCTAAACCCTAAGCCCTAAACCCTAAATCTTACCCCGTACCCCCTAAAAACTATATCCTAAATACTAATATAATCAACCCAAACAAAAAATATTAAATTATAAATTTTATAAAATGCTATTTTTGTCCTAAATAAAAATATGTGCTAATTATGGAACAAAAATATCATTTGATGCTATTTGAGGGAATTTCTCTAAGATAATAGATTTTACTCTCTTTTACTTACCGATTTTATTCGAGAATTTGGCATATCAATTAAAGGGAATAAAAACAAAGTGAAGCCGTCGTCGTGGTCACAGACTATGTCGTCGGTTAGGGCATTTCCGTCATTTTACTAAGATAGTTTCTTCTTCTGTCCATTAATGGCCAATCATTCATAACATTCAATTATCATCTGAGAATAAAAAAATAGAATTTTAAAAAAATCTGAAACTGAAACCCCTCTCTCTCTCTCTCTCTCTCCATTGAGCTTCAAGGCAAACCCAAAACAAAAAAAGTTTTTTTTTTTTTTTTTTTTTCAAAATCTGCTCTTGGAGGGAGAGAGATTTGATTGATTGATGGAATTGGTCCCATACGATTCGGAGACGAAAACATCAAACCCCGCAATTCTCGCGTGGCAAGACATGTTTCGTTCCGCTTCATCTCGTAAACCTCTAGATCCTCCGTCTTCATCGGAGCCGTCACCGCCGCCACAAAAACCTTCCGATGGAGGAGGAGAATCATCTTCCGGCATGACATCGTTATCCTCCGTTGATTCACAGGCACGTCTCGCTATTTACATAGCAATGGCACACGCTGGTCTCGTTTTCGCCATTTGTGTTCTGTATTTCGTTGGGAAGCTATTGCAAGAGTATCTTAGACCAATTCAGTGGGCGATTCTTTGTTCGATTCCTTTAAGAGGTATTCAAGAAACCCTTGTTGATTTCTGGAGCGAGCCTTTGAAGTTAGGGCTTACCGAAGTTGTGCTCGCTGTTCCTGTTTCTGTGTTCAATGTTTTCATTGGATCGATCGTGGATATTAAAAATCTCTGCTTTAGGGTTTTTCTAAGGAGATCGAAACCTAAGAGAACAAGGAAGAAGAACGAGACTGGGTTTTCGAAATTGGTTAAATGGTTAGTTTCGTTTGGTGTGTTTGTGATTGCTTATGAGAGGATTGGTGGAATTGGGTCTCTTGTGATTCTTTCTTTAGGGTTTTTGTTTAGTTCCAAGAATGTTGATTCGACTCTCTCTGCTGTGTCTTCCCTGAGGAGTAACAGTTTTAGGAGAAGTCATTTCACTGCGTATTTCACGAGAGGGATCATGAAGAGATTGAATACCATTGTTGCTATTGGTTTGATTGTGCTTATGATTGTTGGATCTCTAACTGGTGTCATCTTCTTCTCTTATAAGATTGGTGTTGAAGGGAAAGATGCGGTTTATTCTTTGAAAACTCATGTTGAAGAGAACAATTACGCTGAGAAGATTGGGATTAAGCAATGGATGGATGAGAATGATGTTCCGGGAATGGTAGATATGTACAGTACGAAGTTCTATGAAACAGTTTCTGAGCAGATCGATAGTTTAGCAATGCAGTATAATATGACGGAGCTAGTCACGGGGATTAAGCATTTCGTGATCGGGCATCCTCAGAACACGTCTACGCCATCCACGGAGCTTATAACTCCGTCTCCTTACACTGAGAAGCTCATGAGTTTGAGGACTCGGGTTAAGAATCGGGAATGGAGTCAGATCTACTCAGAGGTCGATGTGATTTTCAGGGAGCTTATCATCACAAGAGAAGATTTAGTAGAGAAAGCTAAAGGCTTTGCTGTTAAAGGAATGGATGTATCGCAACGGGTTTTCTCAAGCAGCGCATCGGTTGTTGGAGGTGGCGCTAAGTTCGTTTTCTCTATTGGACACTCGATTATCTCGGGAGCAGCGGAGTTTTTCAACTTTGTCTCTCAGTTGATGGTTTTCATTTGGGTGCTATACATTTTAATCACATCAGAATCAGGCGGTGTGACCGAGCAAGTCATGAACATGCTCCCGATCAACCCAAGCGCTAGAAACAGATGCGTCGAAGTCCTAGACTTAGCGATCTCTGGCGTGCTATTAGCAACAGCGGAAATCGCCTTCTTCCAAGGATGTCTCACTTGGCTATTGTTTAGACTATACAAAATACATTTCCTTTACATGTCGACCGTTCTCGCCTTCATCAGCGCTCTGTTACCGATATTCCCTTACTGGTTTGCGACAATCCCAGCGGCTTTGCAGCTCGTGCTAGAAGGAAGATACATTGTTGCAGTGACTTTATCTGTGACTCATCTTATATTAATGGAGTATGGTGCTTCAGAGATTCAAGATGACATTCCTGGATCTAATGCTTACATTACTGGACTAAGTATTATTGGTGGAGTGACTCTGTTTCCTTCTGCACTCGAGGTAACAAAGATAAAGTTTCGATCTTTAGGAATTTCGGAACGAAAATTTGCGATTTTGTGATGTTTTTTTATTTGGGGTTTTTGTTGTTGCAGGGAGCGATAATGGGACCGTTGATAACGACGGTGGTGATTGCTTTGAAGGATCTGTATGCAGAGTTTGTTCTGAATGATCCGAAGAAGATCAATTAGCTGTGTTATTTGGTTTCTTTGATAGGAGCTTCAACTGCTTCTGCCATGGCTGCTTTGCTTTGTATTGGGAGAAGAATCATGTAGATTAGTAGGGAGAGCGATCTAAATTGTTGGTTCAAGTTTTTTTTTTGTTTTTTTGTTTTTTTGTTTTTTTTTGTGTTTATGGCATTGTAATTTATAGTGTGGAGAGAGATGTGTAGCATTCAATTGTGATTGTTGTTGTTTATGTTGTAATTCTATGAGTTCTGATTCTTTGGGGAAACCGTATAAAAGTTTTTTTGTTAATGTTCTTTTGCGCTGAAGTGTATTGAGTGGACGTGCGCAAATGTCATTTTGATGTAATTTATTGTAAAAAAACTAAAAATATATTGTTAAAATTTTGTAAATTTATACAGTGATTATGATGTAATAATATAGTTGATTGATTGGTAATATTTTGATGCGTAAGTGTTTTTGTGTTATTTGAATTTAAGATAGATCTGACTAGCTACAAAACATATACACATTTAAGTTGTGGAAGCTTTGGCAAACCATTTTACACCAGATTTGGAATTAGATTTTTGGATTTAAAAGTTATTGGAGATTTTAGCATTGCGCATATACCCGTTATGATAATGTATATTACAGAACAATTTTTATTGTGAATGTAAGTCTGTCTTATGAGTCAGATTAAAAAAAATGTTTGAATTCGAAGTTGTCAGTAAAACCTGAATTTTTTCCTATTGTAGGTTTGTAAATGATAAAATCAAATACAATTTTAAAGCCCAATCAAATAAATCCTTGTTTAAGAGGCTCAAAGCCCACTCAAATACGCTGTATTCTTCTTACTAAACAAATTCTAAAATCATAACTTTTGACTTGACTTTTTTTTATAAAGACGACTATTTTTTTTAAAAGACTTTGGACCTTTGAGAGCTCGGTTTGGCCATGCTCTGTTTTTGTGAGCATCTTATTGTAAAAGACCCAGTTTTTTTTTTTTTTTTTCATTTAATTGATGACACAAAAAAAAAAACATGACTTTTGTAACCACTAACCAGAAATAAAAACATATAACTAAAATTAGAAAAGTTTGCATAATAAACACGGTTTAGTGTTTTAGATGTCGGGAGTCTAATAACCACCAAAACAAGCGAGTCATAGCCGTGTGACACAATTTGACAATGGGATTTCAAGCTAATAATAATCCACGTGTCTGTGTGCTCGTGTGAAGCCACGTGTCAATAAGTGATGCTGTCTTGGATTTTCCTTTCTTTCCAAAAATAAATAATTGGGTAATTTTCAGGGATATATATATAATAGATTTTCTCTCGTTAAGTAATCATGTTTGTTAAGTCACGTTCTCCATTGGTCCCCGAATGGTCGACGAGGCCGACATATGTATGAAGAAACTTGGTCTATGTTCTAACATTTGAAAATTTTAAAACGTAGTGAAATTTTTAATTAAATTATCCTTATTCTACGTGTAGATCACAGATTATATGTACAAGTGTCAATATTCACTAGTGTTTAGTTATTAAAATACAAAGTGTAATGAGTTCATTAAGACGAATCTAGAATGGTAATCCCTGTTTGGTTTTAATAGTAAACAATTAAAATGGTTTTAACTAGATAAAGTTGAAAATACAATTTGGATTTTTGTGTTGTCAGTGTCACCTGTTAATACTTACTATTTAAAGTACTATACCCATACATAGTAATTTTGCTTATTCACTATTTCATTTCCAACTTATAACTATTGATTGATATGCGATAGAATCGAATTAGTTAGAAGAAGTCAAAATGTTAGAATGATATAGACTTATAACGAAAAAATAAATAAACGAAGAACCGAATTTTGTTTTGAGTAGTATATGCTAAGTTTTGAAATGAACATATAAGTTGACAATATTACTTTACGAATATGTGACACACTTGATAAATTTATCATTTTATTTATAAAAGGTGTACACTCTTTTAAAAACCCCACTAACAATATAATATTTGAATCGTATAAATGTATAGCCAATCTTGATATTCACATAAAATAAATCAAGAAATTACATGCAATTGTCACAATTTAGTAATAAGCTATATTTATTTATCTACAACTCACATTTGACACCAACAAAAGATGTCAAATACGCGATCTACACCAGAACATAAAATTACTTGACGAAAGAGTCAAAGACCTCCGACATCAACCGAACGTTCTAGAATTTTAATATATAATTTCACTCAAAGTTTGTTTAAATCTTAAATTTCTCTTGACCACTATTATGAATCCGACAAAAATCGAATTAAAATGTGAGAAACACAACGTGGAAAAGGAGAGAATGGGCTCCACAACGTACATGATGAGAAATTCTTCTGGTTGAGATTAGTTAGCCAACCATCCCCACTCCCTCCCAATAGTAACACTGTACTACGCGCCATTTTTTTTTTTTTTTTTTTTTTTTTTGTTTCCAAAATTAGAAATTATACGCATATTATAAAGTCATTTAATATCTATAAGAAAAGTTAAAAAGATTCATCCGTTTATTGACAATTCTCTAACAGCAAACGTTGTATATATTTATAATCTCTGATTTTGAATATAGTGTTTTCCTACTTATTGACCGATGTCCTCCATAAGAAACTCATTTGTCTTTGCGTTAAAATTTTATTTTATTTTCCCAAATCACATTAAATATGTGCATATGCATACGTCAATTAGTAATGTGCATATGCATATATATATATACGTGCATATAAGAGATAACCCAAATTCCAAATAATAGTTTTTATTATATTTGTTTATCCTCGTTTTTCTTACCACCAGCAAATTTTGGATCTTCAATACATACTCTTTTTGTGCTTTCGACCTGGCTTTACGGATATATACTTTCCAACTAATATTCGATTCTTTTTTTTATAAAAAAAATCTAAATTAAACTACCTAACTAAAGTTCGAATTTGGAAACACATAATCAATATCCTGATTATCTTCCCAAAACTATGAAAAAGCAATTTTCTATGCCATTACCATAGGATAAAATATCTGAATAAAAATAGGCATACACGTAAGTTCATAGGAACTAGGAAAATATCAAGATAATAGGGAATATTAAATTATCAATCATCAGAAAGATATTACTGTTAGAACAACAAGATTTTTATGATTTTTTATATTATACTCCCTTTAGTCCTCATTAATCTTATTTTTAAGTTTTTTCACATATTTTAATAAAATATATTAAAAATTAATTTTAAATGTATCATTTTTTATGAGTATTAATTTTTTATAATTTTCATTTTTTTTTAAAAGTATACAATTCATTATTAATAGCAAATGAAAATATATTATAAATAGAAAAATAACATTCTAATTTTTTTATAAAAATAAGATTAATTAGAAATAAAGGGAATAGTATAGTTGAAAATTATATAAAAGAAAAAGAGATGCTGTAAAATAAAAATGATCAAAATAATATTTCAGTTAGAACAAACAAATTGTGTGATATGGTGAATTGATGTTCTTCTTATCCATTTCTTTTCTTTTTTTTTTTCTCAAAAAAAAAATAAAAATGAAATATCTCCAAGTTTTTTAGCCCGCAATTCTAGAAAGAGAAGGTCTGCTTTGGCGGTTGGAAGCAGCAGTTGCTATCTCAACATTGCTTCATATACAAAATCTCAGGAGGAGTTAGATTACCCCAACGGTTCTCTTCTCCTTCTTCTTCTTTCTTTGATTCTTCAAACCAAAGCATTAATATTTTTTTTTTTTAAAGAAATTTCTCATAAAATTATAAGCAATCCTTTTTTTTTATGGTTTGATTCTTGGTCGCCTTCTCTCGCCCAACTTCACCTTCTCTGACATAATCACAAGACCTTACTTTGTTATCTTCTTCTTCTCGTTTCTATATTTTTAAGTTTTGCCCTATATTAGAAGCTTGATCTTCCTCTAAAGTTTTTTCATTTCACACCAAAAATCCAATTTGAAAAAATTGATACTTTCTCCTTTCTTCGTGGGTTCAATTTCGATTCCAATACTTGGGTTTGTGGGGAATTAAGTTTCCGTTTGTAAATTCGATTCCTTGTTTTTTTGGGGAAATCGAGGAGTTCGTGTACGGAGCTGAGTTCGCCTTTGCAGATAAGGTATTTGATTATATTCCTCAGTGAATTTTTCATGTGTTTTTTCGGTTATTGTTAGCTCATGAAAATTTCGTGACTTTTATTTTATTTTCATGATCTTTTCGTTTATATACTTAAGTTTCCATGTGCGTGCTCAGAGCCTTTGTTGCAGAATCTCATAAACTTTCAGAAAATTTGATTCTCTCTATGCAATCTGTTTTTCCCTCTGTGAAGGTCTAAAGAGCTTGAAGATTTGAAAAACTTCCGATGAATACTCCTTATTCCGTTCAGCCGGAGCTATCTTCCAATAGCATCTCAATCACTATTTCATCATCTTCTTCGTTAAGCTCCACACCACGAGGCGAGAATAGTCATGTGGCTGATAATAATGCTCAAGAGAGGTCTCCATCTTCCTTTTACATAAGGTTGGCTATGAAGGTGTCTAGAGCTAGGTGGTTCATCTTCTTGAGAAGAGTGTTTCACTACCAGAACGGTTCAAGATCCGATCTTGGGTCTAATCCTTTCAATTCAAGCACTTGGATGATGTCTGAGCTCATTGCTCTGCTTATTCAGCTCACTGTGATAACATTCACACTAGCTATCTCTATAGAAGAGAGACCTATTTGGCCAGTGAGGCTATGGATCACAGGCTATGATGTTGGATGTCTTCTGAGCCTCATGCTGTTGTATGGTCGATATCGTCTTGTAGACGTTAACCAAGAAAATGGCGATGTTGAGCAACAACATAGAGGCAGAGAAGAAACAAGGTTCACAAAAACTTATCTTTTCTTGATTCTGAATCCAACAAGATCCGAGGTTGTACTGATATCTCTGAACTGTTGTTATTTCAGGTCCTCTCATTTGATGAACAAATGCAGAACGTCGCTAGAGCTTTTCTTTGCGATATGGTTTGTGATTGGGAATGTTTGGGTGTTCGATTCAAGATTCGGTTCTTTCCACCATGCTCCCAAGCTTCACGTCCTCTGCGTCTCTCTTCTAGCGTGGAATGCTATCTGCTATTCCTTTCCCTTTCTTCTCTTCCTCTTCCTCTGTTGCCTTGTGCCTCTCATAAGTAACCTCCTTGGTTATAACATGAACATGGGATCCTCAGACAGAGGAGCATCAGATGACCAAATCTCTAGTCTCCCTAGCTGGAAATACAAACGAATCGATGACAATGCTTCTGATTCTGATTCAGATTCAGCTACTGCAACCGATGTTCCAGTAAGTCTGAATCCTGTTACTCACAATTCAAGTCAAATCCATAAGGGTTTTAATCTGTGAATGTCCCATGTTGTTTATTGGTTCTTGAAAATGAGACTAGATAATTGATATTTGATTTTGGTATGCAGGAGTGTTGTATATGTTTGGCAAAGTATAAAGACAAAGAAGAAGTAAGGAAGCTTCCATGTTCACATAAGTTTCACTCAAAGTGTGTAGATCAATGGCTTCGTATCATCTCTTGTTGTCCTCTCTGCAAACAAGGTCTTCCCTAAAAGCAGACCAAAAGCTCTTAAAGAGTCCAAATCTCTGACTCTGATTGTTTACGGTTTCTTCTTTCAAAAGTTAAAAAAATTTTAGGTTTGGTTTGAAGCAAAGTCGATTACTTGTGTGAGTGTTAATTTTTGTTTTGTACAGAAAGAGCTTACCAGTAATCGTTAAAGTACATTGTGTATACAAATATTCAATTAATAAATATTTAAGCTTTATTCTTTTCCTTCAATGATTTATTTATTTACTCTAGTTTTAAAATCGAATGAAATTTTGGATGGAATAAAAAGTCAAGAACTTTTTTCATGTAAAGTAAGAATTTAATAAATTTGAAAATTTGCTGAAAAAAATTAAAAAGAAAGGCTATTCCACTCTTAAAAAGGTCTGACTTAAACAAGGTATAAACCAAATGAAGCAAAAAAAGGTACTACGTAACATAAGCATGCAAGAATTTTCAGCATTTCAACAAAGCTCTAACTTCATCTTCACAACGCAGAGAAAGTCACACAATAACCTAACAAAATATTTTGACTAGTCGTGCTTACAATCTCTAAGTCACAATATTAAATGACTAGTTTTGCTTACAAATCTATAAATCCATTGAATTAATATCAAAAGCAAACTCAAATAACCAAAAACACACAGGTTGAAGCAAATCTTTTTACTTGGATAAATCAACTTTAAAAACTTTACATATCATAAGATCAAGATGCAAAAGTTGTATCTACAGATAGGCCGAACCAAAATAAAATAAAAAGGACAAAAACCAAACAAAAAAAAGCTCAATAAAAAAAAAATGAGTTCAGAGATTTAGAAATGAAAACAAATATAAAACCATACCGAAAGAACAACCTTCAACAGTACAATGTCTTGCTGCTTGTTTTGTTTTTTCTCAGGTATCTTCAACCTGAGAATGGAACACAAAGCTTGGAAATGTAGTCGTGATATCCCTGCACAAAACAAGATCATCGGACGAGAATGAGAAGAAAACAAAACTAAAGAAGCAATTATCATGTATAGATTCAATCCCAGTTACTAAAAATTAGAAAGATTTGGGACTCACTTGAGATACTGAAGAGTCATGTTCTTCAAAAGGCTGGGATGTCTAAGAACAAGGCTTCTCCACTCTTCCTTATCGATCTTTCCATCGTGTTTTGTGTCTGCTTCCTCAAACGTCTGAACAATCAAAACTCAGGATATTACTTTCAAAGATAGAATATTGGGCCAAGAGGAAAAACTCTAACTAACTTACCTTGTCGATTATATCCTCTATGACAGTATCCTTCAGATTCATTCCGGATTCAGCAAGCGTAGCGACAACCATTTGTTTCACCTGGACAAATGGTTGACGAAAATGTCTAGGAGGATGATGCAAGATTATTTATGAAGCTATTTAAGATATGGAAGCTTTACCTCTTGCCGTTCGATGAACCCTTGTTGTTTAAGATCATATAGCTGAAATGAAACTGCAAAAACCAATATATATATACCATGAATTTGAACCAAATTAACGGGAATTTTATTATTCAAAGTTATCAGGGACGTACAGTGGATTTTGTCATCTATAGGCGCATTTGGGTGAAACACGGAGAGAGCACGGGCAAACTCCTCAAACCCGAGTATTCCATTGTGCTTTGTATCAAACAAATCGAAAACCTACAAACCAAAATCACATATTTCAGCATTTTCTTCTAAACTTGATCTTGACAAAAAATGGGTTTAAGAGCATTAATAATGAAGAAAGAAACATTACCCGATCTGCAAACAAGCTCTCTTTTTTATTTGTCTTAAACAAAGCCAACTGAAACTCTTCCTGATACAGAAGTTTTTAACAAGAGATGAGTAATTAGACTCAAGCTTGACCTAATGAGTACTTAGATCACAAAAGCTAGATTTTTTTACCTTGTTTATTAGCCCATCATCAATCACGGCACTGCTGATTTTCTTAAACAGCTCATAAAGAGCTTCTATTTCACTCACACTAACTGCACCCAAACAGAAGAAAGTATTTTTTTCATTCCTCTAATGGTATTCCTTAGAATTAAAAAAGGCTAATAAAAGAAGATCAGTAGGCATACAAACAGTGTCTCTTGCAAGCAATTCAGGGTCTCCAAGGCCACCAGATTGTTTATACAAATCAAGATCAAAACACCCTAAAACAGAAGTGCACAAATGCTTGAATCCGTCTACGCACTGCGACATGATATCTTGAGCAAATCAAAACTCTCCATGCCTGCAACATAAAACTAACAAACAGTGAGAAATTTGTATGCCAAGTCCAAGAAAACTCTTATCATATGAAGAGTATAATAAATTACCTTCCAACCATTTCCTGATTTCTTTAAGAAAGGCGGGCACTTTGCGATATTGATCTGTTGCAAAGATAAGATGAAATCACATAAATAGTTAGTAAGCAAAAGATACTATGTAACACAAGTTGACAAAATTCAGATAGGATCAGACAAAGAATCATTCATCATAATGTTGTAATCTATATAGTCAATAAAGGCAACACAATGCTTACAAACATAGAAAAGTAAAGTCATTATCATGATTGATTGATTGCTTATGTCCACATAATATACTAATCAAGATAAGAAAATTAATGAAGAATCTTAAGACTAATCAAACCCAAATTTTGATTCTTTTCTCTTCCTCAAAACACACAAAATTTTAATAATCAATCGGAATCAAAGCCAAATTTGGGCAATTGCGAGTTTATACATAATCCAAGGTTAGCTAAAAATCGATTCTAGGTTTTGAGAAACAAGACCGATCTAGATCCCCAAATTTTGCATGAATGGATTCGTAAATCCCAGATTTAACAGAAAATAGAAGAATCTTGGTATTTATCAGTAGATAAATTGGTTTTTTTTTTTTTTTTTTGGATTTACCGATTTGTTGATTCTTCTCAATCTGAAGTCGGCTCTGCTGGTTGAAGCTGTGCGAGAAAGGTGGAGACGATTTTTTTGTTTTCCTGTAAGCAGAGGAGAGACTTGGAAAAAATAAATTATAAATCTTTTTAAATATCTCTCATCTCTCAAATCAATCTTTTTTTGCATTTATTATTAATTTCGTTTAAATCAATTACACAGTTGGTTTTTAACTTTTAAGAAGAAGCTAAAAACTTGTGTGGAGGCCTGAGTCACAAATTAATTATGCGCTCTATTTAACGATGTCGTTTTCACTCTAGGTTATATCTGCTAAATACGTCGTCGTTCTTTGGTTTGGTTTCTTGTTCCGGTTAAGTAGTAGTCGATCTGAATTGAACCGGGCATAATTTGTCTTACACATTTATTGGAGAATTTAAGTTTTCAAAAAAATATTCAAGATTCTTCACTATTTTTTAAATTATAGTGAAGAATCTCGAATACCCAACTACATAAAATATCCTACCCTCAAGGGATTTTATTCGAACCAGATTCATTACCCAATTTTTTAATTTTATTGTGTTGATTATATTTGAAATAACAGGTTTAAATTAAATATTTGTATTAGCCTTATAGTTTTTTTTTTTTTTTTTGTGTGTGTGTGTGTGAAAGTATTAGCCTTAAGTGATCCTTATAGGCTGCCTTATACTCTCATCTCGATTGAACCTAATTAAATTTGATTTGTTGAGAAAACGAATATTATTGTCTTCTAGTTTGAGGTATTAAGTCGTAGCACAAAGTGAATTTTATCAACAGATAAAGCGTATAAAATTTGTACGTAATCAACGCTAAAAATATAAATCAAATCGGTGAAATTTTTATAAAGTTTACACCTTGAATCGGTTTAAGCCGATTTCAGTCGGTTTAGTATACATTATTGAACAATGTCTTGTTGACTAAAATTACTGAACAATGTCAATTCAAAAGAAACAAACAAATAAAAAAAGCGACAATTATTATACCGAAGAAAATGCAATAACCGGCTTACTGAGCCTTGAGGGAGTTACTAAACCGGCTCGACTTGGATGACAACAGCACCGCAAGATTTGACCCAATAGACCCGACACGTGTCAACGAATTAACGCGGTGGTACCTGCACCTGAAAGAACCGGCGTGTGTCGTCGGAGAACATAGACAATTTTGCCTCGTCGTCGGTTTACCAGAGGACGATCGCCAACGGCGTAAACTCGGTGAGTTTTGGTCTTGGCTAAGTTTCGTGATCATCGAGTCAACGGTGGAGCCACATGAAGGTTTAGGGTTGATCTTGGCTAAACTTGTGGAATACTTTTCCTCCGCACTTAGGGTTGAAGAGTTTTCTTTTGTCATGGTTGATGCACGTAAAGAATGACTTGTGTTGTTGTTTTTTTTTTTCCTTTATAAAAGTGACTTGTGTTGTTTCTTGGGAATGAATCAAAAGGTGTTTATATGGTGACTTGTGAGAGAAGGCAGCTAAAAATAGCCGTTGAATGTTGTTGACAAACTGCTTTTTTAAGTTATTGGTGGTTAGTATATTCTAGAAAAGTATTCAGAACAATTAGTGGAAAATATTTTACTTGGAGGGTATATTCTTCTTTTTATGGTTACACATTTGTGCATGGATAGATGTTATGAATTGTCAAGCAATTAATTAGGAAAATACTTTGAATAAACTAAAATTTTGGTTAGTGAAAAGTATATTGTATATAAAAAAGTAGTTGTGTCTGTGCCAATTCAACATCCATATAACAGTCTAATTTAAAGATTTTGTAACCCCCAACAAAAAACATATGACTGTTGTTTATGGTTTGTGCCTATTTTAGGTTCGGACAAAACTAGCTCAAACTATTTTAAAGTCTTATTCAAACTTTATATGAGACATATTACTAACGTTATAAAATATTTTCTAAGGAAAACCAACGGCCTAATTGATGTACGTATATATTTTGTCAACGAGAAAAATGTTTTTTTTTTTTTTTTGAATATATATGCCGTTGGTTTTATTGGAGTGGTGGACCTTGTAGCTGTAGATTTTATTGGAGTAATATAATAACTAATATTATAATGAAGAGTTGGAACGAGATTTGACAAGGAGATTATAATGATTATAATGAAGAGTTGGAAGGAGATTTTTTATTCTACATGCTATGTAAGGAAGATGAAAAAATGAAGGTTTTGGAGAAGCAATATTGCTACATGCTGAGTGGGAAACAAGTTGACTCAATTAAATACTATGATGTCATTCAAATGAAGAAGAAGAAGACCAAGGTGCAATGATGAAGATTATGAGAAGGCAAGATTTCTCAAAAGTAATTTCATCAACAAGATAAGAAGTCTTTACAAGTGCAACATGAAGGCTAAGGCTGTTTTAATGAAACACCTAGCAATTGCCACTTATTTAGTTGACATTTTCGGATTTGGATATGACAAGGTAAGTATTAGCATTTCGTTGACATTTTTAGTTTTTTTTTTTTTTGTTTTTTTTTTAAATCTGTTGGGATACTATATAGTGGTAATTTATTTCCAATTTGGTGGTAGGTTGATGAAGCTAGCAATATTGGATGTTGTTCATTGAAAGTGGGGTGATGTGGAATTCATCCCTCCAAACAAATTGAAGGTAAGTAGTATACTTTTTTTTTTTTTTTTTTGTTAGAGGTTAAGTATTTACAAGTATTCATATTTCTTTATGACGTTTGAGTCAAGAAAACATTAGAAGTCGATCATCTCAAATTATTTCTTTCTTGATGTGATTAGTTTCAATATCTTGGTAAAGATGCAATCAAATATGTGAACGAGGCTCATCTTTACAGGACAATCGAAGAGTTCCAAGCGGGTGAGACATAAAAGTTTTGTTGTATTTCACATTTTAGACTTTTGTTTTGTGATCTAATAATTGTGACATTTTTTTTTACCCATTTAGGAAAAAAAAAAAAATTGATTGATCACTTTCATGAGATCGACACAAGCATGCTCAGTGATTATCATAATGGATTTATGCCTGGTCTCACAGCTCAGGTGTATTCAGTTGCAATGTTCACATCTATATTGTCTTTCTTTACATGTATGTTCTGTTTTGATGTGTGTGTGACAGTTGAATCAAGAAAAGCTTATTAGAAAGCAATCAAGGAGGTAAAAAGATTGTTCATCCTCTTTGTGATTTCTAGTTTTGTGCATAACACATGTGTCATATAAGATATATGAAATTGGTTCACACTCTTTCAGGTTTTCATAATCTGTAATCATCAGCGTATTGTTTATGATGCTCAAAACAAAATATTTGATGCGAAGATAAAACAACTCAAGGGTACAAATATCCTATAAGAGCTTTTGATTAAATTTTGAAGTTCTCTGCTTTTCATGTGGATACATTATGTGCCTTCCATTTGTTTGTTTGTTTTTTCCAATTATGTAGGAGGATCTTGAAGAGCGGGCTAATGAGAGAAAACCATCATTGGCAGGTTCCGATAAAAAGAAGAGTATAAACTTAGATTCGAAAGTGTAACATAATTTGCTCTCTTACTTCTAAAAAGACTTGTCTAGATATCTATCCCATCTTTAACATTAATGTCTAGTACAATGTTGTATTGCAGGTGGGAGAAGAGGATTAGTCAACAGAACCCCAAGATCAAGAAGCTGGAGCAACTTAGGCATGAAAACAGTGGTGCTGGGGCACATCTAAGATCAATTACATGGATCCTAACATCACTATTGCCTGGTGGAAACATCATCACATACCAGTCGAGAAGGTAAAAGCTTCTTAAAATCAAACTGTCAACATGGTTATCTTATGAACAAAAGAAACAAAATTTATCCTTTTCTTGTTGACTGAAGAAAATGTTTCGTTCTCTAGATATTCAATGGAACTCTTCTGGCGAAGTTTGTGTGGGCGAGGGATGCAGAACCTGATGTCATTGAAGACAAATGATCTGCATAAGATGAGCTCAAAGAGAAAACCGGTCTTTTGATTCATCTTCCTTTTTTTGTTTAGAATTGCTACCTTAGTGGGTTAAAACATTCGAGTTGTTTCTTTAATTATGTTAACCTTTTTGTCTTTTGAAGATTTGGTGTGTAAGGGAAGGGCTCTGCCTACATACCACATTATTGGAACAGGGCTGGTGCCTGAAGGGATGCACAAAAGAAGTGGTAGCTTCTACCATAATTATCTTTATGGATATTTTTCTGAATCTGTGTTTCTCATGACTCAATCGACGTTATTCAATGCCTTACAATACCAAGAAATACGTTACAGTGTTGTCTTAGATGTGCTTAGCATTGTGATGGCCTGATGGGACACTTAGGAGCAATAACTAGACAGTAATCAGCTTGGTTTTGAGCACAATAGCAAATTTTGTTATAATCAGAGAAAAATCAGCTTGAATATTAAAACGATAAAAACAAATTCCCGAAAAAATTACCAAAATAATAGTTTCAACGAAAAGATAAAAGAAAAATAAAAACCCAAAAAACTCTTAACACCGCTAATTATTATTTAAATCGACTTAGTGCAATTATTTAGTCGACCTCCTCCATCTTGCTACCTTCGGCATCAGCATCATCTTCAAGCGCAGGCATCTCAGCATCGGCTTCAACGTCATCAACTTCGTCAATGCTCAATCCAAGCTTCAACATCCTGTGAATCCTGCTTCCGAAAGTGTTGGGCTCATCGAGACTGAAACCAGAAGTGAGAAGAGCCGTCTCAAAGAGGAGAAGCACAAGATCCTTCACAGACTTGTCATTCTTGTCCGCTTCAGCTCTCTTTCTCAGCTCATCCATGATCGAGTTCTCTGGGTTAATCTCCATTGTCTTCTTGCTCGACATGTAACCACCCATGCTGCTATCCCTCAAAGCTTGAGCTTTCATGATCCTCTCCATGTTTGCGGTCCAGCCATATTCGCCGGTTACAAGACAGCATGGTGAGTCCACAACACGGTCCGAGACAATAACCTTCTCAACCTTGTCTCCCAAAACGTCCTTGATCACCTTGCAGAGTCCCTCAAACTTCTCCTTGAGCTCTTCTTTCTTCTTCTTCTCGTCTTCAGTCTCTTCCAGTTTCAGACCTTCCTTGGTAGCAGAGACAAGCTTCTTTCCCTCAAATTCCTTGAGCTGACCAATGGCATACTCGTCGATCGCGTCAACCATGTAGAGGACCTCGTACCCCTTCTTCTTGAGCTTCTCAAGGAAGGGAGAGTTCTCAACAGCCTTCTTGCTCTCACCGGTGATGTAGTAGATATCATTCTGACCTTCCTTCATCCTCGTCACATAGTCCTTGAGACTGGTCAACTCATCACCGCTCTTGGTTGAGTGGTAACGCAGCAACTCAGCAATCTTGGTTCTGTTCTGAGAGTCCTCGTGGATACCGAGCTTCAGGTTCTTAGAGAAAGCCTCATAGAACTTGTTGTAGTCCTCCTTGTTCTCAGCAATCTCAAAGAAGAGCTCAAGGCACTTCTTCACAAGGTTCTTGCGGATGACCTTGAGGATCTTGTTCTGCTGCAGGGTTTCTCTTGAAATGTTGAGAGGGAGATCTTCAGAGTCAACAATACCCTTGACAAATCCAAGGTACTCAGGAATGATGTCCTCACAGTTGTCCATGATGAAGACACGACGGACATAGAGCTTGATGTTGTTAGGCTTCTTCTTAGTGTCAAAGAGATCAAAAGGAGCTCTCTTGGGAACAAAGAGGATAGCTTTAAACTCAAGCTGTCCTTCAACAGAGAAGTGCTTCACAGCCAAATGCTCCTCCCAGTCATTGCTCAGACTCTTGTAGAAAGCAGCGTACTCCTCCTTGTTAATCTCCTCTGGCTTCCTCATCCAAATCGGTTTCTGCTTGTTCACCAGATCCCACTCATGAGAAACCTCCTTAATCTTCTTCTTTTTCTTTTCCTCCTTTTCTTTCTCCTCGTCAACTTCCTCAACCTTGCCTTCCTCATCCTTCTTCTCTTCCTCATCTTCATCATCAGAAATCTCCTTCTCAATAGTCTTCTCAACCCAGAGAGAAATCGGGTAACTAATGAACTCAGAGTGCTTCTTCACCAAATCCTTAAGCCTTCGCTCCTCAAGGTACTCCAATTGGTCTTCCTTGAGGTAAAGGGTCATCTTAGTACCCCTACCAAGAGCTTCACCAGAAGTGTCTCTAGTCACAGTGAAAGAACCACCAGCCTGAGACTCCCAAACATACTGCTCATCATCATTGTGCTTAGTTGTGACAACAACCTTATCAGCAACCAAATAAGCCGAGTAGAAACCAACACCAAACTGTCCAATCATGCTAACATCAGCTCCAGCAGCCAATGCTTCCATGAACTCCTTGGTACCAGATCTCGCGATTGTTCCAAGATTGTTAACCAAATCTGCAACAATAGAACAAACACGCATTAGCACCAACACAACGAAACAAACACAGAGACACAAAAGAATAAATACTATAGGCTGAAATCAAAATTACGTACCAGCCTTGGTCATCCCAATACCACTATCGATAATGGTCAAGGTGTTGTTACTCTTATCGGGAATGATATGAATGAAAAGCTCAGGCTGACCATCGAGCTTGCTCTTGTCAGTCAAGGACTCGAACCTAATCTTATCCAAAGCCTGTTCAACAAGAATAAAATCATAATCGTAAGTAACACATATAAACAAACAACAACAAGCATAGAATTCAAAGATCCATAACATTAAATCTCATAAACAACATAATGCTTCTTAATCCTTCAATTAACAATCGAAATTCCCAGAATCTGGAAAGTATACTAAACCTAACCAAACCTAAATCTATAGATCGATTCGCAAATTCACATAAGCAAAGATGAAGAGAAGAAAAAAAAAGGAGAGGGAGAGATCATACATCGGAAGAGTTACTGATGAGTTCACGAAGGAAGATCTCCTTGTTGCTGTAAAAGGTATTGATGATGAGGGAGAGCAACTGGTTGATCTCAGCTTGGAAAGCAAAGGTCTCTGCGTCCGCCATTATCGCTGATCGGAAAATCTAAAAAAAAACTAGGGTTTATGAAGCAGATTGAGAGAAAAAAGATTTGTTTTAAGTTTTCTTGAGAGAGCAGAAAAGTATTTGATGAGAAATTAGGGAGGAGAAGAATTGATATTTATAGGGGGTGTGAGTAGTAGCATAAGGGTTTCTAGATCTTTCTTTTTCCTATTTCTTTTGTGAACACTAAAGGTTTCTGATTTCTAGATCCTTCTCTATGTAAGATTTGATTATGCTTAATTGCTATTTTTAAGCATCTAGGCCCACATTATCTACGTCATGATATATTAATATGGAAATTAATTAAATGTTTCATGTGTAATTTAACTAATTTTTACTTTTCTTCTTCTTCTTTTTTGTTTTTTTTTGTTTTTTTTTGTTTTGAAACAGGTGTAATTTACTTTTATTTTAATGTGTACTTTTACCTTTTTTTTAATTGTGTGATTTACTATTTCTTTTATCCCTTTTGAATTTTGATAATAACTTATTATTTCCTTATACTTATTTGCTTTTGTTATTTCCTTTACTATTAGGTGAACTAACCCAAAAACAAAAACAAATTACAGTATCTTTCCATATACAAAACTGAATGTGTGTAGTATTTTTGTGTTAGACGTTTTAAAATATATAAAATAAAAATATCAACCAAAAAATATATATATATATATATATCATTAAAACAATTTTTTTTAATAAACTCGTTTATCAGACGGGACCTAAACTAGTATATATATATATATATCAGTTGTAAAACTAAAAAAATATACATATTTTTAGAAAAAAGTGGGAAGAGAGGGTTCAAAAATATACATAGAACTATATCTATAAAATAAATTAAAATTATTTGTATTATATATGCAAACATACTATACATTTTGTTGTATTTTACTTCGTAATTACCTTTTTAACAAATAAACAACATAGATTTAAAAACTAACCCAAAACAAAAAAAAATAGCCTAAAAACTCAAATCTAATAGAAATAAAATTTGTTTTAAATAGAAAAACCCTATATCTTGAAATTCATTCATCAGGTTGATAAAATACACGGACAAAGCGTTACGTATGAGCGGCTAAAGGTCTTTTCGATAGTCTAAATTTTGAACCTCCTTAGTTGTTTTGTAGATCCATCTGTATAGATATTATAATTTACATCCAGAAAGCCGTATGCTTTGGAAGAAGATTGTACAGTTTAGGAAAGGGTTTTGATTTATCAAAATGATCTATAAATAAATCGAATTCCAAAACTAGCCTAAAACCTCAAACCTAGATGAAATGAAACTTAGAATCCAAAATCATAGCAAAACTGAATTCAAAATCAAAACACAAATTATACTACATATAAATATATATATATATATATATATATATATCAAAATCAAATTTATCTACAAGCAAAACCTAAATTTCTAAATCTTGATTTCAGTTTTTGATTTTAAAATCTTATATTTCCACTTGCACAACTAATCGAGGAAAACAAAATAATGATCAAGAGGAGGGTACATCCTTTCTTTTATTATAAACCATAAATTTTTATACAAGTCATGAATTCAAACTAATTCAAAATTATGAGACATATGACCTATAAAAGAAAAGTAAAACTTTGAGTCTTGTTCTTACAGCTAATAAGTCAACCATACAATTAAAAGTTAGAAACATTACAACAATCAATGTTGGCCTATCGATTAGGGCCACGATTGTTCTAAAATGTTAACATGTTATATTACAAAAGGACTAATACATATCCCACCTTTAATAAATTTTATTAGTTAAGATGAAAAATATATGATATTGTTATTTCTAATATGCATACAAATATGAAAAGTACAGTTTTAAATTAAGTTTTTTTTTTTGTTTTTCCATCTAAAAACTTCATTAATTGGTATTGTTTACATCGCAACGTAAATCAGATAAAAGAAAATAAGACAACAATAATACAAAGACCATACATAATCCCATGTTAGTGATTTCCTAGCTAAGTTCTTGTTGATAAAGGAACATAAAACTACTCAAATTAATTGTTTTAAATTAACTTAGTTTTTATTATCATATTGAAAGTTTGCTCATATAAATTTAATTATGTTATTAAAACTTCTCTTAAAACTATAACGATTACTAATAGAATTATCAAAACCTCATAATATATTGTAAACTTCTTATTCTAAAAATATGTTAGAAATTCAAATTTTTGCTGGAAAATGTATTTGAATTAGATTATATAGTGATTTGCTTAAAAGTTTTTTGAAAATATTAAAATAATTGTTATCGAAAATTTTAAACCGCTTAGGATCACAAAATTCATTGGACCGGCCATGCACGGCAGAAATACTTACTGATGCATAAATCATCTAAAACAAATGAAAATTTACATGCTGTGAGGTATTGATAATTTGTTGTTTAAGATCAAACATTTTTTTCTTTTTATCAAGAAATTCTTTAGCTTTTTCAACAGTATGTAGTCTTGATCCACCCATTCATTGGAAACTAAATGGAATACTTAATAACCGGATGTGCAGCTAACCTACGCAAATATTTATCTAATGCAATTCTTCCTCTCCTCTACGCAGGGACGGCATAAAATTTTGACATATCTAAATGATTAAACAATTCAAGGCCAATACATATATTTTAATTAGATTAAAATGACTCGAAATTTATAATCTTATATCACAAGACTAAATAATATTTGGATTTAATACATAACAATCGGATTTAATAAGAATTTTTTTAAAAAAAATAAACAAACATTATAAGTTAAGGAAAACATTAACTTATAAACAAACTTGTCTAAATATCTAATAAATCAGAATTAAATTCAAATATTATAAATGTCAGAATTAGTTCACACAAACATTATATATTATATATATTAGTTAAAGAAAACATTATAAATTAATTGTTATGGCTGTTATAACTTCTTTTTAGTGCTAGCGAATTTTAAGCATGATAAGGATATTATATATGAGTTATTTTTAAATACACAAAAATAGGTTAATGTTTTGGACAACAAAAAGAAATGAACTTAGTTTTAACAAATATATAAAGAAAAAGTTCTAAATTTCTGATAGCATATATCAGACCAAAACAAACGGATATTGTTGAATAAAAAATGATCAACTTCGACTATTGCTTATTTTAGGATTCTTTGATTTCCCAAATTGTTTACAATATATGGATGAACTAAGCGAAATGATCAAAAAAAAAAAAACAAAAAAAAAAGATGAAGAAGCTAAATGATCACTGTAAACAAACAAATTAGTCAAATGAATAATGATTTAGGGAGAATTAGAAATAAGGGAGCTCTATCAACTTGCTCTATCAACTTTTTTGTCCATATATACTTTTTTTTGTTCTAGCAATTTTTTCCTAAACTACCCTTAATACTAAATAAATAACATTTAAAAACAAAACTCATATAAACATGTAGAAACACAACTTTAAAGAAGGTTTAAAAATTAATTTTTTTTTATTTTATGCAGTTTTAAATAAGTTTTTAGAGGTTTTAAAGTTGTTATGAAAAATTTAGAATATGTTTTTTCTTTTTTTTTTCTTTTTTTAGAATATGTTTTCTAACCTTATAAAAATATTAGATTGCATATTCTACCATTTGTACATGTTCTGAAAAATTTAGAATATGTATTCTACCACTTGTACATGGTCTAGCAATTTTAGAATAGAATTTGTTCTAAAAATTTTAGAATACGAAATTCTGGAAATTTTAGAATACATATTCTATCACTTTTACATGTTCTGCGAATATTCTGAAAATTTTAGAATACATATTCTATCACTTGTACATGTTCTGCGAAAATTAGAATATGCATTCTATTATTATTCTATGTTCTAAAAAATTTAGAATATACATTCTAGAAATATTAGATTACATATTCTAGAAAATTTAGAATTTGAAAAAAAATAAAGTTCTAAAAATAAGAAAAGTAAATATTTAAATTTTAGAATATTCTATATATTTGTTATTTAAAATTCGGATTAACTGAAAAAAAAAAATTGACGAAAAAAAAGGATCCGATTTTTTTTTTTAAATAACACATATTATTAAGTAAAAAACCTAACACTTTTAATTTGATTATACTAAAAATGTAAAAAAAAAATTATATTAAAATTTTCTTATATTAGATTTTTAAAATTAGATTAGATATTAAAATTATATCTCATTTTCTTATAATAGATTTTTAATGAATTATATTAAAATTTATAATACTTTTAATTTGATTATACTAAAAATGTAAAAAAAAAAAGTGAAGTCTCTTTATGAATTAGAGGATTTAGATTTTATGATTTAATTGAAAGTTTTTTAAAATAAGGGTAAAATGAAATTTTATATTTTAAAATAATTAATACACCAAAAAATTAAAACAAAAGTATAGATGGACAAAAAAAATTTTAAAGTTCATTTATTTCTAATTTTCCCTTTTTCTTATCCTCTCAAAATTTCAAAAATATGTTCATCGTTTTTATTTTTCAGTTGTACCAAATAGTTCAAAGAAATAAACTGAATATGTCTCTCTCTCTTGATCTCGTAATTTTTTTAGAGAAAAAAATCTTATATTTTTCATTTTTTTTTCACCTTGTAAATTCAAATAGTACAACGAAAAAAGGAAAAAAAAAAAACTCAGAACACAGGCGTTTAAGACGACGATTCCATCACCGACGACGTAACTGTCGAGCAACGAGAGTTACCTTCTTCCTCAATTCGACATCTACCGATTTTCTTAGCTCCGACGTCAAATCAACGATCATCGCTATTTCAACTGTTTGAATTCCCTCAAAAACATTGCAGCAGTAATTCAAAACAAAAAAAAAATGGAGAACTTGGCCAAAGGATGGTTTTCGATGAGCGGCAGTAGTAGCAGCGGAGATCAGCAGCCGCCGCAACAGCAACAAACGGGAACGTCTCTGCTAGCTGATTGGAATTCATACGCAGCATCCAGAGATTTTGAAGAAGATTCCGGAAGTTTAGGGTTCGATATCGAATCCGCCGTTAGATCTGCCAACGACACTGTTTCCGGCACCTTTAATGTGTAATCCATCCATCTCTTCTTCTAATAATTTTAGGTTTTATAGCAATGGTGGATTCTTCAACTCAGAGGTTATATAAATTGTGATCGTATCTGAGCAAAATTATATGTTTCTAGCTGATTTTTGAGGATTCTATGTTATAGTATTCGAATCTGGGAAAATTGCAATTAACCAAAAAGAGTTTTAACAATTCCAGATTCGTTGAATCAGTAATATGCATTCTTAGGATTTAGAGCTACAGTATTTGTTAGTGAGAATCTCTTTTCTTGATTTTGCACACGTTACTATTATTTTGCTTGATTTTTGATGTAACACGAATCTTAAAATTGTTAAAACAGTGTTTCCAAAGGAGTTAGAGATAATTTGCAGTCTGCAACAAACAGTATGCCTTCAGGAAAAGCTTTCATGTATTTCGGTTTGCTTCTAGCGAGTGGCGTATTCTTCATCTTCATTGCATTCACCATGTTTCTTCCGGTCATGGTTCTTATGCCGCAGAAATTTGCTATTTGTTTCACCCTTGGATGTGGATTTATCATCGGATCTTTCTTCGCTCTTCGCGGCCCACAAAATCAACTCGCTCACATGTCATCAAGAGAGGTGATAGATAATAAGGGGGGCCTGGTTTTGTTTGCATTCTTATATATCATTTCGTTTTCTCTCTTTTTAAATCTAATTTCTTGTTTGCTTGCTTCTCCAGAGGCTTCCACTAACTTTAGGATTTATTGCCACTATGGTTGGTACAATATATGTCTCGATGGTGCTCCATAGCTACATTCTCTCTGTACTTTTCTCTGCGTTACAGGTACTTATTTCATCTTATTGGTTTTTATATTCTCTGTATATTCATATGTCGAAATCTTCGGTTCTTTTTTCTCCTCAACGTATGGTTCCATCTAGTAAGTTCTTGCTTCGAGACATAACGGGTTTAATAAAAAACATGTAGACTTTCTTAACGCTGTTTCTATATACAAGTAAGGGTTAGTATGAAGAAACTGCAAATGCCATGTCTGCGGTTGTTTGTTTGGCTTGTTTTATATCTTTTGTTTACTTCAAGCTTTTGCAAATTTACTTGCAACAGAAACAGTTATGATTGATTATTACTCACCCGTTAACGATCTGAACTGCACCAAAATATATACTTTTAGAACTCAGTAAAACAGATCCTTGATGTCGGTTTGAAGATTACTCACATATCTGAACATTCTGCAAGTGTAGTGATCTCATAAAAACTCTTGTATTTGTTCTCGGTGAATCCATAGGTTATTGCACTGGCTTACTACTGTATATCCTACTTCCCGGGTGGATCATCGGGAATGAAGTTCCTCAGTTCTGCTCTTACCTCCTCCGTCCTCAAAATCTTTGGGAGATGAGTAAAACAGATTCTTAGCAGTGATTAAATGAGTAAAAAAATTGTTGGTGCAAAGGCTCAGAGACAAAGTTTTGTTATAACTTTTCTAGTTTGATTATTTCTACCAAATTGGTTCAAGTCATCAGCCACTGGGTGAGAAGTGGAACCTGAAAGAGCAACTTGGTGGATTCGGCAGCGTTAGTTCGTTTTTTTTTTTTTTTTACCTTTTTTTTTTGCTGTGAATTATTGGCTGAGAATTAAGAAAGATACTTGGTTGAAATGTAGATTGAAATGTTCTCGTATAGAACCCCAAGTGTATTAGTGAAACAAAGTACAAGTATTTATCTCTTTTTCTTTGCTTCATGGTTTGTTAAGTGAACTTTTGTAGAAATTGTTTTTTTTTTTTTTTTTTCTCAATATCAAAACAAAAATCCATTGTACAATTATTCTTAGGAATTAATGAACATGCGACTCTAAATAATTCAAAGTACATAGTTGTACAATTATATAAGAGCAGGAAAGTAAGGAGTAAATTTCAAAGAACTTGGTTAAATAAAACATGTTGTTGATGGGACATGCCAAAGCTCAATGGTTCTTCCTGTTATGATGATGTTCTGATTCACATCTTCCACTCGGCTGCTATTTTCATAGCTTAGAGTTGATGGTGTGCTTTATGAGATTGAGAGAGACGAGAATGCATTATGTGTGTTTGGCAAAGGTGAGACACCCACTCACTGTTCTTTGTGGGAGCTGTTGGAGAGAAGCAACAACGTTTCAGTCCTCTAGCTGCGCTTAGTTTTCTTCAAATCTAAAACAAATTATAGTAGATAATTGTTTCCATTTCCAATCTTTCTGGCTGATAGACCCAACCCCATCTTTTTAGTTACAAGACGATGATAACATACTACAATAATGTTTCTATGGTTAAGTTAATATAGAAGGTCATGTGATTCACCGTTACACAATGTCTCGTCTACTTAAGTAATAAAAAACCTAAGCCTGAGAAGATAGTTGGCCGATTATTATGATTCAGGAGACACACTGACTCTTGCTTGAGCTCTTTTCGTAATTTATGTATAACATTCAGATCAAGATTTGTAAAAAGAGGATACTAATTTATTTGGTATTTTACCAGCACTTTTTTCACACTATAAGCACACGCACAAATGGAGACTATTTTAGCGATCTGGACAAGTGCGTGCGAAGGTACTGTTAACATTCATTTGGGCCTTCCAATGGGCCCCATCAGTCAAAAAGACAAAAAAAACTCGTCAATATTAGAGACTGGCTTTGATTAAAAAGATCACCAATAATGCAAGATTAGCTCTTAATTAATAATAATCATATCAAAATATAATTAAAGAAAACTCCACTGCTTTTGCGTTCAATTTTTTTACCGTTAGTGGAGAAATATAATACCAAGAACTTGGCATTAGTGCAAGTGAAACTCTTTAGTCTTTAGTTAAAGCAAAGGCTATTAGGTTAAGACAAGGGAGCCTATTGATTAACATATCATTTCTTTTCATTACTCGTATTTTTTCCTTTTTTCTTTTGTTTTGGCAACTTCCTGTTTTCTTCTTAACAAATTATTACAGTTGATCAGTCTTATGAATATAGAACAATATGTTTAAAGATTTATACCGATGCAATGTCTCATATATTTTGAACTTTCCGGAGACCAAAGCATCATACATACCCACGCATGTTTTCATGTTCCACGAAGATTTTGAGAATATCAATATTATTATTCCGAAATCAGATAAAATTTTTGACAACTGATATAAAACAATTATTGATGCATTACATTAGACCTTCTTTTATTTTATTAGTGAAAGTATATTTAGACTTTTAGAGTTTAATTAATGTGAGCGAGAAACCCAAGTCCTGGAAATACGGAAGGAATATTTGACCCTTTAATTTACACCTTCCATCACTCGTAATATCTCTATTTTATAATATGATCTATAAACGGCCCATCCATTTTAATAAATTAAATATATACTTAAAAAAAAAAATTAATTGATTGCAAAAGCCCAACTTCTCCACTAAGCAATGTTAGTTTTAAAGACACATCAAGTTAGTACATTGTGTTATTTTAAATCTTTCTAAAAAAAACATCGCTTTATTTATGGCGATATGAAAAAAAAGTAAAAAGGATAACAAAAAGGCTGGGTTTCACGGTGATATTTTCCATGGTTACGCAAAAACTTATTTAAGAATTAATAAAATAACCATGATAGATAGAGGCTCTGATTGGTAAACAATGCATAATTGCTTAATTGCATAATTGCAGAATAAAAATTGCAGATTGAAAAGCTGTAGAATAAAAATTTGCATAATCAAAATTTTGTGTGATTGGATATCATGCATAATGAAATAAACCACTAAATGCATGCTTATTTGCATAATGACTTTTTACTTGTATTTTTTTAGGCAAAAAATAAATCTTGCGTTTTTGCCTAATTATCTATTATTAGGTAATTTTTTGTGATTGGTAAAATACTTGCATAATCGCATTAGAAAACGCAATTAGGCGATTCTGCATGTTACCAATCACAGCCAGATTAGCATGATCGTAAAGAAACAAAAATTGGAAAAATAGGAAGCGGAAAGGAATAAAAAGCTGGAAATTAATTAACAATATTGCGGAAAGGATTCAAGGATGAAGAAAAAGAGTGAAAGGTGACTTACATATATACACTCGTATTTTATATTTCCAAAACATATTTGTTGACCAAGAAAGTAAAATGGTGTATTTCTTTTTATTGTTAAAACATAAAAGTAACAAAGTTGAAAAAAACTCTCTGGTCAGTTTAGTTAAAGTTGGACTAAGGATGTTTTCATAAAAAATTGAGTTTCAATTCAATATGCGTGTTTAGTTTAATATATCTTGTTCATATCACTTCCTATATTCTCTCATAATACGTAAAAGCTACAAAAGATTATAGATTACTTTGGTGTTTAGAAAATATGTTATAATAAAATAGAGAATTGAGCGAGTTAAAAAATGAGTTAAGTAGCATCTATGAAATGAAATTTATAAGAAAAAAAAGTGAGTTTCGATCTAAAAACTCCGATTGAGAAATAAAAATTGGTTATGAAATAATTGGAGTTAAAAGGTGCAACGAAGCGAGTCGAATCCTTTGGTAGAAGGGAATGAGCACGTGTGGTTGTTGTCATCACAAAAAAAGTTCACTATTATGATTTCCTTCTTAAAGCCATATCTCATTATCATTGGGCCCATCTCATTGCACATCATACATACCTACAAACACAAAATGTCTACTTACACACGTTCATGCATATATCTCAGATTTTTTGTATATACATACTTACTTACCTAAATCTATTATGCAACAAACTACATATAATAGAGTTCACACTTGATATGGAGATGTCCCAAATTAGTAATAAAAACTTATATGTTACTATCTGATCTATATATATATATATATATATATATATATATATCATCCCATTCCTATATGTCCTTAAACAACAAAAAACATCATATATGTGCATATGGATTAGTTTTTTCATACTTGAACCAATCCATGGCTCATATATAATCTTTGTCGGGTTTAGTTTAACTAGATGATACATCATATATACTGGATTTTGATTTTAATTGAAATGTGTATGAGCTTTGATTATTGACAATGTGATTTGCTGTCGATATTCAAGCAGGAATCCAATAACTTGCATTTTCATAAATATGTTCATCTACATTTCATTAAGTCTCGCCTTTCATAATTCGTGATGGCTTGCGTAGTTCGTGTTGAGGTTTTGGCTCCCGTTGTGGCTCCTCCGCACTTCCTTGGTTGCTTTTGTTATCGGGCTTAGCCTGCGATGAGTTCATGAAGCGGTTCATTGCTTAGTGGGGGCTGTTTTCGCGTGAAACTTTTGTGGGATCTCAGTGTAGAATAGAGGCGGCGGTTCGGTCTCGACGGTTATTTCGCATTTGTGGGTTATGCTTGAGTGCGTTTTAATCCGTTGCAGCTGTTCCGTTTTTGTGTTAGTCTTCGGAGAAGCTGTAAGCGCTCTTTTTTGAGGTTCGAGGCGCTCTTAGTTGGGAGTTGAGGCGCTCTTCTTCTGGGGTTCGAGGACCGGCCTCAGATGGGGTTGCTCGTGGCAACGAAGATGAGGACTCGAGTTCTTTGGAGCTGCGGCAATCACGCAAATTTCCGAGTTCTTTCTCGGAATCGGTGTTTCTTCATTTGGTTTCTTTTGTCAGTTTCTCGCGTGAGCTTTTCTTTGTTGTTCTTTGTCCGTTATTTGTTCTTATTGTATTCTTAGCTTTTTGTTTTAGATTTTTAGTCTTTCTGACTTCGTAGTATCCTCTGTAACCGCTGTCACAATTTAAAATCTGGTATAAATACTTAACATTGTTACCAAAAAAAAAAAAAAAAAAAAAAAAAAAAAAAAAAATCTCGCCTTTCATTCTTGGAAGAGGTCACTCGCACCTTCGAGCCCGAGTCGACCCCTCATACACACCAATTGAGACGACTAACTAAATTAAAAGTCTAAAAGTATCATGTCTTGTTCGTAGTATATTTTGACTCTTTTATTTTCTAAAATAAAAAAAAAATCAAATATCATACTATATCTTAACTATGCTCTATAACCTAATCGATGAAAAATTTATTTCCTATGTTTAAATATTATTGTGTGATAATAATAACCAGAAAGAAAGTTTATATTGACTACGTGAAATATGTCAGACAAATCGAATTATCTACTAGTAATTAAAAATATATAAATATAAGTTACATCTAATGATAATTATTTAGGTTTCATAAAAAAATATAAATTCTAAAACTACTAAAAAGATGGTTCTTAAACTCATCTTTTTGTTATTGTATTATGAAAATTTTGTAAAAGGTACAGTCGTTTTGAAAACAATAAATTAAAAAATAAAGACACTATTTTAGGGATTTTCAGATTTTTTTTTCTTTGTTGGTCAACCACACAAAATAAAAACATTGATTAAAAATTTCTTATGTAAATGGTTGTCCATAAAATGAATCAGGTGAACAAATATTAGTTGATAATTATAGAGGAATATGTTTTAACTTGTTCGTCTCTTTAAGATGGATGCAAAAATTCCCTTATATATCTCTTCTTTGTTCATCTAACTAACGTTGTATGAGATTCTATTTTACACTTTCGACTCAATGATAAAATTTGAATGAAGTCTGTTTTTCCTCTGAATTTTTTTCTCCAAAAATGCAACCAACTATGTAGTAAGAACGTAATGAGATGAACACAAAAGATTTTTTTTTTTTTTTTTTTTTTTTTTTTTTTTTTTTGTTAAAGGATTGAGATGAACACAAAAGATAATCGATTAAAAGTTATATTAGTAGCGTCAGCATGTATTTCTTTTATAATATGGGGTTCCTACTAGTTACTACAGTGTCGTCGAGAATCGTATGAGTGGTTACAACCAGTGGAATTTTATCAACATGGTCACTCATATAGGACGTTGCATTATCCTGATCAAGTACCATAATATATGTTATATTCATTGGATCGACAAATTAACAAATAAATAAGTACTTTACCAAAAGAATACAAAAAAAAAAAAAAAGTAGTTTTGATCGATGCCCACTTCTTTTCACACTTCTGTACTTCTGCCACTACATTCTTGGACTGCTTCTGCTACGAAATACCCCACAATGGACCAGTTTTTATTATAATTCAATTTATAAATTTGATACAGACAAATGCTTGAATAAATTTAAAAAAAAAAAAAAAAAAAAAGTAAGTTAAAAAATTGCCTATCATAGTCATCGATCAGAACCCATCTTAATTAATTTATAACACTCAGTGCTGATTTATCCACTAAACAAACCTTAACCCAATCCAAGATTCCAAATGCATATACATAATAAAACATAACTCTAGGGTTTTGATGCACCAAACGAGTTCAAGTAAATGATTTTATATTTTCAAAACGTTTACAAAATTGTAATACTGAATGCTAACTATATTGTTTAAGTGGCTGCTTCAATTGGTGTCTCAAGGCACAATCTTGAATGATAACTATTTCTTTTGAAAGGGAATATAAGCTAATAATGATCCTAAGTTGAATATATATACAGTACATATGTATTTTGTATTGCTCTATCATCATGTGGTGAGATCTCTGACCTAATCGAAACGTGATATAGATCCAGATCTTGTTCCATTGTCGTAATCAAGTCTACATCTTTTAATTTATCTTAATTGGTATCATCACTATAACTTTGTTAAATTAAAAGTAATAAACACTTCACTCTAATAAAAATCATCGCACGAGAAAGTTTTGAGGTGAATTATTTTCGATACACAACCTAATTATTGAAAATGAAAAAACAAAAGAATCATTTTTTCCTTCAAGTGACCATATGTATAATTTGGAAGCTGCTTAGTTATAATAGTCATTACTTGTCGATAGACAAAAGAATAATAAGGACCATTTAATGATGATAATAAAATTTGGGAAATAAATATATTTTTTCACAAGTTTGGAAAATACAGTTGGGTGCTTGTCTTTTCTTTTGCATCTTTTGCTGTCTCTTTACTTCCTTCTTGTTTGTTGGTTTTTCGTCTTATTATTTTCCCTTTTTTTTTTCCTCTTTATGGACCATATTCATTTAACTCTCCCCGCACATGTTCGTCTCCGATTTATTTACTTATTAAAATATTTAGTTTATAATATATTTAGTTTTCATAAACCAAAGATAAAATATATCAAAGGTTAACAAAAAGGAGAGTTAATGAAAGAGATATTCCATCCAATTCAAGGATATTTTATTATATATTTTTGAATGCCGCAAAAAAGAAGAAGTATTTAACATTTTACTAAAGTAAATTGCAAATCGTCACATTATAGAGACATTTACATTTCAGGTTAAAATATTTAAAACAGTCAATATAACTATAATTGTTTAATTACATAATTGCAAAATAAAAAATTACAGATTGAAAAGTTGCAGAATGAAAAATTGCATAACAAAATTTTTGTGTGATTGGATATCATGCATAATGAAATAAACTATTAAATGCATGCCTATTTGCATAATGACTTTTTACTTGTATTTTTTTTATGTAAAACGCAAATCTTGCATTTTTGCTTAATTATCTATCATTATGCATTAATCATGTGATTAGTAAAATCTTTGCATAATCACATTACAAAAAATAATTCCGCCGTTAGACAAGTTATCAATCAAAACCATAATTAAACATACACGTACATATATCCGGATACAACGATAAATTAGCATAATCATATATGATTATAACCACAAAATATTTGTATAAATAATAATCAACAGCTTAATATTTTTCTTTTAAGATTTATATATGACCGAATTTTTTTAGTTTCACCCAAGTGTCTAAAATAGATTCCTATAAACTCAATTACAAACTGAAACTGTAGCAAAACTTTTGGTCCTAAAGTTGAGGTCATTGTACCACCGTGCGCCTGTGAACACCTACTTATAGTCAAGTTTGATCAGTGTTAGACACACACACACATAACATTATTTAATTTGTATATCCATTTTATATGAAGATTTTTTTTGTTAAATTCATTTTATATATAAATATAGTAGAAAGTTTTTTTTTAATGATAAAGAAAATTGTTACTTGTTACCATTAATGTAACTATTTAAAAAAGAAAGAATATATGTTGTCTATAACGTAAAAAAAGAATTACATATTATGACAATTTTTCAAGTGCAATTTACGGTAATTAGAGTGCACACTATTCCATAATTAAATACCCACGGAATAAAACCATGTTGTCGAAATGCTTTCGCTCGCTTTACTCTGTGTGAGATATATATATAGATATGTATATATATGACCATCTCTATATATATCTACTGACTACTGATACATATTTAATCTTTTGATGCAACTATGGCATGTGACTTGAGGTGTGGTGTTATATCTTTATATATAATCTTCTTGACCTAATGATGCTTGGCCCATGATCTTAATTTTAGTTTACAATTTCTTTTTGTTTTGTCCACTTCCCCTTTCCTGTAATCAGGTATTCTAATTTTTCAATCCAATAAGTTGGATGGATCTAAACAGTGTCATCTTAATTTAATGGCTTATATTTTATGTGAATCCCATTTACAGTATTTACTACTTATTTTTCTCTTTTATTAATATCTTAAATTGAAAGTTTTTGTGGCATCTTAATTTTTTTTTTTTTTTTTAAACAGCTACAATTTGTATCTCTAACAACTACAACTACAGTCTAATGGATGCCTCTCAAGTCTTAAGCATGCATAAAGATGTGTATGCGCAAGTGCATATATTAATATATATATATATATATATATAGGGATAAGTTAATATTACTACACTAATATAAATATATAACTACAGCGAATGAAATGACCGACAAGATGAGCAGAGATAAGCATTAGTAAATTTAATTAATCTTTCACATAAATTCCTAGCTTGCATGTGCATTTCACGCTCTTCAAGATTCCATGTTACAACTTCTGATTTAATAATTAATTTATATATCACAAACCAAAGTAGATATCTCCATTTTTCTTTCTGGCACTAAATTTTATTATTTCAAATTTACCACTATATACCCACTTCCGACTCCCCCAAAGTAAACAAAAAATAACGGGACGTAGGGAAAAAAAAAAAAAAAATACTCCACAGTTGTCTAAAATTTTTCTATGAGAAACATTCTTTTTAATATTATCTGAAGCAGTGTTCATCAATAACAGTTATAGTAGCTAGTATTCAACAAATATCATTATTGGTAACAAATAAAATCATTTATCGTCTTCTTTTTGTTTATTGAAAATAACAATCGAGATATATCAACAAAATAGGGCTAATTTTAACATGTCATTTTCTGAATTGATAACCTAATTGTTTTTCTTTCATAATTTATGACTCATGTTATAGTTAAATTTACAGGAGTTGTAACAGGGACATCATTCTGTAGGTTTTCCGATTACTCAGAATAAAGGATTTTGTTAAAATTATCATTTTAAGAAAAATATTATCAGCATGTCTCATTTAAAACTTGTTAACTAAATCCACTTACAACAATAAAGGAGTAAAATATGTGTATCTTTTATATATTTTACCACAAATAAATAGACTTAAAAAAAAAAAAAACTCAATATCAATAAACTTTTCTATTCTATTCACAAAACAAATAAATGGTGGAAAAAAAAAAGAGAATCAAAGTAAAAAATTTGGAAAATAATAATAAAGGAAAAAAGGTAGAGGTGCTTTTTGGGATCCAGATCTTCCTTTGCTACTTCGTCGTCTCTCTCCTTTGGTATGCTCTGTTTTTATATATTTCTATAAAAACAAAGTAAAAACCAAATCCATGGGGTTCTTCGCTTCACAATCCCAACGCACTTCTCTCTCTCACTTCTTCTTCTTCCTCTCCCTCTTCACCAATGCCACGTAACCATAGATTCTGCTTCTTCCTCTTCCTTCTCTTCACCTCCTCTGTTTTCTTCTCCATCCCCTGTCTCTCCATAGACGAACAAGGTCAAGCTCTCCTTTCATGGAAATCTCAGTTAAACATCTCCGGAGACGCTTTAGCTTCTTGGAAGGCCTCCGAATCGAATCCTTGTCAATGGGTCGGAATCAAATGCAACGAAAGAGGTAAAGTCTCGGAGATACAACTCCAAGTCATGGATTTTCAAGGTCCTTTGCCTGCGACGAATCTCCGGCAGCTAAAGTCTCTGACTTTACTCAGTTTAACCGCTGTGAATCTCACCGGTTCAATCCCTAAGGAGCTCGGAGACTTGTCGGAGCTAGAAGTTCTTGATTTAGCTGATAATTCTCTCTCTGGTGAAATCCCTGTGGAAATCTTCAAGCTCAAGAAACTCAAGACTCTGTCGCTCAACACAAACAATCTCGAAGGTGTGATTCCATCGGAGTTAGGGAATCTAGCTAACCTCGTTGAGCTCACACTATTCGACAATAAACTCGCCGGAGAGATTCCCAAGAGTATCGGAGAACTCAAGAATCTAGAAATCTTCCGTGCAGGTGGGAACAAGAATCTCAGAGGAGAGCTTCCTTGGGAGATTGGTAACTGCGAGAGTCTTGTAACTTTAGGTCTCGCTGAGACAAGTCTCTCCGGCAAACTTCCGGCGTCGATCGGAAACCTGAAAAAAGTTCAGACGATAGCTTTGTACACGTCACTCTTGTCTGGTCCAATCCCTGATGAGATTGGAAACTGCACGGAGCTTCAAAACCTCTACTTGTACCAAAACTCAATCTCTGGATCGATTCCGGTATCACTGGGACGTCTCAAGAAGCTTCAAAGTCTTCTCTTATGGCAAAACAATCTCGTCGGCAAAATCCCTACCGAGCTCGGAAACTGTCCGGAGCTTTTCCTCGTCGATTTATCTGAAAATCTCCTCACCGGAAACATCCCAAGAAGCTTAGGAAACCTTCCAAATCTCCAAGAGCTTCAGCTCAGCGTTAACCAGCTTTCCGGTACATTCCCTGAAGAGCTAGCGAATTGCACAAAGCTGACGCATTTAGAGATCGATAACAACCAAATCTCCGGCGAGATTCCGCCGTTGATCGGCAAATTAACAAGCTTGACGATGTTCTTCGCGTGGCAGAATCAGTTGACCGGAAAAATTCCAGAGAGTCTTTCTCAATGTGAAGAGCTTCAAGCGATTGATCTTTCTTATAACAATCTCTCTGGTTCGATTCCTAATGGAATCTTTGAGCTACGAAATCTCACGAAGCTTCTTCTTCTCTCTAATTACTTATCTGGCTTTATACCACCGGATATTGGAAACTGCACGAATCTCTATCGGTTAAGACTCAACGGAAACAGACTCGCTGGGAATATTCCGGCGGAGATTGGGAATCTGAAAAATCTCAACTTCATCGATATAAGCGATAATCGTCTCATCGGAAACATTCCTCCGGCGATTTCCGGTTGTGTAAGTCTCGAATTTGTCGATCTACATTCAAACGGTTTAACCGGTGGTTTACCCGGTACGCTTCCGAAGAGCTTACAATTCATCGATTTCTCCGATAATTCGTTAACCGGTCCCCTACCAACCGGAATCGGGTCGTTAACCGAACTCACGAAGCTCAATCTCGCGAATAATCGACTCTCCAGCGAAATCCCCAGAGAAATATCTTCTTGCCGGAGTTTACAGCTTCTTAATCTCGGCGACAATGGCTTCACCGGAGAAATCCCAAACGAATTAGGTCGAATCCCATCGCTTGCAATCTCTCTGAATCTCAGCTGCAATTCCTTCGCCGGAGAGATCCCGTCGCGATTCTCCAGCCTCACCAACCTCGGAATCCTCGATATCTCTCACAACAAGCTCGCCGGAAACTTAAACGTCTTAGCCGATCTACAAAACCTCGTCTCACTCAACATCTCCTTCAACGAATTCTCCGGCGAATTACCAAACACTCCTTTCTTCCGGAAACTCCCACTCTCTGTTCTCGCATCAAACAAAGGCCTTTTCATCTCAACCCGACCCGACAATGCGATCCAAACCCGACACCGCTCTGCCGTGAAGTTAACCATGTCGATCCTCGTCGCCGCAAGCGTCGTCCTCGTTCTCATGGCGATTTACACTCTCGTCAAAGCTCAACGAGTCGCCGGAAAACAAGAGGAATTAGATTCTTGGGAAGTCACTCTTTATCAGAAACTCGATTTCTCAATCGACGACATCGTCAAGAACTTGACTTCGGCTAACGTGATCGGAACCGGAAGCTCCGGTGTAGTTTACAGAGTAACGATTCCGTCAGGCGAAACATTAGCCGTGAAAAAAATGTGGTCAAATGAAGAAACCGGAGCGTTTAACTCAGAGATCAACACTCTCGGATCGATTCGACATCGGAATATAATCCGTCTGTTGGGTTGGTGTTCAAATCGGAATCTGAAACTATTGTTCTATGATTATCTCCCAAACGGAAGTTTAAGCTCTCTGCTTCACGGAGCTGGTAAAGGAAGAGGAGGAGCTGATTGGGAAGCTCGATACGACGTCGTTTTAGGAGTTGCACATGCACTCGCTTATCTCCACCATGATTGTCTCCCTCCGATTCAACACGGCGACGTTAAAGCTATGAATGTCTTATTAGGTTCCCGGTTCGAACCTTACTTGGCTGATTTCGGTTTAGCAAAAACCGTCTCCGGCGATGGAATTACCGTTGGAGATTCGTCGAAACTTAGTAGCCGGCCTCCATTAGCCGGTTCTTACGGTTACATGGCTCCAGGTAAAAAGTTCAAAACTTTCAATTTTAGCGTTATATTTATCAATTTCAAAATTTTATAATTTTGTAACGAAACTTTAATTTGTTTTTGTTTGCAGAACATGCTTCAATGCAACATATAACCGAAAAGAGTGATGTGTATAGCTACGGAGTGGTGCTACTAGAAGTTTTAACCGGGAAGCATCCATTGGACCCGGATCTACCCGGAGGTGCTCACTTGGTTCAATGGGTGAGAGATCATTTAGCCGGAAAGAAAGATCCGAGAGAAATTCTCGATCCAAGACTCCGCGGACAGGCAGATCCGGTAATGCACGAGATGCTACAAACTCTAGCGGTCGCATTCCTTTGCGTGAGTAATAAGGCAGCGGATCGGCCTATGATGAAAGACATTGTGGCAATGCTTAAAGAGATTAGGCAATTTGATAGCGAGCGATCGGAAGCGGATATGGTAAAAGGCGGAAAATGCGAAAAATGGCAGCCGCAACCGTTGCCACCGGAGAAAATTTTCACTACTCCTAGAGGTTCATCTAATTGTTCGTTTGCTTTCTCGGATGAATCCGTATAAAAACTCTATAATAGAACTACGTACAATTAGGGTGATGACATTTATTAAAGGTGTGTGAATATTTGTTGTCAAAGATTTGTTAGAATCAGGGAAGAAAAAAACTAAGCTCAGCTTGTTTTTTCGGTTTGAGAGTGCTAGTTTTATTTTCTTGCAAACTTCTTGAAGAATGTAATGTACAATAATTGCAATAGATTGAAGCTATTTATTTGTTAATTATTTTTACAAATTTCAAAGTAATACATACAAAAATAATTGGAGATATTGGACGAGTAAAATGAGAATAAACGTCGTTGGATTAATTCTGCTGAACCTATAATTCATACATCCAATAATTATCCATATTCAGTTCAGTCCGATTTGTGTGCAATTTGTTGTCTATGCGCATGCATATTATTGCATAGGTTACTTTGACTAGTTGACTAAAAAAGAAAACAAGATTAGTTTGAACATTGATCCACAATTCTATTATCCAAAAAAAGAACATGTTGAGTAATTATTTATATACAAATTTAAGGTATATATTTTGTTATTTTGAAGGATATATGAGATATAAAACAGGAGGAAAAGGCCGGGAGTGTTTGGAATTACATGCAGAGGAAAGATTCGTCCTTCTTTATTACAAATTTTATCTAATTATATAATCTTTGGATGTTTGCTAATTTGTGAAATTGAGAAGAGAGGCTTTCGACGTGGGATCACGTGGACCCACGCGCCACCCCCTCACATGATCATGTGTTGTCTGAATAACAATGACTTTCCAGCCAACAATCACCATTTTTATGATCTACGAATATAATATATTTTAGCACAATAAATATTTCTTTAATATAATATAGGATTGAAGATGACTCGAGAGGCTCAAAATAAACTTTTTAAGCTAACAAAAAAAACAATAATATTATTGCACATGCCTTAACCAAATGTAAGAACGACAGTTGCAGTTTTGCGGATGTTGCTTCTCTTTGTTGTGTATATGTGTGTCTATTTAATGAATCTCTTAAGTTCAAGAGATTTTGATAGTGACTTCAAATTTTCTTAAAATTTTAGTCTGGATTTTATTTTGGAGAACCCGTGAGTCCGTGACCATTATATTGCATATAATAAATGATATATAGTACTTTAGTCTAAAGAGAACAAAATATTTTAACAAATTCAAATTTCAATCAGAGACTGTTTACTGTCTTGTAGATCAATATTACTTGTGTTTGATGGTTATGTTCGTATTTGGAATGACTGAAAAAGAATACGAAATCAATATTAGAAAACTTCATGAAATTGTTTGTTTATTTTGGACAGCTATACTTAATTAAATTCTAAATATAAGACATATGAAAAGAAAGGTTTATAAAGTCTCGCAAAGAGACATAAGCAACCAAAAGCTAATGATGGTTATCCGGAATGTACGGGAACCACTTCATGTGTTCGATTCGATGTATAATGACATATACTAACATTACATCATCTCATGATTTTTAACGGCTCAATTCATGTGATTTGCCCATGCATGTGTTTCTTCCAAAAAAAAAAACTTATTTGATATGAATTTAACCAAAGACATGCAATATATCTTGCAGACTATCCAGTTATAATGGGTTTGAAATTTGCGGCCCGTTTCAGGCCTGTTATGTGAAAGTATAGTTTGGTTAACCGATTCTCACAATATACTTGCAACTTGCAAGTTCCAAGTTGATGCTCTGTTTAAAAATCAAAGTAAAAGGATACGTTTCTTGGGTTATGGGTTAGGGCTTTTCTAGATGAGAAATGTAATGATGTTACATGCTTTCCCTTGCTAAGCTAGTTGTGTGCTTTAGCCAATCAGTTCTTGCTTAACTTTTTTTCTCTGTCACTTTTGTAGCTAATTCCTGAAGTTTCCTAGAAAAAAAAAAGTATTCATTTAAGTTTAAGACTTTGATTTAAAAAGGAACTCTATGCTGGCTGGATAACACACCTGTGGAATAAAAAAATTAATTGAATCCCAAAAACCCTAATTATTATTTTTTTTTATTTTTTTAAAAACCCTAATTATTATATACTTTATAGAAAGAGATAAAGAAGAAGAAGAAGATAATAATAACCTAAGGGGGTGTGAGTAATAATGATTCCAGAGCGAGACATGGCTTCCAAGATGTGAAGAGGGACGCGACTTAGGTTGCCAATGGCAACGATGGTGAAAGGACCACCCGGACCATAGCGCTTGATCAAAGCCGATTCTAGAATCCAACGGTTCTCACAAAGGTCACAACCATCAGGAATTTCACACGAGTCCATGTCCCACCAAACGTACCTTGGTATAGCTACCGCGTTCTCAACCTCATGGCGCGTCATCATATCGTCTTTATTATTTCCTTGATCTTAAAAAAAAAATCAAACATCAATCACATATTTATACAACTCTAGATTTCCTTTACCTAATACAATAAGGAAATATGTACTTGTTTAAATAGGAAAATATATACAATTTAAAAATATCAAGTTAAAGCATGTTTAGTGCGAGCATGAGAAGGAAAAAAAGAAAAGAAAAAAAAAAGAGAATGAGAAGGGATTCGAAATCCATGGGTTCAATTTTCTTTTATAATTTTTGTTTGATATCGTCGTCTCTTTGTGTTTTCATCACATGGGTCTTTATTTGAGCTTTAGTCATTTGGGCTGTTATATAATTGGGCTTCTTGGAGGTGACCAAAGGCCCAAACGACACACTCATGTCGCCCAGAATTTTCAACAGTATATATTATACAATCTTCCATCTTCTTTAATAGTATAGATTGTGATGAGATCAAAGCATATCAAGTCTATGTTGATCTTAATACAATTTGAAGAACTGTGTTGATCCCTGTTTCAGTCTACCACCAGACAATGTATGTTTCTCAAATCTCCTATTTTAGGTCCTTTTTTTTTTTCTTTTGCTTTTGTCTAAAGATTTAGCTGAGACTTGGGGATTTTGTTCTTCTTACACAATCAACTTTACATGCTTTTCCTTTTGCTAAGCTAGTTGTGTTTAAGCCAATCTGTTCTTTTTTTCTCTGCCACTTTTGTAGCTAATTCCTGAAGCTTCCTAGAAAAAAAAAAAGTATTCATTAAGTTTATGACTTTGAATTAAAAAGGAACTCTAAGCTGGCTTGTGTTAGGAGATGATTTTGCTTCCTTTTTCTTTGAATCTAATTCTTTTGATTACTTAAAAACACTAAAAGGAATCAACATATAAATCTACTGTCAGATCCTATTGTTGTTCTTGGGACTTTTACTCTTTTATTCTTGGGAATTGCGTCTTGTGAATCAAATATGGATAAGATTTTAGTCATCTTGAAGCAAAATAGTATGGATTAGAATCTGTGGCCTTGAAGAAGTTTTCCCTTTTGACTCATTTTAATTACAAAACTTACTAAATCTGTCTTTAACAATATATAAACAGACTCTTATCTCGGTTCTTGCATAGAGAGTCTAATGAATCTTGATTCGTTTTTTACAACTTCTGAGCGGGCAAAAGCTAAGAGACTTTGAAGATGACCTCTGTTTCTTCACCATCTTTTTGTAGTGCAGTTCCGATAAACTAAGCCACCAGTTGGTGGACTTGTCAATTGAAGCTGACAACTCCCATGTAGCCAATAAGAATAATGAATAATACCAAGAACAGCTTTCACTTTGAAGCTACTTCTGATTTCATAATCTATCTTATTGCTCATCACTTGTCTTTTGAGCTCTACTGCATGATTTACAGGCAAGAAGACCAAATTCGAGATCAAACGGATTGGTTCTAGCCTAGTCCTACCGTTTCTTTGAGAAAACGGCAAGACACCTTGTGTGGCAATCATTTTGTCGGAGAACCAAAGCTGTACAGAAAGATTCTCAAACCTCACATTTAGTTTCTTGTTTGGATTGGTGAAATTCACCAGCAACAACATATCACCATTGAAATACACCGGTGACTCGAAGTAGATGGTGTTGAGCTTTGCATTAGAGATGTCGAAAACAGGAGTTCTTGGTCTGACGGCAAGAAAGAGAATCAAAGTGGCAATCCCAAAGACTATGAGAAGTATGCTGAAGATAAAACACAAAGCTGCACCACACCATATCCATGGATTGGTGCGTGTTGTTCTTAGCCGCAAGTGAATCATTGTACCGTCTAGTTTAGGTGTTGTTGCAGGGCTTTTCTGAGACAAAGGTGATTTGGATACAATCACTTCGGTAAGAGTTGCTGGTGTTGTTGGAGTTGAAGTTGATTGTGTTCTTCTTGGTGTTGTTCTCCATGGTGTGTTTATTGGAGTAAACCATTTTGAAGATGGAGTGTCCCATGGAGGCGTTTCAGGAGGTTCTGGTTGCGACTGTGATTGTGGCGGTGGAGGAAGAGGAAGAAGATTTGGCATTGGTTACGTTACGTTTTATGTCTTTTTGGTGAACAAGTAGAAGAAGGAAGAAAGAAACTCTTGAAGTTTCTGTTTTTTTTTTAGATTCTTGGTGGTGGTGAGAAGTAAATGTGTATGTTGTGTTCAATGAAAGGAAATTTTGGGAATGTGTAATGGTATTTGGTTAAATAGAAAAAAGATAAAGTTTTGTAATTTTGAAAAAGAGATTGTGAGTGGGAAAAAGGAGGGAGCTTTTGCTTAATGGGATGGGTTTTGTTTTGTGGGACCATGCGTGTTGTTTTGAGGAATTCGGAAAGCAAATCTCCCTGCTTTTATGTTGAAAAACTACTTGTATTTTTTAATTCTCAATATGCACGTATATTTGTTTTTCGTATTAGCAGGTTGTTTTTTTTTTTCTCCTATAATACAAAATAAAAGAGACTATTTGATTGAAGAAAAATTTGGTCTACTACTTTAAAAAAAAAAAAAAATTTGGTGTTTGTTTATAACTAAAGCAAATGAGTGGAGAAATAAACAAATGGAGAATTTGTTTGTATATATATATATATATATATATATATTTTTTTAACTTATGTAGTTCTATATCTTAACAAAAAAAAATAGGCGATAATAGTATATGTAGTAGGGGAAAAGTATCAACTTTTTTCACTGTGCCTTTTTATACACGAACTAAGATCCGGTGCGTTTTTCAATTTGAATTTATAAAATTTTCAAAAAATCAACATCAACTTTCATATGAGTGCTGAAATCAATTTTGACCAAAATAATATTAGTCAAACTGCTGAGTCAGATGCCATATGGTATATTTCTGCTGAGTCAGATGCCACGTGGTATTTTTTCGCTGAGTCATCTGCCACGTAGATTTTTCAAATTTTTTTTTTTTTTTTTTTTTTAAGTTTTATGCAATGTTGTGGATCTAATTTTTTTTTTTTTACATTTATAATGGAGAATCTTAAACATCATTACACAGTTTAACCATCTTATCATTTTTTTTATCATTTATGTAGCCGCAATAATCATAGGGTTACGACCATTAAACAGTTATAATGTTTAGTTCTAATATTTTTGTTTGGTTAATTATAAAATTTTGATATGTTCTTAAATTTACTCAAAATTATTCGATATTTAACAAAATTATTTAAAATATATCCAAAAGTTGATATAAATAATCTATTAAAAATAACTTATTATAATATAATATTATCAGTAATTATTCGTTCAATTAGTAATTTTAATTACGAAAATTATTTGTTTGGGTAGTAATTTAAACTACATTATCATACATTTACTCTACCCTTCTTTGATATTATCCGATCTTTATATTGACATGTATATTTTGTGTAGTAGTTTATAAAATCCAAATTATCCTTACCTGATTTTTACTCGCTATTATATGATCGGATAATAGCAAAGAAGGGTAGAGTAAATGTACGATCATATAGTTTAAATTACTACCCAAACAAGTAATTTTCGTAATTAAAAGTGTTATTTGAATGGATAATTACTGATAATATTATATTATAATAAGTTATTTTTAATAGATTATTTATAGTAATTTTTGGATATATTTTAAATAATTTTGTTAAATATCAAATAATTTTGAATAAATTTAAGAACATATAAAAAATTTATAATTAACCAAACAAAAACATTAGAACTAAACATTATTACTGTTTAATGATCGTATCTCTATGTTTACTACGGCTACATAAATGATAAAAAAAATGATAAGATGGTTAAACTGTTAATGATGTTTTCGATTCTCCATTATAAATGTAAAAAAAAAAAAAAATTAAGATCCACAACATTGCATAAAATTTGAAAAAAAAAAAAAAAAATTTTTGAAAAATCTACGTGGCAGATGACTCAACAAAAAAATGTTCCGTGATATCTGACTCAGCAGAAATATGCCACGTGACATCTGACTCAGCAGTTTGACTAATACTATTTTGGTCAAAGTTGATTTCAGCATTCATATGAAAGTTCATGTTGATTTTTTAAAAAAATTGTAAGTTCAAGTTGAAAAACGAACCGCATCTTAATTCGTGTATAAAAAGGCACCGTAAAAAAAATTCATGTTGATTTTAGCCCTTTTCCCATATGTAGTAAGTGCTGTACAAAACGTATAAGCTATCTTTTGAAATGTAATACCATCAATATATGGAGTTGTACATTTTTTATTGGTTGTACTAAGAAACTATAAGTTTGGAGATTTTTTTAACGATATATAGCCTAAAATAAATAAATCATTTAAGCTACATAATTAGAAAAAAAAAAATTAAAATACAGATTTGCTTATTGGCTGCTTTTGAGTTTCGGTAGGTTTTGAATCAACATTTTTATAATTCTTCTATCTCTCTTTTTGGTAATGTGTGTGAGACTTTGTGTCGTTAGGTGTGGCTCCCTAAACACTTCTTCACTAAGGAAAAACTTTTCTCTCCAAAGTGCATGTTGTAATCCTCTTTTTTGTCCTTTCAACAATGATTTCATGTTTCTCGTTTTTTTCTTAAAGATATTTTAACTCCCTTTATTAATCTGAGATCAAATGATTTGATAAAATCTTATTGATTTATCCAGAAGATTTACGGTAGTCTGTATAGGTTTCAAATAAAAGTAATTTATCAAAAATATTAAATTTCTAATATTTTGAGCTTTAAAAAAATACGCTTAATTGCATTTGATTTGAATAATCGCCTAAAGTTTGCTTTTTAGAGAGACATTAGTATACGTAGTACACTTTACTTCGGTAATTTGGCTTTTAGGTTCGCAACCTTGATATAATAAAATAAATTTCCAAAACTGGCATTTTTATAGTTTGCTTTCAGAAACTACCAGTGAGATTCTAAAACTTCAATTAAAATTCTTCAATAGGATTTCTCCCTAAATTCATTTTGTTGTCTTTTTCGAATATTTTTTTTGTTATAGTATTACTAGTTCGTTAAAATTCAGTTATATTTTAGAATACACTGTTTACCAATACCATATTATGGTATATATTAGTGGAGTTAGATATTAAATTTACCTTTTTTGGTCAAACTATAAGGCTTTTTCATATTGAAAGCATAAAAGTGTAAAACTGCTGATTAATCTAAAATGGTAAATGAACATCATTGCTGTTTTTTTTGTTTTTTGTTTTTGTTTTTTTCTTTCTTTCTTTTTTCTTTTATTAAAGGTGTATATATTCAAGATTTGCGTTTGCGTGTACAATTCGTAGGTTACTGATATGTCTTTATTTCACATCATTTTAGATGACATTTCTCATATAGATTCCTATATTTTCATTGCATTATTAGAGTCTAGGTGCATCATTTGCATATCAATCTTGTTTCTTAGGTGTTTGAAGTGAATCATGATCCAAAAGAGAAACATGAAGCCAAAAGAACCAAAAGTGAAGACATTCGATGAAAGGGTGGCTCATCGCGGCATATCGTAGCGGGGAGATGCTGACCGGTGGCTCATCGCGGCGTGGTGTAGCGGCCAAGTGTTGATCGATGGAGCTCCGCGGCATGGTGTAGCGGTCTGCTGATGGATGAATGATAGATCCGCAAAGTTCCGAGGAGAGCCGCGGCGTGGTGTAGCGGCCAAGTGTTGATCGATGGAGCTCCGCGGCATGGTGTAGCGGCCAAATGCACGTCGATGGGCCATCGTGAGGAAGTGTACCTGCCAGATGCACCCAGAGAAGACAAATCCGAGTTTCATTAAGCTTCTAAACCAAGTCCAATCCGGTTTAACCCAAGTCTAATTAGTTTCATTTCAGATTTTATCTAGTTGGTTAGATGTTAAACCAACCTCTTAGCTTCCACTATATAAGTTTATTTACCCTAATTATTGAAACAAGTTTTGTTTTGTGGAGAAAATAGATCTAGGATCCTCCTTTGGAGATTTTCTTAAGAACATTGTATGGTTTCTATCTTTTTATGAAATCAAGTATTTGGTTTTCAATTTTCTTCTTGAATCTCTTCTCTTCTTCATCATAAACATGTCTCACCAAGTGAAAGCTCATTTTGCTTGTGTTGACATGAATATGTGTGAGTAGTCACTTTTGAGCTCTTGGGATTGATAGATCTAGAGTAGGTTGCTTGTAGATTAATGAGGTTTAGGTTTGTAATTGATATATCCATGCTTAATATGAGTTCTTAATGCTAGATAGGCCTTGATCAAGCTTGTTTAGAATTTAGGTTTTCCTATGCCCACAAGGTGTTTGTGAAAATTTCCAAACCAAATTATTAAGTGCTAATCATATCTTACCTATGGGAATAGTTGTCTAGATTGGTTAGTGGCTATTTAAACTTGTTATTAATGCTTGTTACTCATTCAATTGCTAATGGAAATTATTGTTGATTGAATGTTTAATGAAGATGCTTTTATCATGGAAGTGAATTAGTTGTTTAAGGCCTATGGATAAACTCTTTGAGATATAAATGAAACCCCATTAATTAGCTTGTGATCACTCTAGTCATCTATCTATTCCCTTGAGCTCTCTTTATCTTATTTGGATTTTCCTTAATCGATTTTATTTGCTTTTGTTGTTTAGTTTTTATTCGGATTTGCATTTCACAATTATAAACATTTGAATTGCTTAGATTAAAGTTTGACTTGCATTCATGATGTGTTAAATCTCGTTTCCTCGTGGATCGATACCTATTGTGCTCAACGTACTTAGGTTAATTGATTGCCTAAAAAGCAAATATCAGTTACACCAAAGACTAAGAGGTAGTTAGATGATTTTGCGAGAAAGATGGTAAAAGAAGAGGATGGAGAGATTCATGTGATTCATATGACAGCATGCCTGTTTATCAGGTCGGAGATAGAGACTAGTTGAAGAAAAGGGTTTGTATTTGTATCTTATCAAGGAGTGGAAGTTACTGTAACTAGATATAGCTTTGCTGTCGTAAAAGCTACTTATTAATTTCATGTTTAAGAAATGGCGCTCTCCGATTAAATCTACACAAGTATATATATATATATATATATATATATATATATATATATATTTATATATTTATATTAATGAAAGTGTTTTACTAATTAGTCAAATAATAACGATGATATAAGGTTTTATTCTACTCGATAGCACGAACGAAGACCAGCAAGAGAATTTGAAACATTTGAATTTCAAAAATGATGTATCAGGCAATATTATATTACAGTCTTCAAGATAGTTAGAATTAAACAATATGAAAGACTTTCCTCTGTTACGATCTATTTCTTGTTGACATATAATTTTAGGAATCAATACATGATCCTTATAATGAGCAAAGTCCTATATTCAGCTTAAAAACTGAAAGCATGTCTATCTTTCGGCTAATTAACCTCAGCTCAACTAAAAAAATGTTTGAGACTTTGAGTCATCCCTCTAAGACTTCAAGATATTACATGAGAATATACTATGCCAAATTATCTAGTCCAAATTTTCCAGTGGTTTTATAAAGACCACAACATTAACTGATGACTAAGGGAAAACTTTTTTTCTCTAAATGATTGTAATTCCTCTTTTTGCCTTTCCTTTTTTTTGGCCTTTCAAAATTTTTTGTTTCTTTTAAAAACTTTGGTATAAAATTCGAGACGCTGTAACAAAATGAAAATTACAATCAATTACTGAAATTTGGATCTATCGTTACAACTTGAAGTAAATAAATATTTTATCTAGGAGTAGTTTTTCTTAATATAATCGTGTATAACTTGTGTACGTATATACTAGATACACGGTACACTACTGAGTTTCCTTTAATTAGGTTCAAACTTTATTATAATAATCCTCCGAGAATCTAACCTAATATCACACACCATTTTTATTGGCGATTATGACCGGGTGAGGCCATGTGGAAATAGTTATTATAATTTTTTATATCAGAATTATACAACTTAAAAAGAGATGGTAAAATTTATTCAGAAGAAATATATAACTGGACTAGAAATATATATTTAAAACAACAATCAACCGGACCGTGAACCGGTTCAAATTTATAAAATTTTGGTTAACTGTTTCTAAAAATTATTTTATTTATAAATGTTTAGTTAAAAAGATTACTAGAGGCAGAATAGATATGTAAAAATGTTGATTAATTTAATAAGGGTAAATAAATAAATTAGGTAAAAACGAATTAATACTGTCCTCATGCTTATGGTAATTCCCATGTTGGAAACCAACTTGAAGAGGCTGGTCAAGAAAGAGGTTTTGGAACTTTGTCTTCGTAAAGATGTATCATGTATGCATGGAAAATAAATGAGAATAGTGAATGCTCGTCGAAGGCAAATAAATGCTCACAAAGTTCGAAGAGCCAAATTAACAAAAGAGATTACATGCATTCCATATCCGTTTATACACTATATATACATGCATGGTGAGAGCAGCAAAAGCAGATAAGTGAGATGGAGGTTTCACAAACTTTACACTGTAGTCATTACAATAATAAACAGCAAATACTTCTGGTAGGAGAAGGGGATTTCTCCTTTTCTTTATGTCTAGCTAGAGCCTTTGGTTCGGCTACTAACATCACTGCAACTTCTCTCGATACTCGAGGTACGTAGATCTATCATTGCTTGTAGTTAAAATTTAAAATGATGTTAGGGTATTATATTATATATCATGTAAGTTTGCGTTTAAAATAATCATACTTGTTGTAGATGAGCTAGTATTGATGTACAAGAATGCGAAGCAGAATGTAGAAGAGTTGGAGAGACTCGGATGCACTGTGGTCCACGGTGTTGATGTGCACTCCATGAACAAGGATAGTCGTGTCGTCAGATTGATTCCGTATGATAGAATCATCTTTAATTTTCCTCATGCAGGGTTTCATTATGGTCGCGAGCATGAGCCCTACACTATCTCGTATGTAAATCTTTTTTTTCTTTTTTTTTTTTTTTGTGTGTGTGTGTGGTACATATATGTTTTTGTTATTTTTCGTGCATTAAAAAAATGATTGTGTGTATACGTTTGAGTGATGACACAGGCAACACCAAAAAGTGGTGAGAGGGTTTTTGATGAGTGCGAGAGAGATGGTTGAAGGGGACGGCGGAGAGATTCATGTTACTCATAAGACGGCGTATCCATTTTCCAGTTGGGATATAAAGTTTCTGGGTTCAGTAATGGGTTTGATTTGTTTCTCTGAAATGGAATTTGACACTTGGCAGTATCCAGGTTACTCCAACAAGAGAGGAAGTGGAAGTGACTGTGACTCTAGCTTCCCTCTCGGAGAATCTTCTACTTTCAGATTTAAGATAGAAAACTGGTCTATTTTGTAACTTGATGAAGTATGTGTTAATCTGGCGTATTGTTATGAATCCACTCTTTTTTGTTGGAATAATTTATGTTAACTAAACGTAATAATTTCTTTATCCACCGGAACAAATCAGACTCATTTAATTCCTAGTTTGAATTTTAAAATAACATATCGTAAGATTATTATTATTTTTTAATGTATTTATGAGTTTACAAAAAAGATTAATTGATATAATAAAAATTAATGTTACTTCTAAAATTTTAAAGATAATAATAAAATTTAAGAATGAATTTATTACCTTACGTTGCTTTTTTAGGTTTCCAATATTTTTATGAAAAATATGGAAAAGTCTTTTTCTTATAAATATATTTATGTCGAATCTAAACATACATGGTGATACGTTGATACTAAATGGAAATACTTGTTTACAAAGTCAATTGGTTTATAGTATTATTTAAATTATTAAAGCTAAATGTGAACGTTGTTAATTAATTAACTCAGAAGGGTAAATGAATGGGCAAAAACAAATCAATACAGCTGTTAATGAATGGAGGGAGTAATTGGAATGGTATATTGGTACCCAATCGAAAACTAAAGAGCATGAATAAAAGTATTGAATGCTCAACAAAGTACATAAATAATGCTATTATAGAAACCATATATATTAATTTATGATTGATGCCAAAGAAAAAAAAAATTATGATTATTGTGATTAATATTTTAAATACGAATATTGCAGAGGGACTAGTCTAGAGCTTAATTAAGTATACGAGTGAAAAAGCTAACGTAGAAGAGTTGAAGACTAGAGTGACAAAAAAAAGAGAGAGAAGAGTTGAAGACTTGAAGTTACGCACTTACGTGGCTGCACCGTGGAATATTATATGCATATATATATAGCTAAAATTTGGTTTTCTATATATTAAAAAAAAAAATCGAAGTAGCTTTTGAATTTTCGTTTTATTTCATCTTTGAAAATATTTGGTTGATCCGGACAAAATTTTTTTTCAAACATCTCTAGTACCACATGAAATATTATTTCCATGGAATCATTGGCAAAATGAGTATATATGAAAATTGATGCGTTATCAATGTAAATAACCCTTGCAAGAAAGAAGATTGACTTCTTCTCTTCAAAACGATACATGAACCGAATATTGAATGATATTCGAATTACATAAATACCCACAAAGTTCGAAGAGCCACATTAATATTTAAAATAGTTAGTAAACAAAAGAACCAAACATTTAAGTCCTCTTTGACTCATGCATCCATAAATACACATGTATACAAGTATATGTGCAGATATATATATATATATATATATATATATATATATATATATAAACATGCTGTGAGAGGTAAAAACATGCACAGATGAAATGGAACTCCAGGAAATTAAAAGGTTAAGACATTACAATTGCAAACAAAAAATACTTTTGGTCGGAGAAGGAGACTTCTCCTTCTCGCTGTCTCTAGCTAGAGCTTTTGGTTCTGCATCTAACCTCACAGCAACCACTCTTGATACTCAAGGTAAATCAAAATCTAATATTAAGTACGTAGGTTTCGTTACTGTGTTTTTTTCTTTTTTTTTTTGTAGATAAAAGATTTCGTTACTGTTTTGATGTAAAATTTTTACACGGGGTTTAATCTATTTATGTCTCTTTCACATAATAGCTTATAATTATATATTGGTCTACTAATATATTCTCTGTTAATTCTTGATTTATGGCCGTTTCTTCTTTTCCTCGGTTATTTTGGTTATGTTGATCTGCTTTTTTTTTTTTTGGATTTTTCTCTGGTTAAAACTCTGTTTCTTATTTTTTTTTGATAATAATGTAAATAACTCTGTTTCTTATTCATCATCAAATAAACGAATGTTGTAGGGGAGTAGAGCGGAAGTTCAAGAATGGGAAGGTAAATGTAGAAGAGCTGGAGAGACTCGGGTGCTGCGTGGTATATGGAGTTAACGTGCACACCATGACCACAAAGCCTAGCCTTGGTGGTTCCGCTATATATGACCGAGTCATCTTCAATTTCCCTCACGCAGGGTTCGACTATGGTCGTGAGCACGAAAACAAAACCATCATGTATGTATACACCACCTGTACCCTTATGAAATTAAAATATGTAGGTCAAAACATGTCTAAACCGATATCCGGTCATAGTCAACCGGTATGGCCAGTGGGATTGGGTTAAAACACATTTCCTTTAACGATTCATTGAATTGGCTGTGTGATATAGGAGACATCAAGAGCTTGTAAGAGGGTTTATGAAGAGTGCAAGAGTGTTGGTGAAAGACGAAGACAAGGGAGGAGAGATTCATGTGATTCATAAGACTGAATATCCATTTAGCGAGTGGAAGCTAAAGAACTTGGGTGATAAAGAAGGTTTAGAGTTGATCCATGAGATCGAGTTTTGCTTAAGTCAATATCCAGGTTATTCCAACAAGAGAGGAAGTGGAGGTTACAGTGACTCTAGCTTTCCTGTTGGAAAATCTTCTACTTTCATGTTTAAGAAACTGTTCTTCTTTTAATTCAACTTTTTAAAGAATATTTACTTATCGTTGTGATCATAATAATTATTTGATATTAGTCATTTGCATTGTAAGGTTTGCTGTTTTCCATATGTTATTTTTTTGTATACCAATATATTTGTTTTTTTTTCTTTTCTTTTTTTTTGTTTAGAAATGAAACCTGCCTCTAACAATATAAATACATTTACTGAATTAATCGAAGTATATATAGTACATAAACCAAATTCTTTAAGTGCGTAAATCTGTATAGCATAAAACTACTACCATTAAATTATTAATTTTACTTCGGTTGAATATTAGTTTAGTTATTGAATATATAAGATGCGTGTTGACAAAACAAAAATATATTTGTATTTTAGACCCTATTATTAATCACAAATGTAACTATAAGCAACCGTCATAAATTAATCAATATTCATTAATACGCATGGACTCTCGAGTCTCGACTGACCAAAAAAAAAAAAAACACATGGACTCTCAAGTTTATTATTTATTGATCTTAGTAAAAAGAACATACAAAATTCACAGACTTATGATACTTAGCATCATACCACACCCATCACAAACACATAGGCAACAAATTGAAAGGGAAAACCAAAAAAACACACATAATCTTAATAACATATGTGAACCGGAGCTTCTAGCTCTGGTGGTAAAGGACCCTCAGCTGAGGTACCCGCCATCACGAGTTCGAGTCCCGGTCATTGCGGTATTCACATACGGACTGCAGTGTTCCAGGAGTCGACACGTGGAGTGCCATTTGGCCGCACACGTGGCTAGTCTGAACAAACCGATTTATCGGGGAGCGTTAGGATACCTGAGTAAAAAAAAAAATATATATATATATATATATATATATATATATATATGTGTTATAGTTTACTTGTTTACTCGATAGCACTAAACTCCTCAATCAGATTCTTCTTCATACCACGATTGTTCATGATCGCGTGGACCTTACAGCAATTACAAGGCATAACCACACACCGTCCGATCTGGCTGCCTCGAGCTCCGCTCGAACCACCGAGCTTACGTGCGATCACGACCGAGTTGACCACGTCATCGGACGGATGATAAACTGTCAACACCTCGAACCCTTGAAGGTCACAAGAGTCAACGATTGGATACAAGAAAGCTCTAAGACCATGAGCACTCCTTAGCATCAACACAGCTCCAGGAGCCATATGCTTCTCCAAATGCTCAATAGCTTTGATCTTTGACTCTTTATCCATCCCAACAAGAGCTGCCAAGAAAACAACGTCGTATTGGTCTAACCCTTCGTTCGCGTTTAACACATCAGTTGTGTGGAAGATCATGCGTTTCGAGAGGTCAGGATCGCGAGAAACAAGGTTTGAAGCGAGTGTGTTGGCGTGTGAATCGATGTCGAAGTTGTGGAACGTTGTATTGGGAAGGTGGAACTTGGCCAAGACGATGGATGTAAGTGGCATCGGACCAGAACCGATAAAGGCGATTTTAGTCGGGACATGGATTGTGTGTTGAGCTAAGAGATCGAATTCAAGTTTGCTTAGTTTGAGATAGTTGTTGTAGTAGGGAAAGATGTGTAAATGGTTAAGTGGATTGTCTTCAAAAGAGCCTAAGATTGTTGAGAAGTGTTGCTCTAAATAACCTTCGGCTTCACCACAAAGCTTGATGAGATGAGATCTCACGTCTTTGACTTTTTCATCGTGTATCTTTGTGACATCGATGTTTGTGTCCGTTGGTAAGCACGTGGACACGAGTTGTCCGAACAAAGTGTCGACATTCTTGGAGGGTTTTAAGCTCTCGAGGTTTGAGATTTGATAGTATAAGTCGATGATTTGCTTCACAATGAGGTTGTTTTCGCAAGCCATGTCGACACTATATGAAATAGAGTATAGAGTTTTAGATTTGTATTTAAGACTTGGAAGAAAGCTTGTGTTGTGTGTGGCCTTAATCCTCGCAAGGGGTCGTTATATATTGACATGTGTGGGTCCATTCTCGTCTAAACAATTTGTTCTATATTTACTTGATTCCATGATTCGATTCATATAGGTTACACATATTTTCTCTATTTTATTTTAATTTATGTTTTAGCATTGGTTTTTGTTTCGATATAAATGGTATTTCGTTTTTCAAAATAAAAAGTTAACTCGTTTTTGGAAACTTTTCCTCAATTTTTTGTTCTTTCTTTTAATATTAGTTATACCTATATTTATTATTTCACGGTTTCTAAATATATGTACACATATAGTAAAAAGATCATGTACAATTTAAAAGGAATTTTTTTAAAAGTACGTAAAAATGGGACAATATTGTTAAGTATTCCACATTGAGACTAATTAGTACTTTATAAATCACGAACTCTTCAGCTAAAATTGGTGATGGTTCTATTTATTGATCTTATTGGATTTGGTTATAACTTATAAGCATGATGTGGAAGTTTTCATGTCGAATGAATTTGTAAAATAAATAAAGTGTTTAAAACAATAAGTATATAAGTATGTATTGTTTTTTTGATAACCTACAATAAGTATGTCTTGCATTTAAAAAATAACGCAAATTTTTGTAAATGGTAAATGCCAACATGCAACGCAACACTATTTTTTCTTTTTGATTGTACATCGTGTTTCCATTTACAATTTTTAAGGAACATTATAATTAGAAAACAAGGAAGTAGATTATTTAAAACAATATTTTTTGTGAAAAAACAAAAGGAAAAAAAAAAAAAAAATTTAAGAGCAGTTTTTCTTCATGAATTCATGACAAGTGTTTAGTGATGTGTGGAAATTTCATCAGTGATGTGTGCGTATGCGTATGCTTATACTGGTGAATATATAATTCCATGCATGAATGGAATCAAGGAAAATACTACGATTTAGTCTTTATATGTGTAGTCGCATATATTGTTAATAGTATCAATCATTAAAAAATAATGTTATACGATAGTATAACGTATGGTTAGAGTTGGTAATTTAGGCATGTCTCATAACATTGTTAAGTCGCCACGAATATGCATCATATTTTCTTTTATAATTTATAATACACTACAGTAAAACCTCTATAAATTAATACTTTTGGGACTAAAATTTTTTATTAATTTAGAGAGATTATTAATTTATCGATAAATTAATAATTAATAATTTATAGAGGTATCTGCATAATTTTAAAATACAGTTCATATTTATAGTAAAAAATTAAAAATAATACTTTTATATTTTTAGCGGCTGTTACATATTAAGAAAGAATTATCATATATGAAATTTTTAATAATTTTTGATATAATTTGAAAAAATAATACCATATGTTTTTGATGCACTATGAAACGAATTATAGATGTGTTACACAAAAATACAAATTTATAAATAAATAAATAATACTAGAGTCATATTTCACTAAATTATCTTAGTTATATTTTATAGTTTTATATAATTATTAATTTATGATATTGATGGGACCACATAATTACATAGAATTTTTTTTTTAAAATATTATCTTATTATTTTATCGAATTATGTGAAATAATATATTTGCCCAACTCGGGACCAGAAAATTTTATTAATTTAGAGAAGTTATTAATTTATAGAGTATTAATTTATAGAGGTTCTACTGTATTTTAAATACAGTAGAACCTCTATAAATTAATACTCGGTAAATTAATAACCTCTCTAAATTAATAAATTATCATGGTCCCGAGTTGGGCCGGTGTAATAATTGACACATTTCGATAAAATAATAAGATAATAATTTTTTTTGAAACCTCTATGTAAATATATGGTCCCATTAATAACATAAATTAATAATCATATAAATTTATTGTACATATATAAGATATTTTAGTAAAATATGATTCTAATGTTGTTTATTTATTCTTAAATTTGTAATTTTGTTGGAGTTTATCTTTATTTTTCTTAAAATATCAAAATATATAATATTATCTTCTCAAATTGCATCAAAAATTATTAAAAAAAAATATATGCAGTGATTATTTCCTAATATGTAAATATATTAAAACACATCAAAATATTGTCTTCATTTTTCTAATTTATATATAACATTTTTTGAAATTCAAAAAAACTCTCTTTAAATTAATAATTATTAATTTATCGACACATTAATAACCTCTATAAATTAATAAAATTCTCCGGTCCCAACATTATTAATTTATAGAGGTTTTACTGTAGGTTTGTTGCAATTATACCGTATAAGCTATCAAAACACATTCATTAACGGATTATATATGTTGTCGTTTCCGGTTTTTGTTACTAAACACCGTGTCGTTTTTTAATTTAATATCAACACCATGTCGTTTTTTTCATCTGGACATCGTTAGTGTCTACAAAACAGCCACCACAGCAAAACCCGAACCCGGGCCGGGTCGGAATTGCAGAAGCAGATTGATTTGCCGTCTTTTTTTTCGTCTGAAAGCAAAAACCTTGCTTAAACCCTAAAGACAGAGAGAGAGAGATGTTTCGTGCTGTGGGATCGGTTCTGAAGAGGAACAAGGAGGTATTTAATGGAATCTCTCGAGGATCCACAACTTCGTCTCATCGAGCGTTCACCTCTAAAATTACAGCTGCTACTGTAAACTCTGCTTCGTCTTCTCCTCTAGCTAGAAACTCCTTCTACGGCTTGCGATCTCTGCTCAAAGTAATTTTCTGCTTTCATTTCTCTTCATTTTCTAATTCGATTCGCAAATGGGCGCAAAGGTTGATACTTTTTTGATCAGGATTTATGTTAAAGTTGAGATTTTGATCTCTATTGGACGATTCTGAGATTGGGGTTTGATCAAGATTCTGTTTTGTGTAGGGTCAAAATGCTGCATTGTATAGAAATATGTCAACTGTAGCATCGATTAGCTCAGGGGGTAAAGAGGGTTTGAAGGTACTTGTCTCTGGAGGACCTCAAGCTCAGAAATGGGTGGGGATTTGGCTTTTCAGTTCAGCTGCTTGGGTTTTCAGCATGGTTGTATTAGGCGGTGTAACTCGATTAACTCGGTCTGGTTTATCCATGACTGATTGGAAATTCACTGGTGAGTTCCCTCCTCTGTCAGATGAAGCTTGGGCTAAGGAGTTTGAGAAATATAAGCAGTCCCCTGAATATAAACGGTCAGTCAGCAAACTGTGGTAGCTAAGCTGTTGCTTTGCATTTCGTATTTGGACGAAGTCGTGATCTTGAATACGCTGTTTGTGTTTTGGGATTTGGTGTTTTTGCAGTGTGAACAAAGGGATGAATCTTGAAGATTTTAAGTTCATATATTGGATGGAGTACGCTCATCGAATGTGGGGAAGAGGATTAGGAATCATGTTTGCTTTACCGTTTTCGTATTTTATGCGTAAAGGGTATATTACTCTACGTCTTGGAGTTCAGCTCTCTGGTTTATTTGCACTTGGTGCTGGACAAGGTTTCATTGGTTGGTGGATGGTTAAAAGTGGTTTAGAGGTAAGCATTTAGGAACTGTTGAAGTGAAGATCAGCTTTTTGGATGTTCTTACTTTTCAGAATTTTGTGTAACTAGTAATCAGTTTTGTCCTGTAGGAGCCACCATCTGAATATTCTCAACCGAGGGTAAGCCCCTACCGACTTGCAGCTCACCTAACCTCAGCTTTTGCCATTTATTGTGGACTTTTCTGGACCGCTCTCTCTGTTGTTATGCCTGAACCACCAGCTGAGTCACTGGCTTGGGTTCGGGGAGCAGCTAAAGTGAAGAAGCTTGCGTTACCAGTAAGCTTGATTGTTGGTATCACTGCGATTTCAGGAGCCTTTGTTGCTGGAAATGATGCTGTAAGTAAACTTTTGGATATAAGCTTCTAATTTGCTTGGTTACAGAAAGGAATCTGAGTATTTAGAATCTCTCTGGCTTGTGAATTATAGGGTCGTGCATTCAACACATTCCCGAAAATGGGCGATACATGGATCCCAGATAATATATTTGAAATGAAACCAGTTTTACGCAACTTTTTCGAGAACACAGCAACTGTTCAGGTACACCATTTGAAACAAAGCTTTCTCATTTTGCTTCAAAAAGTCCCAAAAAGACTGAAACTTTACTCAAATTTTCAGCTCGATCATCGCCTTCTCGCAACCACAACGTTACTCGCGATTGGAACAATGTGGTGGTTCACAAGGAAGCTAGACATACATCCAGCTGTTAAAGCTTTGATCGGAAGCACTGTCGGAATGACTGCTGTTCAGGTAAATCAATCATCGACATAAACTTTCATGTAGACTTCAAATCAAAACCATTGATTCGATTTTTTTTGGTTTGTATTTTTGCAGGTGACATTAGGTATATCAACGCTTCTGAGTTATGTTCCGGTTTCACTAGGTAGTGCACACCAAGCTGGAGCTTTAACACTTCTCACTTTGATGTTACTTCTCAATCACACTCTTCGGAAGCCATCACCTTCTCTTCTCAAATCTCTTCCACAAGTTGCTAAATCAAATTTCAGCTAAGCCCTCTTGCACCAAAATCTTCCTTTGTTTTCATTTATTTATTAACTAAAAAAAGAAAGAAAACGATTCTTTTGCTTATAGTAGCATGTTTTCATCGGATCATGCGTCAATGATGTTGTATTATTAGTCATGGTTCGAAAAATAAAGTACGGAAAACAATTAACAAGGTTTTTTTTTGTCGGTGTTTTATATACGTGCCACGTACTCTTTGTCGGGATATCTGTCGTTGATGGCTCCGTGGAGTTGGTTTCATTGCTAATAGAAAAATGCGTTATGATTATAAAAAACATAATATGCGTTATTCCTTATTTTGATAATATGCGTTATGATTGATTTTGGTTAGTTTCAACTCAGACCCGAATAGAAAAAACATAATTAACATAGAGATACTTTAAAATTTGATTCAAAACCATTTCTGAAGTATATTTTTAAACAAAAAGTCGTTTAGTTGGGTTCGATAGTCTTATATTTGGATTTCGTGTAGTTTGTTCAGTCTTAATTTTCTTATACCAAATCGGTTCAAAAATAGATCTTCGTTTGGTTTACGTTTAGATATAATTCGGTTATTTCAATCCGGTTCAAATCTGTAAGCCTTATGGTCTTATGGATAACGTTTAGAGAACAGAGTTTTTGGCGTTTTGGGTTTACAAGAGTATGCACGTGTCATAAAAGTGTAGCTTATCAGCATCCACGTGTCAATAGCCCTTTCTATAAACCCATACTACAAAACTCGGTCCTTGATAACTTCACACTACTACTATGGAGAATCCGGAAGGAAGAAGAAACATAGCCATAACTGATGGAGATATATAAGACGACCGGTTCTTCAGTCGTGGCTGCAGCCATAGCAGCTGTGGTAGTCGTCGGGCCGCTTTTTGGTATGATGAGTTTCAGCCTCGTGGCAACAGTGACTCTGTTTCTGATCGTTTCTCCATTGATGCTGATATTTGTTCCCGTGTTGACCGTGACGGTGGCGACTCTTGTGGCGGCTATGATTGGTGTTGGGGTGGCTGCAACTATGTGGTTGGTGGGAATAGCTGCTCTGGTTTGCTGTGGGCGAGAGATTGGTATTAGAACCGGAGTGGCTGAGAGGATGGTTGACTCGGTGGTGAGAGAGTTAGGTTACGGTCAGAGTCGTTACTTGCGAGAGAAGTCAGAAGATAGTTATTCTTCTTCTTCTTCTTCTCAGGCGCCGGCTTACTCTTCTTCGTAGTTCAAAACTTTGAAAAGACCTCATGTTCTTGATGTGTAGTATTCATTGTGTTTCTGTCTCATGAGAATTCCAAGAATGGTGAGAGATGGCTGTGAAAAGGAAAAATTAAGAAGAAGATGCCCAAAATAGAAAATCTTGTAATGCTAGATCATTTTGTTTAAGTTTTTTATTTTATTTTTAAAGTCAAAATAAAATAGCAAGCATACACATATTAACCAAAAAGAAAAGAAAAGCAAACAGTTGAATCAAAAAGTACTAATATCACATCTAATTCCAGCAATATTACTATTTTTATTTTGATATAAGATTTCACTTTTTGATGAATATTCATGTTTATATACAATGTTTTAGATTGTCAACTACAAGAAGTTTACAATAAAAGTTGACATAAGTAGGTCCTAACTCATAAGTAACTTAAAACAAAAGGTAGGTAGATATATTCCTATAAGATTCGAATGCTCGATCATTAGAGCACACGAATTAAAGGCACATGGATGTTCATTAGTGCACACGAACACTCTCGCCTATTCTCCGTACTTTCACGAAGACATTCCCCTACAAAATGAAAAGAGAATTGTCAAAATTTTAATTTATTAGAAAAAAAAAAAACAAATTTAAAAAATGTTGCAAGCACAAAATTTGTTATAAATATCGTTCTACCCATCACCAAAAAGTTGGAAAGTTATAATTTTGCATAAAGAATATTAGAAGAATTATATAATCTTGGATTAAACTCGATAATAATATAAATAAGAAAGAATAACAAAAATGAATGTAGAAGGAGTTGACCGGGCGTTGAGTGGGTGACCTACCGGCCAAAGGGAATCACACGCTCTGTAGCGTTGAATTCTTTAAAGAGTTTAATCAATTCATGCACATTTGATGCTAATTTTTTACTATGTTTTCATTTTTGTTTTAAACAATTTATTATATATATATGCATACATTTCCTTTCTTCTTTTGCAATTTAAAAGCCTTAATTACAAGAAAGGAAAATAAATCAAAAGTTTGGCAGTTTAATTTCTTTTGGGCAGTCTTTGATTTACAAGCTTTTTTTTTTTTTCATTTCTTAACCAAATTCTCTTTTCTTGTTAGTAAATTAACTAAAGAGAAATCAAATCCATCGAGAGATAAAAACTAGAAAGAAAGAAGAAATGGCTCGGATCCCATGTTGTGAAAAGGAGAATGTGAAGAGAGGACAATGGACTCCTGAAGAAGACAACAAATTGGCTTCTTATATTGCTCAACATGGTACTCGTAATTGGCGTCTCATCCCTAAGAATGCTGGTAATTAATTTCATAGTTTTTTCCTAACTTTAAAAAAAATATATTTTCTTAATCAAGTAATAATAATAGTCATATGATTAAGCATCATTGTTTTAAAGGCAAAGATGTGGCATTTCGTAATGAATATAATGGATGGACAAAATTTGGTTTGTAAATAGGGTTGCAGAGATGTGGGAAGAGTTGTAGGCTACGATGGACAAACTATTTGCGTCCTGATTTGAAACACGGCCAGTTTTCTGAGGCTGAAGAACATATCATTGTCAAGTTTCACTCTGTTCTTGGTAACCGGTATGACTAGATCTGATTTAACTAGGATTTTAAACTTTTCCATACGTTCGATTTTCTTGAAATTATTTCTTTTGGGTGTATATATAAAACTACAGATGGGTTCACAAATATAGGGTTTGTTTCCTAAGTTTTAAAAACTTTAATGCTTGATTTGCTATGACAAGAGTCTTGGGAAACAAGGAACTGAATGAGACATCACCCTTGTTTTATATGCCAGATCTAAGTTATAGGGTTTTAGTCTATTGAGAAGTTTGATTTCTATGTTTACGTTTTTGTATAAACAATCACAAATAGCGGTAAATGTTTTCATCACTTTTTGGAAGATTAATGATGAGCTAATGAATGAATAGTTATAAACAAGTTTCTTGAGAAACAAGAAACTGAAAAAGACATAAACCTTGTTTAATGTTCTTATGACCTATGTGGTTTCAGGTGGTCGTTAATTGCGGCGCAGCTTCCTGGTCGGACAGACAACGATGTGAAAAACTATTGGAACACTAAGCTGAAGAAGAAGTTGTCGGGAATGGGAATAGATCCAGTGACTCACAAGCCTTTCTCTCATCTAATGGCAGAGATCACCACTACACTCAACCCTCCTCAGGTCTCTCACCTAGCAGAAGCTGCTCTCGGTTGTTTCAAGGACGAAATGCTTCACTTGCTCACCAAGAAACGTGTTGACCTAAACCAAATCAACTTCTCAAACCCTAACCCTAACAACTTTAACCAGATTGCTGATAACGAAGCTGGTAAGATAAAGATGGATGGTGGTGTAGACCATGGGAATGGAATAATGAAGCTATGGGACATGGGTAATGGATTCTCGTATGGATCGTCTTCGTCGTCGTTTGGAAATGAAGAAAGGAATGATGGATCGGCGTCTCCTGCGGTTGCGGCGTGGAGAGGTCACGGAGGAATACGTACGGCGGTGGCTGAAACCGCGGCAGCAGAGGATGAGGAAAGAAGGAAGCTGAAGGGAGAAGTGGTTGATCAAGAGGAGGTTGGATCTGAAGGAGGAAGAGGAGATGGAATGATGATGATGAGGAGCCATCATCATCAACAACATCAACATGTGTTTAATGTGGATAATGTCTTGTGGGATTTACAAGCTGATGATCTCATTAATCATATGGTTTGATTTTTATTTGGTTCAACGTTTTTTTTTTTCAAGATTTATTGTTTGGGTTTTCATTTTGGATCACACTGGTAGTTAACATTTGGTTATGATTAGTTGTTTTCTATTTTTTTCAGAGATTAATAAGTTTTGCTTTTTAAAGCATTTAATAACTTAAAAATGTAAATAAAGACCTTTTATAATTTACATTTCCAATCTTTATTATAGGCATGATTTTTATTTGTAACTACAAATAGGCAACCAGCTTCCACAAATAATTGCAAAGAAATGCAAAATTATAAACGGAACTATCAGAAGAAATATATAATTGTACAGATATCAAATACACCAATACAAAATTGGTGACTCGTAAAATACAGAAACAAAAGTTTTTGTTACAACCAGATTTTTAAATATATATATGAGAAATTCCCTCAAATAGCATCAAAACAAGTTTTTTTCCACAAATAGTACACATTTTTATTTAGGATAAAAATAGCATTTTATAAAGTTCATAATTTAATTTTTTTGGTTTGAGTTATTATATTATAATTTAGGGTATAGTTTTTAAGGGTAGATGGTACAATTTAGGGTTTAGGGCTTAGGGTTTAGGGTTTTCTAAACTCTAAATCCTAAATCTTAGACCTTAAAAATGTGAAGTTAGAATTACCCTCTAATAAAAATGCTATTTGTGTCTTAAATGAAAATTTGTGCTAAAAATGTCACAAAAACTTAATTTTGTGCTATTTTTGAGAATTGTCCTATATATATTAATAATATCTGCAGCAGACAAATATATATATTAATAAAAGAGAAATTCCCTCAAATAGCACCAAAACAAGTTTTTGTTCCACAAATAGCTCACATTTTTATTTAGTACAAAAATAGCATTTTATGAAGTTCATAATTTATTTTTTTTAGTTTGGGTTGACTATATTAGAATTTAGGGTATAGATTTTAAGGGGTAGGGGGTACAATTTAGGGTTTAGGGCTTAGGGTTTAGGGTTTAGAAAACCCTAAACCCTAAATCCTAAACCTTAAAAATATGAACCCCTTTAATAAAAATGCTAATTGTGTCTTAAATGAAAATATGAGCTAAAAATGTCACAAAAACTTCATTTTGTGCTATTTTTGAGAATTGCCCTTAATAAAATTTTGAAACCTACAAATATTTCTCTAAAAATTGCTATACAAAATACATCACTTTGTTTATTTATAAATTGTGGTGAAAGTGAAACAATACAATCACAAGCAACGCTACAAGAAGTAAATGATCAATTTTGGGCATCATCGGCTCATTAAAGGCCCAATTATTGGCCTTGAACATTGGAAAAGAAAATATAGCCGTTACAGCGAGAAAAAGTCGCGTAATATAATCGCAGCAGCAACAGCATAACGTATAAAGAAGAAAGATCCGACCGTTGTACATATAGCCGTTAAGAAACAACAATTTAAATACCTGAAACCTTAGTTTTCGAAAAGGAAACTTACCAAAAATAAAAAGAACGAACTCAGTCTTCTCTGCAATTTTAGCCCAATTCTCAATCTTCTTCTTACTCTCATATTGCTTTCCATTTCTGATCTCTGTTTCTTCATAAAGTATCAATCTTTTCCATCATTTTTTTCCTATGGCCGGAACTAAAGATTCTCATGTAGTGGAGATTCCAGTAGACGAAGAGCATAAAGAGAGGCAACAACAACAACAACAACAGTTGGTTACGGTCTCAAATCCTGGAATGGGAATACTCAGGGTGATTCAGCAGCATCCGTTGTCTGAAATCTCAGAGAGTCCAGGACATTTGTTGCTCTTGAAGCTATGGCAAAGAGAAGAAGATTTGTTCAATCGTCGTGTCCTTCTTAAAGAATCGAGGCTCGAGTCAATTAAAAGAGAGATCTTTCAGCTTTGCTGTTTCTTCTTAGTCTTCCATGGGTTCTTCTTCACACTAGTCTACTCTTCTTCTTGTTCTGATGATGATGATGTGACGAAAAGCGATGCGGTCTGCAAGAAATGGTGGATACCTTCTGCAGTGTCACTAGCTACTTCACTAGTTCTGGTGTTTCTGGTTCAGGCTAAGCTGTTTGTGTTCTGGAAAGTTTACAGAGGAGTTCACAGGGAGAGGAACGATAACAGAACGCTTACACGGTGTGTTTTGGAGCTGAGGATGAAAGGGTCGAGCTTTGATCTGTCAAAGGAGCCAATGAGTGGGAAGAGGATGAAGAGCTCAAGCGTTGAGATCAAGTGGAAACCTATTACTTGGTTCTCTCAGTATTTGATCACCATTGTTCTTCTTTGCTTTGCAGGGTTGTTCTTCCCGGTCTCAAAGTTCATCCTCTGCGGATTTTGACAGATCAGCCAAGCTCTCACTATTCATTGTTTTTTTTCGGTAAGCAAATCAATCGTGTACTCTTGTTTCTTTAATCCAAATCTGGACACTCAGTGATAAATGTGTAGCATTTCTCAGGATTCTGTATTCTTTCTTCAACCTCCATTGTGGGGATGAAGCTTTTGGTCCGATCTTAGCAAAAAGCTTATCAATGGCCTCTTTACCAGCTTTGAGAGAGTTGCTATCAAATCTCCCAGACTGAAGAATCCCCGGGAGTCCAAGAACAACCTTGACTTTTTGCAGTAATATGCTCATATATAGTATAGAGAACAGATGTAACTTGGAATTAGAATTCTGATCTTGATCATAAAGTTCCATTCTTTGTTAGTGCGTTTGCGTTTATAATAAAGAACACAGCTTGTGTAGTAGTGACACATTTCTGCAGTGAATAAAATGCAAGATTCATATAAAATCAGAAATTCACACTTTCAATGTATTTAAATGATACTACTGTAAGATTCCAACTTGATACTGATAATACATATTAAGTTTTTTTTCGGATTCAACAAGGGATCAAGCAGAGTTGCGTATCATGTTTCCAAACGCAGTGTTTCTGTTCCTACGAGCTTTCAAAACCAAATATCCGGAAAACACCTGCAAAGAGATCCAACGAGTTCGTTGTCATTTCTGCAACGAAATTTAAAAATTTGCATTACCAAGAAGCATCAATATACAGCAGTACCTTCATCAGTATTATACTTGGCATTCTTGTCATCACCTGCATATGCAAGTAAATTGTATTTGGGATTCCACTCCACACTGTTCATGGCAGCCCGACATGGAATCTGATGCACTGTCCGCCCGGTTTGGACATTAGCCTGTTTGGTAGTTAGTGGTCAGATATGAAGCACTAATCTCATATTGAGGAAACTATAGAGTAATTAGCAGTGTTTAAGTTTGGAAAGTAACTTACAATATCTATAAATAAATCCTCACTGGCTGAAGCAATATACTCTCCCGAATAGTTGAAGCTTATTGTTCGGACAGGCCACCTGTGGAAGAAATAGTTATAATTTACTAACACGTAACAGAAACTAGACCTTTTATCAGCTATATATAAATTCTAGGTTGGGACTCACTCAAGTTTGGTAAAAGTTCTCAAACAAAGCATGTCTGAGATATCCCAAAGGCTGACTAAGGAATCCGCACTCCCGACCGCAAAATATCTGTTAAGGTAAAAAGGAGGAATTGGATGCAATCAGAAAAAAATTATATTCATTCGTGCCTCAGAGCGCAAGACAATGAATGTAAACATTTCTTACCTTCCTTTAGGATCAATTGCAATGCAATAACACCCAGCTGTGTGAGCTGTGAGAGTGTCAAGTGGTTTAAGAGATGGATATGAAAGAACTTCAACAGTGCCTGAGCAGAAAAACATATGAAAGCAACTTTCAGATAAGATCATTTTCTCAAGTTCAACAACAAAGAAATCTGATTCATGGAATCGTGTGCAGGAATAAACAGAATTCCAAATCCTCACCAAGTCCAGTAGTCAAGAAGAAAAAATCTCCTGGCATGTTCCAAGCAATCTCGTTTACCTGTTACAAGAAGACGAAAGGTAAGGAAACATATACAACACCAGAAAATTAATTTCCCCCCCAATGATACATATCCAAAGCATGTAACTTTTATAACCAAGACGAGTAATACATGAAAAAGGAACTTAGGTGAAACATAATCGCCTTGAAATAGAACATAGAAGTACTGAAAAGAAAACCATTAATTAAGATTAAAATGGGTCTGAGTGTTCCTTACCTCATAATTGAATTTGCGCCTGTGTAGAGGTTTAAACTTACGGACATCCAGAATGGTAAGCTCGTCATCCTACATTGGCCAGTCAGAGAAAGAACAATCATAGATTAAGAGATCCATTAAGCAATGCATAAAACAGTCCATCAAGGAAAAAACACAAGTCTAAAGACATGAGGCTTGAGACAATACCCTATTACCAACAGCCACATGTGTCCCATCAGGTTTGTAGGTGATGTTTATATTCTCTCCACTAAGTTCTGCCTGCTGTGTGCATTTTCCACCTTTATAACTCGAAAAAGACATATCTCAGCAATTTTCCATTGACAGTAAACACACACAATAGTAGCCCGCATATCAAAAAACCTGTTTAAAGTTCTCTATTATGAAATCTGGATGATTAACTAGTTTATTAAATTCTTAGAAACCTATATATAATCATATCCTCGATATAAATAAAAGAGCAAACACATCATATTTCTAAAACAAGCTCCAGCATGTTACATTTTTGAGAGACAAAGCTAATCCATGAAGAGAATATAACTTACTGCGAGCATCCCAAAGACGAACGCTTTTATCTCCAGAGGCAGTAGCAACGAGATCTGAATGCTTAGGGTCCCAACATAGCTGATCCACACTATCAGTATGCCCCTTTAGTTCAAGGTCCTTAACTTTACTCTGTATCCACACACCATGGATAATCAAAATTACAAAGAGTACATAATACAAAGATAATAATCGATTTTAAACTCAATCTGCATTAAACAAAAAAAAAAAAAAAAAACTCCATGGAAACTATATTAATAACATTAACTAAAAGGAAAAAATTGAAGTCTCATCTGAATCAAAACTATCAAAAAGTTGAAAAGTCCAATACTTGTCCATATGTATCATCATCATCATCATTGCACACATAAGTTTCCACAGCTCAAAGGCAAAGAAATTTACATGGCCGTGAGGTTCAATGTTCCAAATGCGAGCTGTTTGATCAACGGAACCCGAAGCGAGCTTTGTTCCATTAGAATTCCAAGCTACTGAATGTACCTGCAATCCAAAAATTCCCCCAAATTTAGTAAAAAAAGCTAGGGTTTCGTAAGTTTTATTAACTACAGAAATATTATTAAATTGAAGATTGAAATTAAAAATAAATCGAAAAACCTTCTTCTTGTGACCTTGATATTCTCTGCTATGTAAGCTCTTAAAAGGAATCGTCTCCTCCATTTTTTCTTCAACTCTTCTTCAACCTTCGCGGCTCCTCACTGACTGAATAATCAGAGCTTCGTTTCCCAAAACGCAGCGTTTAGTAATTCCGGTATATCTGTGTCGAAACCGAATTTTAATAAACCGGAACCGGAAAAATTAAAAACACCTTCTAGATGACTAAGAGGCTTCAGAAAGAAACTAACGAGAGCGGTAAAATTGCGAAATATAAAAAAAAAATAAAGGTGAAAAAAAAAAAAAAAAAAAAAAACAGCTAAGCAAGTAATGATTTGCATAGTACCTACACAGTCTCTATAAAAACGACCTCTTAAATCCACCGACGTTATAGAGGATACAGCTTTCGTCTAACTCCGCCGCTTCATCTTCTTATCTCCGGCGGATTTGCTCTGACGCCTTTAGAGATGATGATGATGTCGTCGCTTGGTGGTGGTGGTGGTGGTGGAGGAGTTGGTGGTGGCGGCGGAGGGAGGTTTATGACTTATTCGTCATCTCTTTCTGTGCCTCCTTCTGGTCCTCAGTCACCTAACTTCTCCGGTGGTCTTCGATCACAGTCTTCTCTCTTCGTTGAGCAGGAGAAGTAAATTGAATCTCATTTTTTTTTTCAATCTTTTGTTTTGGTGATCTTGTGGTTAGCTGATGTATCTGCTAACATATGCGGATCTTTGTTTTGCAGATTTTGAATTTTTAGATCTTAATAGTTTATCGCGAATCTGGAGATTTCTTGATCGTTTTTTTTTGTTTTTGTTTTCTCCAGCATATGTTAGGATCTATGTTTTGATGTTGATGATGCATTTGGATTGAATTTTTAATATTTGGAAACTAAGTTTCGATCATATTTTTAGCTTAATCTAGATTCAGATTTGCCTCAATCCAGTTCACTATTTTTCATTTAAGCATCATTTTTTAGTGTTATGGTGGATCTTCTAGATCGTTGATTTGTGTTTCTTGACTGATGAAACTGTGAAATCCACATTTTTAGGAATATTTACTAGATCCACACTAATAAAAATGGAAACTTGAATCTAGTTGTATGGAGTTAAACGTTTGTATTGGTTTCTTGACCAGGATGAGCTTTTTGAGTGGATCTTCCTGTATATTTGCTGTTGTCTTTGAGTCTTTTACTAACTGAGTTTTCTGCACAATTTCTATTTTGGCAGGTATCTTTCAGAGTTACTTGCAGAGCGTCAGAAGCTTACTCCATTCTTGCCTGTGCTTCCACACGCATATAGGCTACTAAACCAAGGTGAGCCTTGCTGTTTGTGTTGTTTATTATTTGTATTTTCAGCTCACAGATTATGTCATTCCTTGCTTCAGAACTATGAAGCTCTCATACCAGTTGACTAACACGTAAACGGTGCTGATAGGAGAGACCTAACAGCTAGCATTTAGAACTAATATAACAAAGTGATTTAACTACAAGTTAGAACTAGAACACGAAATGACAGTACTGGTTATTTCAGGTGAACATGTTAGTGTTTGACTTAGAATTCAGTATCCTTGAATTCTTATACTGACTTCTGTCATTCTTTTTAACTAGAGTGAGAGCAAACAAAACTATTCTTTGCTAACTCAATTAACTATGTTGTTTCTCTATTCTTTAGTGTCCTGCTGACTGATTTGTTGACTAATTCTAACTGGTGCGTCTTGCTCTTGGAAATTGACATTTTTGGAACAGAAATTTTGCGTGTAACCACACTGTTGGAGAATGCCACAGTTTTAAGTCAGAGTGGGCTTGATCATCCTAGCCCTCTGGCTTCGGGAGGGATATTTCAGAATGCAAGAGCTGACCTGAACGGATGGGCCTCACAGTTTCCATCAGAAGTATGACTACTAACCATTAACATAACTCTTTTAATCTAATTCATACTACTGCAATAGAAGTTTTATTGACTTAAGTTTTGCTGACATAACAATGTTTTACTTCTTTTAGTCGTAGTGTATCATGACAGGTAGTTTGGGCTAACACTGAATATCTGTAATATTTTGTATGTTCTTACCTTAGATTAACACTAATTAGATGCTCTCCATTAGCCTCACGAGATGTGGATTGAATGATGTTATGTGATTGCTATAATATATGCATATAATTAGGATATATCAGCTACAGGTTGCAATGCCTTGATACAGTGCCCATTTCCATTGAATGAAGTTCCAGGGAAAGAAGTTTCAATATTGTTTTGCTATTGATGCTGAAACTATATATCAATGAATATGTGTTTATATTTGAGGTCGATGTTATTTCTAATTGTGTTGGTTGACCATTTGTAGAGATCTGTTCCATCATCTCCGGGACCAAATTGGCTTAACTCACCTGGTAGTTCGTCCGGTCTCATCGCCAAGCGAACAATCAGGGTCGATATTCCAGTCGACAATTACCCAAATGTATGAACTCTCATTTCTACACTGAGATTATGTGTATACATATATAGATACTACTACCTGATCAGAATATAACTCTTAAATTTTTGATATGACAGTACAATTTTGTTGGTCGCCTCCTGGGTCCTAGAGGAAACTCCCTGAAGCGAGTTGAAGCAAGTACTGATTGCCGTGTCCTTATACGAGGAAGAGGCAGCATAAAAGATCCAATTAAGGTACTTATTATTTTAAATTTACAACTTCAATAGTATCTAAATTCTAGTGTTTGTTTAACATGCTAATTTATCTTTCTTCTTGTAGGAGGAAATGATGAGAGGAAAACCAGGATACGAGCACCTAAATGAACCACTTCATATCTTGGTCGAAGCAGAGTTGCCGATTGAAATAGTCGATGCACGTCTCATGCAAGCTCGTGAAATACTTGATGATCTTCTTACTCCTATGGTTTGTTTTAGTTCTTTCCCTTTCTCACCCAAAAACATTTTAAACCCGACGATCTACTTACACGGTTTATGTTTTAGGAGGAAACCCATGATCTGTACAAGAAACAACAGCTGCGGGAGCTAGCATTGCTCAATGGAACTCTTCGTGAAGATGGATCTCCAATGTCCGGTTCTGTTTCTCCTTACAATTGCCTCGGTATGAAGAGAGCCAAAACAAGAGAAGGGTAAGAAAATCAAATGGTCTGAAATCAAAAAGCTTGTTGTGATCATAAAGGAATATGAAACCGATCCAGTTCGATGCTCAAGGCCATACCACTCTTGATGACACGGTACTGTCCCTGGAATAGAATTGTTGTGTATATATGATTTATGAATGTGTTTGTCTATCTTTACAAGGGATGATGAGTCTCTGCCTCTCTCCGAGACTTTGCGTTTGTTTTTTCATATTTTATTTCTCTCTTTAGGAAAGTTGTGTTCCAATTGCCAAATGGAACTCTTTTATAAGCTTTTTTTGTTTATTTTAGCAAAAAGAAAACGTTCAATCATGATGGTTTGTGTCTGGTAATGATAATAATCATAATGTTTATGGATACATAAACGTCAAAGTAAAGTTTGTTTTTTTATATAATGTGTGGAATTGTGTAAAGCAAATGTTCAGTATCTCGAGTGTTTTTCACATGTTTATTATTGAAGTGAAGACATTTTCTGTTACCTGTCAACTTGGTTTCAAAATTTGACAGAAAAATAAAGTCTGATTAGTCGGCAGTATCATTAAGTCGGGTAGTCTACTAATAATTCATTCGGTTTAGTCATGAACCATTTGGTTTAACGGTCCATGCCTGTTGCGAATCGCAATGCAAAGAAAATAAAAAATGGGGATATAATAATATCGTAGATACACTTGATAAACACTCGTTAACACCTAGTTTCTTGGGAGTCAAGGTAAGCTTCCTTCGCTATTTTCCAAAATATACTGCCTATTATTAAAAAAAAAAAAAAAAAAAAAAACAATTTAGAAGTTACATTTTATAAATGAAATCTACCATTCACAAATGCAACTATACTTACATTCTAATATATGGATTATGACATACTGCTCATTGCTCAACTGAATTCGCAATATACGAAACTACAACATATAGTTAAACTCATATAAAAAATAGGAGTTTTCATCAAATGTGTTGATTTGAATCTTCCTTTATATTCGCTTGCTTCCTCGCACTCTTTGGCAGCCACCTTCCTCCATATAATGTTGTTCTCATGTTGTGCAATGGTATCGAGCACCTTGTTTAGCTTCCAGGCGAGCCAATTCCCTTACATAGTAGAAAAATTTAATCTATGTTCACCTATGTTCTATAATCTTTTTATTTATAGAGGGTACATAATTTAATTTCCGACGATTATGATCCACTTTTTTTTTTTTTTTTGAAATCTAGGATTCTACGGGGATGTATTGGACTGAATATTTAGGGAGGGGATGTATTGGATTGAATATTCAGGGTGATTTGAGTTTTAATGAATTCTGAGATGATTTGTTTAAATTTTGATGAATTATGAATTTTGTTCTTAAATTCTCGGAATTCTAAGCTAAAACATGGGGAATTGAGTCTTAAATGAATTTTGAGAAAATTTGATTAAATTTTGGTGAATTAGGAAATTTGTTATTAAATTCTCTGAATTCTCAGCTAAAACCATTGGAATTAAATCTTTGTATTTTTAATTAACAATTCTCCTCAAATCTCAGCTGAAACTTTTAAATCAAATTCTAATAACGTTTTCAATAACTGTAGATTTGATTGTATATTTTAAAATCATTAATCCAATAACACTGGAATTTAAAAGATATTTTAAAATTCATATTTCAATAACACATGATTTATCATTTTAACTCAAATCTCATCAAATACTCATTCCAATACATCCCCTAAATCTCCCCACAGTTGTCGATCATTTTTCGTGATTGTAAGAGATTGGGCTTTTTGTTAGCGTTGGTGGGCCTTTTGCATGTTGTTAAAGCCTTTTAAACGATTGTCTAGATAGAGCATATCCAAATCTTGTAAACAACCGCTCCATTTATGTCTTTTTAACAACCGTTCATGTTATTTTGACAGATATCAAACATTGACACGATAATGAATTTATTTTAGGTTTATAATCATCGATTATACCAAAATTTTTGTTTATTTTAATGAAATATTTAAATTTTTATCAAAAAAAAAAAAAAAAAAATTCCAATGTCTTCTATTTCTTGACTTACCTGTTTGCTTTATAAAAATTTTCTTGTTTCATATGTTTCCTCTCTGTTTTTCCAATTTTGCACGATGTTTCTTATTATGGGCTCCGTCGGTAAAAACTTTGGGCCTTCTTATGTTATGGCCCATAAATTTGGAATCTATCTCGCTACGTGGCAAAGCTTCACCGCTCGAATGAAGAATCTATTTAAACCGTATCGATGCTAAAAGTTCATCTTCAAATCAACCCCTTGAGATTTCCGAAGATCAATTCAAAACCCTAGACCAAAAGGTAGGTCAAAATCACCTCTGAAAAATCTCGAATTCGATCTGATCATCGTTTCTTCTAGGGTTTATAGCTTCCCCAGTTCCCGATCTTCGTCGTTAATCTCTCTTTATCTCCCTTCTGTTTTCGGTTTGCTTCTTTTCGGAATCTTTAGCGTCGATCCATGTGTTTGTTTTGTTCTCTGGTTTCTAGAATATTTTCGTACCGTCTTGTGAGGATTTAAGCTTCACTGATGCGTAATTTCGTTAATTGTTTACGAAATTGCTCGATGATTTGTCTCTGTTTGATCGAAAACAGTATCTTACTTTACCTCTTGTGATAGGCTTTTAGCTGTTGAGCTTAAAATTGATATATTAACATATCATTTATCGATTACGAATGCATTATCAGTTTGATTTTGAGAAAATTTTCTGGGTGATTTCTTCATGCAGCGTATCATCGGCTAATAATCAAACTTGAACAATTCTTTTTTTAATATTTTAAATATTCTTTAATTGTTAATTACCTTCGTCTTTTTTTTATTGTTTTCTTTAAGTATTCGAATAAAGAATCTTGTTTTAAGATAGCCATGTTCTTGCTCCCTGTTGTTGCTAAATTCTGAATTTTGATTAGATTTTTTGCTGTGCAGTGCTTTTGCATCTGTAGTCTATACATGAAGCAATATGGTAATTTATTTTCTTAATCAGAGCTAATTGTGTGTAGCTAGCAGCAGCGAGGAGTACTCAATGGCTTCGAAAAGAATTAACAAGGAGCTTAAGGACCTGCAAAAGGATCCTCCTGTTTCATGCAGTGCCGGTGAGTATAATCTATGAACTATCTTCTGTGAACTTTAAAGTACCACTTTAACATTTGCGTTCATATGATTTCTATCAAAAGTTGGGATCTTTTGTACTTTATCAAGACACACACCTAGAGAGACTCAGTAGCTCTGATGTCCCATCAACCTCAGTTTTAGGATAATGAATGGGTTTTTTTGGTTAAGTTACAGTATGATTTATTTAGATTGTAATGAACTGGTGATGGTATTAGGTCCTGTGGGAGATGATATGTTTCACTGGCAAGCAACTATTATGGGTCCATCAGAGAGCCCATTCGCCGGAGGTTTATTTCTTGTTTCCATTCACTTCCCACCAGATTACCCTTTCAAGCCACCAAAGGTAACAAAACTTTGTACTGCTTGTGTTATGTTTGTTTGTGGAGCTTATTGAATTAGTTTATCATCAACCCTTTATGCTTTAGAGCGATTGTTCAATCAAGTAAGTAAGTGAGTGTTTAATGATGTAGGTTTCCTTCCGCACCAAGGTTTATCACCCAAATATCAACAGTAATGGCAGCATCTGTCTTGACATTCTGAAAGAGCAGTGGAGCCCTGCACTTACCATATCCAAGGTGATCTAATTGTTTCACTTCCATACCTTTGCCATATCATTAGTCTGTTTTCCACCACACCTTTTCTTGTGCTCATGTCTTTGTTCATTATCTCTGGTGTGATTATATCCGCTTTGACCAACCTCTCTTTCCTTTGTTTTTATGAACTAAAAACACCCCGGTCCCTTGGGTACATTATCATAAAGATTGAGCTGATATATGTGGCATGGTTTTAGTCAAGTAAATTCTAGAAGGGTGAGCTCTTTTATTAGGAGTTAGCTTGTGTTAAAATGGTCAACACCTTCATTATCAATATTGATGACATGAGATCTGGATTTCCATTTTATTTGTTTAAATATTGTGATTAGCGAGTTGCTTGAAGATCCTTTTCTTCAATATGATGGTGATATTCTCTTATTCACATATCAGCTAAAGAGCTAAAGTTGATTTGCGTTTTCCACAGGTTCTTCTGTCGATATGCTCATTGCTGACAGATCCAAACCCTGATGATCCTCTGGTTCCAGAAATAGCTCACATGTACAAGACAGACCGAGTCAAGTACGAGTCCACTGCTCGATCCTGGACCCAGAAGTATGCAATGGGATGATGAGCAGCAATAGTACCTGCACCAGTAGTACATTGCGTTTTATCTGAAAACAGGAGAAATAAGAAAGAAAGAGATAAAAAAAAAAACTGTGTTTGGCTTTTGCTTTGGATACTTTATGCTCATTAGTTTTATATCTCTGAAGCCGTGTGTTGGGTGTGGACATGAGCTTTATTATGATGCCTTTATTGAGACAATGAGATCTTTCCAATGCTCTATGATCGAGTCCCTTGCTAGTGTTGAATAAAACACATAAGTTTGCAAATAATATTATATATAATAATGAAAGTGAAAAGTTTTATTGGACCGACACATTTTGATGATCTTAAAACTTTGATACGGTGTTAGATTCCTATAGGCGCTAATTGTTTGTTCAACTAAAAAAAAGTCTTTGGAGAGTAGAAAAAACTGAATATGACTTGTTCCATTTGTACGGTCATCTTTTTCTTTTCTATTTAGATAATTAAAGTTGACTTGGGAACAATCTATTTGATAAAAAGTAGTTAAGAGTTTAAGCTACTTAAATTGTCTTTTTCAAAGTTTAAGCTATTTAAGAGTTTTAGGAACAATCTGACAAAGATACGTACATAAATGTATTCAAATTGGGAAAAAGATAAAATGAATTCGGTGTTAGGCCACCATTAAAATGAGTGTAGGTTCGGTGAGGTCTATAACAGAGACAATGACTCTTTTTTTAAATTTTAAATATGCTTATTTGTCGAGCGTATATTTTGATTTAAAATTTTTATTAACCAAATACAAAATGAATTTATATCTAATCTGGTTCAGAAAAAATTAACGTTTTTGATTTGAAATTCCAAATCACAAGTTTGGTTTGGTTGGGTTTAAGGTGGGTAGATGAATAAATTAGGGATCTTCGACATTGATGACAATTAATACACGACGAATACACGCAATGACAACAAACCGCAGAAGAAAACGTGAGCAAGCGATATTACCAAATCGAGACAAAACGACGCCGGATTCAATTTATTTATACTATATTAAAAATCAAAAGATGTGGAAGGGAGACATGTCGGCCATTTCATGGTGTTAAAGAAAAAACAGAGTCCCCGATACTTTTGAAAACCCCCAGAGACAGAGAAAAAATTGCAGCAAATCCTCTGATATTCTCGAAATATATATATAAATCTGTCAAGATCGGATAAAATTATAGAATCTGGAATTAGTTTGTTATCATCCACAGATCTCTTTTTTGTACATATAGAAGAAAGAGGTATAACCGTTGTTAATCTTTATTTATCTCTTTCTCTGTTACAAAAACTTTTGTTACTATTTTTAAAAAAATCTATACACAAACTTCTTTCTTTATAATCATCAACCTTGCGTTACACTACAAATGTTTCTTTAGGGTTTTTCTCGATTCCTTTTTTCAGACTTCGTTAGCAGAGATTACGGCTTTTTAAATTTTGCCGAATTCGAAACAGTCTTGGAACGGTTTCTTGACCTGATTCCGAACATGTCAGGTAATTTTTGAACAGTTTTAGATCATAAAATGAAATGGTTTAAAGTTAGCATCATGGCTTTTTTTTGTTTTGTTGTTTTTGCAGGTCTTGAAAATACAAGAGAGACAATAATATCAGATTCTGAATGCATAGAAGATGAACCACGTCGTTCAAGAATTGGGAATTTAAGGAAGAAAGCTATGAGTTGTTCAAGTAAACTTACTCATCCTTTGAAGAGAAAAGGCAAACGTAAAATCGATTATTCAATTCCTTTTATTGAAGATATTAGGGATGAGAAAGAAGAGAAGATTGTTTCTAAATTGCGTCAAGAACTTCTCAAGAAAGATTTGTTACCTCCAAGACATGATGATTATCATATGTTGTTAAGGTAAAAGTATATAAATTCGGTTTTTCGAAACCCCGTATGGATATTTATAGATGCATTAGAGCTACTAAAGTTGAATGCTTTTGTTTGATCTCTTATAGGTTTCTTAAAACCATGGGATTCAATATTGAAAAAACTGTTACTGCTTGGGAAGAAATGCTTAAATGGAGGGATGATTTTGGAACCGATCGTATAATACAGGTAAAAGGATATGGTTTTTACCTGTTGCTTCATCACTTAATGGAGTAAATAACATTTTATATATAAATCAAATAGGATTTCAATTTCAAAGAGTTGGATAAAGTCATTAGGCATTATCCTCAAGGGTATCATGGAGTTGATAAAGATGGGAGACCTATCTATATCGAAAGACTTGGAAAAACTCATCCTGGTAAGCTTATGGATGTTACTACCATTGAGCGTTACTTGAAGTATCATGTACAAGAATTTGAGAGGACACTTCAAGAGAAGCTTCCTGCGTGTTCGATTTCAGCAAAGCGACGAGTTACTACAACTACTACAATACTAGATGCTGAAGGCTTGGTATGTTAAACTCCTCTATAGATGTTCTTTGAGTGATCACAATGGCTTTTCTTGATTTATAACATCGCTCTAGTGGTTTTTTTTCTTTTCTTTAGGGTATGAAGAACTTTACTCCTACAGCTGCGAATCTTCTAGCCTCCATTGCTAAAGTAGATTGCAACTATTACCCTGAGGTACTTAAAACTCTTTGAAGAATACATTTTCTGTACTACTCTACTTCAAAAGGGATCCAATGAGCCGAGTGGGACATGGATATTTCGGTTGCTCTAAAAGTTTGTAATAATGGTGGTCTGACTCTTGCAGGCTTTGCACCGAATGTTCATTGTCAATGCAGGGATTGGATTCAGGAATTTGCTTTGGCCTGCCGCGCAAAAGTTTCTTGATCCAATGACTATTGCAAAGATACAAGTAAATGATAATTATCACTCTGGTTTTAAGAATAGATTCTCCTCTTTGTTGTCAGAAGCCACTCATTACTTGTATTATACTCAGGTTTTGGAGCCAAGGTCCTTGTCAAAGTTACTTGAAGCTATTGATTCAAGGTTAATATGTTATAGGTCACACCTCCTTCAAGTTTTGGTTACGGCATAGTAACACTATCATTTACTGCTTTAATTTTTCTCTCCGTACAGTCAACTTCCAGAATTCTTGGGAGGCTTATGCAAATGTACTAATGAAGGAGGGTGCTTGAGGTCTAATAAAGGACCTTGGAATGATCCTGACATAGTTGAGGCATGTCCCTTTTTTGTTTTGTTTTTGGTTTATAAGATTCAAGTTGAGCTAATCTTAACTGTATTTTTTTTTTTTTTTTTTTTACAGCTCGTACATCACATGGAAGTTAATCCCGTACCGCACACTACAGAATCTCCTCTTCATATAAGAGATTATGATTCTACCACTCGCATGGTCCCGTCTAAAGTAAGTTCAATGCTCCATTAAAATCAAGAGGCTTTGTTTTTTTTTTTATGTTTTCTACAATGTTGTAACTTTATTTCTTGTCAGGAAAGGTATAACGAAACTTTAAAAGAAGAGCCAGAATCAGAAGAACATTACTACTCTTCAACTGGTTCAAGAAGATCTTCAATGTACACTTGTTTAGTTCCTCCACTCTCTGTTCAGGTACTTTTCAGAACCGACCTGTTTCTTTCTCAAAACCATCTTAATTTCAGTTGGTTAATTGTTGACTAATCTCTCTTTGTGCAGGCTAGTACATCAGACAATGATAAAATCATTACCACCGTTGAATCAGTAGAACTAGCTCAAGAAGAATGGTCTCAATCCCAATTACTTAACACGAACTCTGCAAGTACATTTAGAAGAGAAGGTGTTTCTTTTCTTCATGCCTTGTTACAGAGTTTGGTTTAGTCTTCTGTTCATATTTGATTCTAACCGTTACTGTGTATTCAAATGATCATTGTTAACATTTCAGGTAGTCAGATTTTACGGTTTGGTGCTCTCAGAGACAACATCCTTCTCTTGGTGAAGATACTACTCACCTTACCACTGAAGCTATTTGCTCTGTTTGGTTTCTTATTGCATGGATACTGGCAAAGACAGAACTGTGTCGATGTCCCAGGTTTATCGATAAACAACCAGATTCTTAAGTGTTTAGATCATCTTAAGAAGCTGGAGAATGAGTTTACAGAGATTAGTAGTAAACCTGTAAAAATCCCAGAAGCAAGTGAGAAGCTATTAACGGAATCTCTAGAGAGAATCAAGTCTCTAGAACTCGATCTTGACAAAACCAAATCAGTACGTATACTCCTGATTTTGATTTACCTATTATTATTATTACTAAGTTTTATAGTCTATGTAGCCGTTTTCGTAATTTGCAATAAATAATAAATTTAGACGATGAAAAAAAAAGCTTTATCATGTAATAATATATGTTAATTTGCGTGTGATTTCAGGTATTACATTTAACACTAACAAAACAGCTTCAGATCACACAACAGCTTGAAAAATCTCGTTACCAAGAAGTAAGCCCCCCCCCCCCCCCCACTCACTCCTTTTTTAAATTCGGTTTGGTTTATATTGTTTTCCAAAAATATTATAGTATATATGCTTATAAATATGCCATATTTTTCAAAGAAATTGAAATCTGTGTGTTGTTCTTTACTTTAGTTTGAGACTGAGTGGTTTTTTATATGTTGGCAGCGAAGAAAGCGATGCTGTATCTGAAGCTTTTGGTCATAAAGAAACGGAGACAGATTATCTATAATTTACAAAAAATGAGGGGATATACAAAATTCTACTTAGACCTTTGGGAATTTTTTTTTATTTTCTCCATTCCTTGTAAAAATTATATAAATTTCTATGTGCGGAGCTTATATAATATAACGTATTTTGAAAGTTGAAACACTTTCTAAAAAAACTCTTGCTAATTTTATTACTAGTATCAAAAGTTTACATATTCATGAAATAAAGTTGGAAGTGACATCCATATTAAAAAAAAAAATTATGTGAGGAGCCAATTTTTTCAAAGATTGAGAAAATAAAAAAATTTGTTGTGTGTGAGGGAGCCAACTTTTTCTTTCCGTTTATAGCCACAGGACTGCCTCTGGTTGGAACTATACATACATGTAAGTGTAGGAAATATGAGTTTGGTATTGCCTGTTTTTTAGCAAACTGATGTGCTACTTGGTTGCATTCACGTTGACGTTGAGCAACCAATACAAAAAATATGTTTTAATATATATGCTCGATGTAAAGTGAAAACAGTAGTGATAGTATAAAAACACTTGGCTTCGAATTGTTCATACTTCACCATCGGCCTAATTAGGCAATTACGTATATATGATGATCACTTGAAACAATATGTAGCAAAATCCGTAACCTTGCATTAAAGATTTAAAAACTCTATTAAATACTTTTGTATTATTATTTTACGAAATAATGAAGATTAGAAAAGCGTCACCGTGTTGGAATGGGCGTTGAAGAATCAGAGAGGCTTTAATGTTTCCGCGTTTTTTCTAGGCTGTAATTAATAGATATAGTGAATCAATGGTTTACATTGTTGGTTTAGTTGGTTTAGCTGGTTATTTATCTCTCATTAATCATGTATATATAAACTCTTTTGTACATCTTTTACAATTTAATGAAGAGAACTTATTTAGATCTGTTTACTAAAATGGTATCAGAGCTAAGCGATCGTAACAAATTTTTTCCGATCCCGTAACAAACTTCTCCGATCATCTCCGATCATCTTCTCCGTTCATCTCCTTTCAATTCATCTTCATCGATTACACTGATCGATTCTCATTCATCTTCATCTTCCGCATTCTTTTCTTAAACAGATTGTCACTCTTCATTCACTTTTGAGCTACGATTCTTCAGATTTGAGCTTCATTTTCTTCGATTAAAGCTTCAATCTCACTTTAATGGCGAAGAAAGGAGCTAAATCACGAAATCGAGCTGCTTCTTCCGATCCAGAATCTCCAATTGCTTCCAGAACATCTCAATCACATGCAAATGATGATATTCGAGCTGTCTCTGTCAATCAGAGCCACACGGATGCTTCTCGTCATCACGATTCAGCTACGAAGACTCGATCTACTCCAGATTCCTTCGATAGCATCAATGAATCATTCTCCTTGCATGCTTCGGATTCCCCTGGTTTGTCTCTTGTTTCACAGAAATTAGATGGACCGAATTATAATAGCTGGAGCATAGCGATGAATATGGCTTTAGTTTCAAAAGATAAGTGGAGCTTTGTTGATGGAACTTTGCCTAGGCCAGATGAATCTGATTTGTTATTCAAGATATGGAATCGTTGCAATAGCATGGTCAAATCTTGGATTCTCAATGCTGTTAATCAAGAAATATATGATAGCATCTTGTACTTTAACGATGCTTCTGAGATTTGGATTGATCTGATGAAGAGGTTTCACATCAGTAACTTACCTCGTAAGTATCAGCTGGAGCAAGAGATATTGACTTTCCGTCAAGGATCTATGTCTCTTTCTGCTTACTATACGAAGATGAAAACTCTTTGGCAGTGTTTGGCAAATACCAAAACTCAGAAACAATGTAAGTGCAATTGTGGAAAGGTCGAGGAATTGCTAGATGATGCTGAAACGAGTAGAATCATTCAGTTTTTGATGGGATTAAATGATTCTTATGCTAATATTCGAGGTCAGATTATTAACAAGAAGAATCGACCAAGCTTGAGTGACATTTATAATATGCTTGATCAAGATCAGAGTCAAAGAACAGTTGGTTCCACTGCAAAAGGATTTGTTACACCATCTGCTTTTCAAGTTTCTGGTAACAACACTACAGATGCTGGTGCCGAACTTTCAGGAGGTGTTAATGCAGTGAATTATCAACAGAAACCTCGACATGTTTGCACTCATTGTGGAGCAGTAGGTCATCTTAAGGAGAGGTGTTACAAGCTACATGGATACCCACCAGGTTGGACAGGAAAGAAGAAATTTAATTCAAATCCAGTCCAGTCTCAAACAGTTTCTACAAACTCCAATCCTTCAGCTACACTCTCTACCAAATCTGTCTCTGCTCCTAGTACAAACATGACAACTCTTCAGGGTATAGATTCTGCATTGCTCAAAGGATCCATACCAGCTAAAGAGACTTTGACTACAGATCAGATTCAAGACCTTATCTCGTATCTTAGCACAAAGCTTCACACCTCTAGTACTCCTACATTAGCTGTTTCTCAAGCTTCAACTTCAACTTCTGTACCAAGTATCTCACAGATATCTGGTACTTTTCTCACTCTTTATCCTCCTACCTATTATGACATGCTTACTTCTAACTCAACTGAAAATGATATCTCTTCCAGTTCATGGGTTATAGATTCCGGGGCTACTCACCATGTGTCAAACTGTCGATCTAGGTTTCTAAGTTTTAAGGATCTAGTTAACACTTTTGTGAATTTGCCTAATGGAACTACAGTGAGCATTGTTGGTATAGGATCAATACGTTTGAGTGATAAAATCATTTTACATGATGTTCTATTCATACCTGTTTTTCGGTTTAACTTGTTAAGTGTTAGCATGTTGACTAGAGATTTGGATTCAATTGTTAGTTTCACTTCCACATCTTGTTTTATCCAGGATCTTACTCGGGAGTTGATGCTTGGTCAAGGTAGTCAGGTTTACAACCTTTATATTCTGGAATCCAATAAAGAACAATCTACTTTTGAAATTTCAGGTAGTCTTGTACCTTCTTGTTCTGCAGTTTCAGTAGATACTCATGTATGGCATACTCGCTTAGGACATCCTTCTCAGTCTAGGATTGATATACTTAGTGATGTATTGCTTTTACCGAAAAATAAAATCAATAAAGAAAAACATTGCTCAATTTGTCCTCTTGCCAAACAGAAACACTTGCCTTTTCATGGAAATCAAAACATTAGCACATCTTCATTTGACTTGTTGCATATAGATACATGGGGTCCTTTTGCTACAGCCACTCATGATGGTTATAGGTATTTCTTAACCATAGTTGATGATCATAGTAGGGCTACATGGATCTATTTGTTGAAATCAAAATCTGATGTTTTACATGTTTTTCCTGATTTTTTGACATTAATTGAAACTCAATACAATACCAAAGTTAAGGCAGTTAGATCCGACAATGCTCATGAATTAAAATTCACAGATTTGTATCTAGCTAAGGGCATCATACCTTATCATTCTTGTCCAGAAACTCCACAACAAAATTCTGTTGTGGAACGCAAACACCAACACATTCTTAATGTAGCTAGAGCCTTGATGTTTCAGTCTCAAATTCCATTAGAGTATTGGGGGGATTGTGTTCTAACTTCTGTGTTTCTAATCAATAGGATTCCCACTCTAGTTTTGGATAATAAAACACCATATGAACTTTTAACCAATAAAATCCCTGATTACAGCCAACTTAGAACTTTTGGATGTCTTTGTTATGTGTCTACAACCCTTAAGCATCGACATAAATTCCAACCAAGAGCAAAAGCTTGTGTTTTCTTAGGATATCCTTCAGGTTATAAAGGTTATAAAGTTCTGGATTTGGAGAACAATGTCATTTCAGTCTCTAGACATGTCATTTTTCATGAGGATATTTTTCCGTTTGTTTCTTCTACATTGACAGAAGAAACCCGGGCCTTCTTTCCTCATCTTCCTTCTCCTGCAAATCCTGATGAATCTATGCACTCTGCAAATTCATCATATGATGCATCTCACAATCCTGATATGACATCTTCTGAGAATTCCTTGCATTTGGCATTAGATTCTCGCAGACCTACCAAACTCCCAGCATATTTGCAGGACTATCACCTAAATAATACAACCTATACTACTCCTTATCCTATCTCTGATTTTATTTCTTATAATAGACTATCAATTTCTTTTTGCTCTTTCATTCAAAACATCACCCTTACCACTGAACCCCGAACCTATTCTGAAGCTAAGAAATGGCTAGTGTGGTGTGATGCTATTGGTGAGGAACTTGGTGCAATGGAACGAACAGGTACTTGGCTGGTTTGTCCCTTACCACCAGGCAAGAAAGCTATTGGTTGTCGGTATGTTTTCAAGATTAAACATAATTCTGATGGCACCATTGAGAGATATAAAGCTAGGTTGGTTGCAAAGGGATATACTCAAGAGGAAGGTATTGATTTTGTGGATACCTTCTCTCCGGTTGCAAAACTTACCACTGTCAAGATTCTGTTATGTGTTTCTGCAAAGTTGAATTGGCATCTAACTCAGCTGGATATCTCAAATGCGTTTCTCAATGGAGATTTGGAGGAGGAGATTTATATGCAATTACCACCAGGTTATGAAGTTCCTGATAATCAGAAGTGTGAAGGGAAAATGGTGTGTAAATTGCAGAAATCAATATATGGTCTTAAGCAAGCTTCAAGACAATGGTTTCTGAAGTTTTCAGCAGCCATTTGTTCTTTTGGGTTTGAAAAGTCTTATGGTGACCCCAGCATGTTTACTCGGTACAGTGATGGGATTTTCATCGTGATATTGGTGTATGTAGATGACATTATCATTGCAAGTAGTGATGATAGTGTAGTTCCAGCTTTGGTAGAAGGCCTCAGTTCTCAGTTCAAACTTCGGAACCTTGGCAATTTGCAGTATTTTCTTGGCTTAGAAATTGCCAGATCATCTCAGGGCATTTCTATTTGTCAGCGGAAATATGTTCTTGAGCTGTTAAATGACACAGGTTTCCTTGGAAGCAAACCATCTTCTATTCCAATGGAGCCAAATCATTCTTTACACAAAAATGATACACCTTTGTTGCCGGATGCAGAAATCTACAGGAGACTGATTGGAAAACTTCTATATCTCTGTACAACAAGACCTGATATTGCCTTTGCGGTGGGAAAACTTTGTCAATTTTCATCAGCTCCTAGAGAGATACATCTTCAGGCTGCTCACAAAGTCTTAAGATATCTCAAAGGGACTATTGGCAAAGGATTGTTTTACTCATCAGACTCTGATCTCACTCTCAAAGGTTATACAGATTCTGATTGGAATTCTTGTCCCGATACACGACGATCTGTTTCAGGTTATTGTATGTTCATTGGTGATGCACTTGTCTCTTGGAAGTCAAAGAAACAGGAAACTGTTTCTTGTAGCTCTGCAGAAGCCGAATACAGGGCCATGGCTTTTGGCACCAAAGAATTGATCTGGATTGCTAAGATCATGAATACAGCTATCTTGTTTTGTGACAATACAGCAGCGCTTCACATTGCTAAGAATCCTGTTTTTCATGAGCGCACAAAACATGTGGAGAACGACTGTCATCTTGTTCGTGAGAAAGTTGAAAAGGGATTCTTGAAAACTCTTCACGTCAAGTCAGAACATCAGCTAGCCGATACTTTGACAAAACCACTATATCCTACTCTGTTTCATAGTTTGATATCCAAGATGGGTCTTCTCAACCTCTACGAAGCTCCATCTTGAGGGAGGCTAATAGATATAGTGAATCAATGGTTTACATTGTTGGTTTAGTTGGTTTAGCTGGTTATTTATCTCTCATTAATCATGTATATATAAACTCTTTTGTACATCTTTTACAATTTAATGAAGAGAACTTATTTAGATCTGTTTACTAAAAGTAATCCAAATCCAATGCTAACTATGTCATCTACCTCTCTTTTATTCTTTTATCTTATTTTAATTAGCTCTTTCCCTCACTCGTCTTCGTGGTCGTCTTCTTTATTTAATCAGATCTCTTAGTGACTTGTATTGTAACCAAAAGAAGAATCATGGAGCTCACCTTTCTCTCTAGAAGAACTCTTTTCTTTTTTCTCCTACTCTCAGTACTTTCGTCTTTCTCATCTTCAAGTTTCATCTCAGGTACACACTTTCACCTTCTTCTTTCCAAATCTTCTCGATCATATTGTTTGATTTGGTTAATAGATGTGTTCATCATCAATTTTGTTGTTTTCTTATTACAGATGGTGTGTTCGAGTCTCAGAGTCTGGCTACTGGAAGAAACCTTCTTCAGACCAAGAAAAGTAAATCTCTCTTCACTCAACTTACTGTTTTTGATAATTTTCTGAAATGATTCCAACAATTGATTCTCTTTTTTTTTTTTTTTTTTTTTATCTTAGTAATAGTTTCCAAGTATATACATATCCTCAAATGTGTTATAACACATATATAGACGGATCCAGATTTATTGACCAATTCTTGGTATGTTTCCTGCTTATAAAGTTGTTTACTTTTGGTCTTCTGGCATATCGATGATCTTGTTACTAATGATTTTTCATGTGGATTCGCATTTGTAGCAATTCTTTTGCGCGTTTGCTTCATATAGATGCAACCGATATTTCGGAACATTAATAGTGTTTGGTGTTCTTTCTTCTAATTAAGTGACTCATCATGGTTTCTCTTTTGTTATGGAACAGCATGTCCTGTGAACTTCGAGTTTATGAACTACTCGATCATAACCAACGTATGCAAAGGTCCCAAATACCCAAAAAAGGCATGTTGCGGTGCCTTCAAGAAATTTGCGTGTCCTTATGCTGATGAACTCAACGACCTCAGCACAGATTGTGCAGCCACTATGTTTAGTTACATCAATCTCTATGGAAAATACCCGCCTGGACTTTTCGCTAACAAGTGTCAAGGAGGTAAAGAAGGTCTCCAGTGCCCCGCTTAACCTCCAGGTTCAGCTGCAGACGCTAACGCAGCCACCACTACTTTGATAAATACATTAAGCTCTATAAAAATATAGCGTTGTGATCTCAAAAAAGACATACGACAACAACGTAATAAAATGATTTCGTATCGCCATGAATTTGATGATAACTTTATGGCACAAAGAATATATAGCTACCAATATTAATTAATTTAAACTATCAAAGCTCCTTTTCAAATGAGAGATTATGATTCTACGTACCACTCGCATGATCCCGTCTAAAGTAAGTTTAATGCTCCAGTATATTAAAATAAAGAGGCTTTGTTTTTTGTATGTTTACAAACAATGTTGTAACTTTATTTCTTGTCAGGAAAGGTATAATGAAACTTTAAAAGAAGAGCCAGAATCTGAAGAACATTACTACTGTGGAATCTGTAGAAGAACTACTGTCTCAATCCCTATTACTTAACACGAACACCGCAAATACATCAAGGAGAGAAGGTGTATGCTTTTCTTCATGCCTTGTTACAGAGTTTGGTTTAATGTTCTGTTCATATTTGATTTAAACCGTTACTACTGTGTGTAGTCAAATGATCATTGTTAACATTTCAGGTGGTCAGATTTTACTGTTTGGTGCTCTGAGAGAACATACTTCACTTGGTGAAGATACTAATAGCCTTTCCACTGAAGCTATTTGCTCTCTTAGGTTTCTTACTGCATGGATACTGGCAAAGACAGAACTGTGTCCATGCCCCAGGTTCATCGATAAACAACCATATTTTATCATCTTAAGAAGCTAGAGAATGAGTTCACAGAGATTAGTAGTAAACCTATAAAAATCCCAGAAGCAAGTGAGAAGCTTTTAATTAACGGAATCTTTAGAGAGGATAAAGTCTCTAGAACTCGATCTCGGCAAAACCAAATCAGTAGGTATACTCTCGATCATTGACCTTTATATTATTACTAAGCTTTACTAATGCTTAATCATGTAATAATATATCTTCCTTTGTGTGTATTTTTTTTTTTTTATTTTTTTTGTTAAAAGGCTACCTTTGTGTGTATTTACATGTATTACATTTAACATTAACAAAACAACTTCAGATCACAACACAGCTTGAATCTGAGAGATTATGATAACGGATATTTATATAACGTATATTTGAAAGTTGAAACACTTTTTTTTTCAAAACATCTTGCTCATGTAAACGAGATTCAAACTGTTCTGTGATTTTAAGCTGTTTGGTTAATTAATGTTAACTTTATTTCATGAATATTTTATTACAAAAGTTTCAATATTCATGAAATAGAGTTGGAACTATATTACATGTAAGTGCCGGAAATATGAGTTTGGTATTGACCTCGTTTTAGCAAACTGATCTGCTACTTGGTTTCATGATCACGTTGAGCTATCAAAATTCCTGAAACGGCATTTCACAAGAATATGTTTTAATATAATGATCGATGTAAAGTGGAAACAGTAATAGTATAAAAACACACTTGGCTTTGATACTTCACCATCGGCCTAATTAGGCGATTACGTAAATGACTGATCACTTAAAACAATATAGCAAAATCTGCAAACCTTGCAAAGATATAAAAGCTCTATTAAATATATATTTTCTCCTAACCGTTGATTCATTATGTACAGCCAAAAAGGCAAAAAAGGAAAGCCAGAAGTCATTTGGAATTTCTCTAGTAAAATTAGAAATTTGGTGTAGTCCCTTGACTTAAATTAAATATTTATTTAGAAATAAAAATGAAATATATATCGACGACAAAATTGGAAAATATTAGAAAAAAAATTGACAGATTGAATTAAAAGAGACGGCATAAATACCAAACACATGTAATTTTAGTTATTTGTAGTATAATTTTACCAACCGAACTAAAACTCGCTTAAACATTATTATGTTAACGAGAAAAAGAAAATCACATACAAATACAAATGAAGATTAGGAAAAACGTCACCGTTTAAAAGAATCAGACAGGCTCGCATGTTTCCGCGTTCTTCTAGGCTGTAATCCAATGTTAACTAATATGTCATCGACGGCTCTCTTATATTTATATATTTTATTTTTAATTATTTATCTCTTTCTCTCTCACAGAACATCTTCGTGGTTCGCCATAGCTCGTCTTCTTCTTCTTCTTTAATCAGATCTCTTCGTGACTTGTGTTAACCAAAAGAAGAATCATGGAGCTCACTTTTTTCTCTAGAGCTATTTTCTTCTTTTTTCTACTCTCAGTACTTTCATCTTTCTCGTCTTCAAGTTTCATCTCAGGTACACACACACTTTCTTCTTCTTCTTCTTCTTTTTTCAAATCTGTTCCAAATCTTCTCGATCAAATGGTTTGATTTGGTTAGATATGAGTTCATCATCATCAATTTTTGTCGTTTTCTTATTACAGATGGTGTGTTCGAATCTCAGAGTTTGGTTATTGGAAGAAACCTTCTTCAGACCAAGAAAAGTAATTCTCTCTTCCCTCAACTTTACTGTTTTTTTATAACTTCTGAAATGATTCCAACATTTGACTCTCTTTTCAGTATGAAGATCTTAGTAATAGTTTCCAATTATATACTACATATATAAACCAAATGTGTTCAACACATATATAGACGGATCCAGATTTATTGACCAATTCTTGATTCTTAGTTATGAATTCTGGGAGGAAAAATGTGATTTCTTGGTGTGTTTTTTTTGCTTATAAAGTTGTTTACTTTAGGTCTTGTGGCTTAATGATATGATCTTGTTGCTATTGATCATCTCACAACTCTTTTCTTGTGGATTCGCATTTGTAGCAATTCTTTTGCGTGTTTGCTTCATATAGATGCAACCGATTTTTCGGACAAGAGTGTTTGGTTTTTCGTTCTTCTAAGTGACTCATGGTTTCTCTTTTTGTTATGGAACAGCATGTCCTGTGAACTTTGAGTTTATGGACTACTCGATCATAACCAATGTATGCAAAGGTCCCAAATACCCACCAAAGGAATGTTGTGGTGCCTTCAAAAACTTTTCGTGTCCTTATGCTGATGAACTCAATGACCTCAGCACGGATTGTGCAACCACTATGTTCAGTTACATCAATCTCTATGGAAAATACCCACCTGGACTTTTCGCTAACCAGTGTAAAGAAGGTAAAAATGGTCTGGAATGCCCAGCTACACCTCCAGGTCAAGCTGCAGACGCTAACGCAGCCACCACTGTTTCTTCTCGTTTTTGGCTGACCATTTCCGCGGCTTTCTTGGTGTTCTTTAAGTTGCTCTGAGGCGGAGAACTTGTACTTGTAACAAAACCTGAGGAAGAGAGTGTATGTATATCCACGATTTGTTTTGACTCTTGTTTACTGTCTCATTCTTTTGATTTTAGGGACTTTCAAAAATTTCTAAATGATATAACTTGTATGGCTGTTGTGTTGTATCATTGTCTCTTCTTATATAAAATCGACCAATCAAGTAAATACTGATTCGTATATATAAAATTACCAAGAGGTGTATATCATTGTTTCACTAATTGTTTGTTATCTACGGCTTTCGAGTACAATCAAGTATTGACACTATAGATATACAGACTTGTAAAGTACCGTAAACAGCTGTGACATGCCTCTCACTATGGTCTTTGGGATGGTAGGAAAAGAAACAAACTTAAGAGATTCACCACATGAGTCTTGACTTGCGACGGAACTGCTTCCTTGTGATACACCAAGGACCAGGAAAAGTGCTTAACTGCACATAGTAATTAGTAAAACCGCAATTTCATGAGGCTCCACAAGACTGGACTATGTTAAATTAATCTAACAGAACAAGCTTCGAATAGATGTGCGCGTAAAGGAGTATTTATGCATCTGTATTCTCACTCACACTATGTCTATTTCATCAGATGGTAGGACTTGAGAAATAATCTGTTGTGTCATTTACTAATAGGTTCATGAATATGGATAGAAAGTAATATCACTTACGTTACTGATAAGCTTTGCCCCATGCCATGCTGTGTCAACGCCACAAGGAGGAGGGATTACTCTGACTCCATTGCTGATAGATGAAGGAAGGTGATCATGCAGTTCTCTCTCTAGCCTCTCTGGATACAGCTCACAAAACAAAAAATCCCATAAGCACGTCAGTCATGTATCTTTCAGATCGAGTTTCAAAGTTCAAGTCATATGTAAGAAGTATTGGTTACTTCCGAGTAAATTGATGGCACTGTAATATTATAATGAAACAAAGCAAAGAGCTGATAGTAATCGAACCTGCGAGTCCAGGCAAACATGCGCTTCCCCCAGTTAGTACTACAGTCTTGAACCAACTATCATCACCTGTAAGTCCCGCTGAATCACAGTGGTCCATACAGAGCGAGACTGCTTGCTGCAGACTCATTGCACGCCTATTTTGTAATGACAAGAACCAATCCAAAAATAAATATAAAATAGCCCTATATATGGAGATTCTTCACAGAAAAACAGCCCAGGCCTGAGATACATGCAGCTTATAGTATGGAAATTGTGTAAATAAGGAAATGTAAGAGACTGATGAAGTTAGATGGATATTATAAAACATATGTGCACTATACTGTATGGTCAGATGATAACATTTTTAGTTTCAGAACTAATCAGATTGAATCTCTTACGAGAATTGTCAAGGTATAATGTGATGGTAATAAGTAGTGCAGGCCTTACATTCCAGCGAGACGTGGTTGGAATAAGATCTCCCCTGTTTGGAAACGCTCCTTTGACAAAGTAAACCATCCTTCACCTGTAACTTCCACTGCAGCTTGTGTGTCTCTTGAAAGTTCAGCTTTATAATCAAGAGCCACATAACAAAGTTTCTACATTTGCATAACAAAAGAAAAACATCATATAAATCAATTGAATACAAAGATCTATAGTTAAAAACTTCCAATTTAGCCTGCTATGAACTGATTGGACACTAGAGAGAACAGGTTGGTCAATGGTTATACCTCTTTTAGAGTACGAACAGTGTAGAGTGACTGAAAGGAAATGTTGTTCTCTTGCATCTTCTCCTTAAGGAATCCCGTGAGTTTCAATGCTCCAAAACCAATGACTTCTACACCTACCTGGCGCATCACCTTACCATGCAAAACTGTCGAACAGCCAACAAATGTAAATCTAAGACAGCAGAGAATGGTACAGAAAGAATCAGAGGGAGAAACGAGGATTTTTTCAACAAATTGTAATATTCACATTTTCATCTTTTTGACACAACTAATCACCTTTTTCTCCACAAAAGGAGTCACATCGTAGGTGACTCAAGCTAGAATGGCTAATATGTCGTTAAACAAAATCAGAGAGGATACAAAAAGAGTTGAATCAGATAAAGAAAAAAACAGCTTACTTGGAAGAATGGTGATGACTTGGAAACCAATGTTAACAACAATTCCAGATGTCCGCCGTGCAGCAAATAGAGCTAAGACAGCCTAAAAATACAGAACAGATCAAAAATATATTATGACTGTAATAGAAACAAAACCAAGCATTTGTCAAGGAATGCATAACCTTAGTTATACTCTCTCCGGTAATGGTGAGATAATGTATCGAACCCCAAAAAAAAATCAATATCTCTCCAGTTTCATTCTATTAGTTCTACTGGGTTAAACCGTCGAAAATATTTTGGAACAATCATCACCAGAAAGCACTAAAGAGTGATCAAAGGCTCGCCTGATTAACCGCACACACAGCAGGAACATTCATGTCAAACAAGACGTTAAGGATAGCAGTCTTAAGTTGCCGCCTTGATGCCTTGGCCGATTCCGTATCTGAAAACAAAATTCAATAAAACCTTAAAAATGGTAGCACAAGATGTAGTCCTGAAGATAAACAAGTGAAACTGTAGCTAACCATCAAAATGGCAGAGGGGTAGTGACACCACTATTGGCTGCATAGAGGCTTTTACCTGCATCCTGTAAGAAAACTCTCGCATAAGAAACTCAAATACAGAATCCACATTAAGTCGGGAAATTCAAAAACGTAGATACAACTGCTAAATTCATTCACCTATCACTCGTACGAGAAAGAAAAAACCAACCTGGTGAAAATGGTTGCAAAGAACTGTTGAAGTCTAGCATAGATCGGTGACTCAATGTTGCCAAATTCCTGGCGATCAAACTAGTAAGAACTAGAGAGGACGAAAGCTTATAATCATCTTCTTTGTAATAAAAAAAAAAATAGTGAAACTTCATCTAATAAAATGATTAATCTCACCAGAAAAGTAGCAGAACGTCCAGAAGGTGAAGCAAACTTGCTCCAACCAAACTTGCAATAACCAGAACCACCTTCATGACGACACAAACACAGAACAAAAAAAAAAATGAAAATTTTGAAACTACAATGCAAATGCAATAAAAACAAAGCATTACCATCAATAATTACAGAACCAGGAACTTGTGCCCTCTGACTATATATACGCATAAACGTCAATTCCCCTGATTGACTAGATAGCATTCTGCAATATAGTATAAGCTTATTTACACAATGCAAAAATATTGAATTTTTTATGCAAAAATACAAAAAAAAAAATCGACTTTTTTTTTCTAGCGATCAAAGCAAAAATTTCAAAATTTTGAAAACTCACCGGAGAGGATAACCAGAACACAAACTTGTTTCGGCGAAGAAGATAGAGTCCCATGACTCTTGCGAACACTGAAGATAGAATATCCAGAGACGATTACGAGCAGCTAAACATTGCCAAGCTTTGCAAGTTAAGCTCAATTTCATAGCATCTTTTGGCTCAATCAGCATCAGTATCTGGATTAAAATATCTATTGGTAGCTGATCAAACGCACCAAGAGAAGACGACGATGAATACAACACAGGAACCTGAATTGACCTCTGACTCATCGATTCCTTGCAACTACTCGATCGGTTCCACACCGATCCCCATACTTTCCTTAGAATCATGGTTCAATTTGCTTTCTTTTTTTCTCGGAGAAATTTTCCCGAGAAACGAATCAGGAAAATTTGATAACACGGCGTTTTTTTTTTTTTCGTTAAATCAAAAGGAAAGTCTTTAATGTTGTGAAGTTAGTTGGGATGAGAATGACCGACGTGGACTGTTTAAGATAATGACACGTGTTTTGTTAGCGCGCGAGGTTGGATGAAAGTGGAGTCACCGACTCAGTTTGTGTCAATCATCATAACGATATTTTGTGAGCCCAACATTGAAGAGTGGTCAAGACTAGGACCACGTGCTCAATTTTTTATTTTATTTTCTGTGAAATTACATATTTTCAAAGAGAAACACTAATATATAATGTTTTAGTGGATTTTTCGAATCTGAATATGGATTTATCAATGTGTAAATAATATTTTTTGATGGGTTAATTCTTGATTAATCCAATCTATTATATAAAGAGTGAGTGTGTCTCACAAGAGATTGACACATCATCACTCTCCTCCATGACACATCAGCTCACATATTTATTATTTAGTAATTTATGCATCATAAATGATTAATACATCATTACTCTTTTCTGTGACACATTATGCCACTTATTTATTATTTTAAAATTTTCAAAATTTAATTAGTTAAGTATTTCAAAAATTAAAGTAAATTTTTTTTTAAATGATATATATACTCTACCGTTCTACATTTATGTGATTTATAATTATCGGCTAATAAAAAAATATGTACTCTTTTTTTTCTAAATACTCCGATCTACCATCGGGTCTCATCTATTAACGAGAATAGTATTTTTTTATTCTGACAAGATGAACATGAAAAGAAATGAGGAAGATATGTTGACTGGGTTATTAGAGCTTTAAAAAAAGATTATAATTTTTTATGCCTTGTGTCATTTTCTAAAAATATTGTGAATTATGATATTTTTACAATAACAATAACAAAAATCTAGATATTCATTATATCAAGTTTTAAGGCGTTTGTGAATTGATATATTTTTATAATGATGTTAGAGGACGAATAGACTAATTCATAAAGACCACATCTTCCAAATAAACAAAATTAGGCACGTATCATATCTATAATAAATAACACTATAAAAAATGATTATTTTAAAAAATGTTACAGTTCATTTCTATTTTCAGGAAAAACATGTTAGGGACTTCTTTTGAAATTAAAGATCTCCAATGTTTTTGTAAACTTAATTATTTGGTTTTTTTTTTTTAAACAACATATTAAAATACAAAAACCCTATAAAAACTTATAATCAAAATAATATACATGTTATTAAAATTATTATATTAATTATAATTCAAAAATATATAATAAAACGCATCCGCGTATCCACGCGGGTCATCACCTAGTGAATACAAAAATATAAAAGAAAGCGATGAAGGTGACACGTGGTTAAAGTATACTGGCTGCTATTTTGCTGATGTGTACAAAACGATTAAATTTTCTTTTTAATTTATATGAAGTGTTCGTATAGATTTTTTTTTGAGAAGTATAAATTTGGATCCTCAGATCCGGTGATTACCTAATTCGCGTCAATTCTCAACCATTTTTCAGATTGGTATTCCGATTTTTCCCTTCACAATTTTTTATATAATAATTCTGATTTTATTTCTCCCTTCTTTTATTTGTTTCGGTGAAACCCCTCTTTTTCGAAATTTACTGAATTTAGGGTTTTCTGGGTTGATAACGAGCGATCTAATCGAAGCCCTAATAATCTGATTTAGGGTTTTAGTGCATGAGATCGATAAAATATTGATTTTTTTTTGTTTCTGTTCTTAGGGTTTATTCCCTTTTCCAGTTTCAATTTTATTGAATTTCCGGGAAATTTTCAGATTTTTGGAGAAAGTGAATTACTTTTCTCTCCCTCCTTGTTGGACTTTTCGGTAAGCGTAATTGAGAATTTCGGAATCCGTATTTTTTTCCATGGATGCTCATCAATATGAGCTCTAAAATTGTTTTCTGTTTTTGCTTTTATTGAACTTTTTATATATATTTCAAAAATTATGATTTGGTTTGATTTTTACTATGTTGCAGGTTTTTGAAGTTGGAGTTAGCTTTTGTGTAATTCTCGAGGTCGATATGGCTGACTTTGGTTTGTTCTGTTTCCCTTGTTTAATGGAAGTTGTTGTTGTTGTTGTTGTTTCATCTCTGTGATTGAGAATTTTCTACACAAAAAAAAATAAAATTTGATATCACAATGTCTGATTACAATGGTGATGAACCTGAAGATGAATATATGGCTGATGAGTATGACATGGATGATCTTGAAGATGATATGAATGCTGAGTTTGATGGAAGAGATATCGATGCATCTGATTCCGAAGTTGAAGACTTTGATCAATTGGTTTGTCTTCTCTCTGTTTTCTCATTCATTTTAATTTTGTGTTCTGGATATATATTCTTAATCACACCATTACTTAATTTTCAGAACAAAGCTGCAGATACTTCTGCTGCTCAAGCTCGGAATGGGAAAGATATTCAGGGAATACCGTGGGATAGACTTAGCGTTACGAGAAAAGATTACAGAAAAACTAGGCTAGAACAGTATAAAAACTATGAAAATATCACCAATTCGGGCAAAGCAGCTGAGAAGGTGAGTTACATTTTAATGCTTCTTCTATTAGGTGATGTATATACCTATGTTTTCTTTTTTTCTCACTCTAGTCTTTTGTCTATTGGAACCAGAAATGCATGAACACTGAGAAAGGCAATGCTTTCTATACGTTCAGAAGAAATTCTAGATCAGTCAGATCAACAATTCTTCATTTTCAGGTTTGTTCAAGTGAACCATTACACTTTTAACTCGTCTCTCTGTCATGCTTCCAAAAGTATGGTTCTTTGTTCAGATTATGTAAATGTCACTTGGAAGTTTTTTTTGTTTTTTAATCGTCTAGTGCGTTCAATTCTAAATTTAGACCTCCACTGTGCTAGTATTGCTGATGGAATCATAGTTTCATGGAAAGCTGATCGTAGTTATGTTCTTATCTTTGTTGCAGTTGAGGAATTTGGTCTGGGCTACATCGAAACACGATGTTTACCTGTTGTCTAATTACTCCATCAGCCACTGGTCTTCTTTGACAGGTTGCAGGAATGAAATTCTTAACGTTAAAGGTCATGTGGCTCCGTCTGAGGTTTGTTTCTGAAGCCTTATCAAACCATCTAATTAATTGGGTTTATCTAAAGCCGATATTCCATATTTTTCAGAAACATCCCGAGAGTTTGTTGGAAGGATTTACAGAGACTCAAGTTAGTACTCTTGCAGTAAAAGAAAGGCTGCTAGTTGCTGGTGGATTTCAAGGAGAACTCATTTGCAAGGTTAGTTTAGAGGCTTTGAATTAATAATATTAAGGATAAATATTAAACCACGGTGTTTCCTCGAACTGCTATGAAGTCTTTTTTTTTATTGATTTAAAATGCCAGAGAAGCTGCTAATTCATGTTCTAATTTTGTGATTTTTTTTTTGTTTTCCCTGCAACCAGCATCTTGATAGACCTGGTGTGAGCTTCTGCTCACGCACAACTTACACAGAAAATGCTATCACCAATGCAGTAGATATCTACAGAAACTCCAGGTACCTCTTCACCTTTCATTTTACGTTGGTGGTTTTTTACTTTCAAGTTTTAGAAGATAGGACAAAGAGAAGCTGAAACTAAGTGTTGTGATCTTATTAGCGGCGCACTCCATTTCATGGCCTCAAATAATGACTGTGGAGTCAGAGATTTTGACATGGAGAGATATCAGCTTGTCCAACTCTTCCGTTATCTTTGGCCAGTCAATGTACGCTCATTTATTTTCTCGTTTTTTTCGGCTTTTCACCTGATAAACAAAAGTCAATCTTACAAAGATATAATTTTGAAACTGTAACAGCATAGCTCCCTAAGTCCTGACGGAAAAGTAGTAGCAGTCGTTGGAGATGACCCAGATGGTCTATTGGTTGACTCAAGCAACGGACAGGTACTTAACATTCTTCTTCCGGGCTCCTGTCTATTTTACTGCGGTTTGGTCTTGGAACCTTACGGTTATGAGTTTTGTTTCAGACGATCGGGACGCTAAAAGGGCACTTAGATTATTCATTTGCATCGGCTTGGCATCCGAACGGCGTAACATTTGCAACAGGAAACCAAGACAAGACCTGTCGTATATGGGACACGAGGAAACTCTCGGAATCAGTCGCAGTTCTAAGAGGCAACCTCGGAGCCGTAAGGTCGATTAGATTCACATCCGACGGACAGTACGTAGCAATGGCAGAGCCAGCAGATTTCGTCCATATCTATGATACAAAATCAGGTTACAAAAAGGAGCAAGAGATTGATTTCTTTGGAGAGATATCTGGGATTTCGTTTAGTCCTGATACTGAATCTCTCTTCATCGGTGTTTGGGACCGGACTTATGGAAGTCTCTTGGAGTATGGTCGAACCAGAGACTACACTTATCTCGATTCTTTACTTTGATGGAATTTTAAACCAAAAATAAAATAAAATAAACTTACATAAAAATAATTTGTTATTTGTTATATGGCGTCTTGATTAGGTTACATAAATCATACCGACAAAGGAAAGAAAAGAAAAAAAGAGAGGGAGAGACCACGGTTCGATTCAGAAGCTGTTGTTTTGTTTATTTGTGTAATTTGCTTTTGTTGTGCTTTTAAAAATGTACATTTTCCATGGACTTGGGAATTTGTCTTGGGATCGTAAAGTAAAAAAAACTCAATCCTTTCGAAGATCTCCTAGATTTGGTACGAAGATTTTAACCAAAAATAAAATAAAATAAAAATAATGTCATAAGATTTGGGTATATTTTAAGCCCATGATTTATGGGCTAAGCTAAGCATCGATTGCATATCTTTATAAGAATATTCTCTTGGTATTTTAACAAATACGATATGAGACAAGTCGGGTCGAATAACCCGTGTTGAAATAGACAATTCTAATTCTGCGGAAATAAAATTAAAGTACCAGTTTGAAACAAATCTAATTGGTCTTGGACCTTGGTTTTGTTTTTTACATTATTTGTATTTGTGTTTGATTCGATTCATTTTCAGTATTTGTGTGTAAAGAAATTATAACCAAATAAACTGTGTAACAATTTATTCCATCTGCTTGCAGTTTAATTTAATTGGATTCTCCACGTCTCCTACAAGTTGTTAAGCTAGCATCTATGTGGCATTGAAAATCTCTTCGAAATATGTCTTTCGTTTTGAAAATACGGTGGAAACGCGATGAAAACACGTTTCCTAAAAACTGTAATTTGAAAACGCGATGGAAACATCTATATACGTTTCGGAAACGCAATGGAAACTTACTTTTTTTTTTTTTTTAAATTTATTAGGTAAATAATTTAAAAACATAAGATATATTTGATATTGATATTTTTTATAACCTAAAATATTTAAAAGTTTAAAACTCTGCAAATATCAATGTTTCAAATATTTTTTCTAAATATATTTTTATTGTTTTGCAATATTTTTAATTAATTTTCGTATAATTAAAATTAATTATATATATATATATATATATATATATATTCACGTTTTCAACACATACTCTATTTCTTATTTTTTGAAAAAATATGTTTACACGTTTCCACACGTTTTACTTCCACATACCCGTTTCCGTTTCTATACTACTTAGGCTAGCATTGATTGCAAAAAAGATTTTTTGTTGTTGTTAACTTATGGATTCTCCTTTTTATATTTCACTTTTTAATTTAATTAGTCCAAATCTCTAATAACTTGAATGCCTAGTAAGTAGTAAGAGTGGCCCTCCACTACTAAGTTTTGGGCCATGCACTAATTATCAACTCTAAATTTGGTACGCAATCCTATGTAATCTCTTGTTAGTATTTTACTTACTTACTGGTCAATAAGGCAAACTTTCTTTCATTCAAAACTTGTTAATTGGAAAATCTTGTTTAATTGAGTGAAAATAAAATCCATAGAATTTATAAACCTTTTCCTAAGGAAACTAAGAACAAATATCTGTTTCCCTTTGATATGATAATTTTCTACTTAATTGTAAAGTCTTTTATATGTATTCTCTGAACGAACAATGGATAGATAGAAAGAAGATAACTCCAACAATAATAACATTACATTTTCAAATAGAAGATTAACATGCGTGGAAAATCTAGAAAAGAGAATATAAGAACTTATTGTTACGAAACAGACAAACTTACAAGATACAAGAAAAAAACTGGATAGTTGCAAAAAAAAAAAAAATTAAGTGAAATAGTTACTTGAAAGAAAAACTAACATAATACTACTAGTATAAATGTAGGAGTGGATCTTTAACTCCACTTCCTTTCTAACTAAAGAAATACCAAAAGTCTTTACTCTTTAGTATTATCTGAAAGTATTTATATTTTATTATTAAAAATAGACGGTTTTTTAATTGACTTAAAAAATATTCTTGATTTATGAGATATTATTCATGAGATGATAATAATATGTACTATCTAGTAGTTAATAGGATTTTACATGTTCTTTGAATACAACTTTTTCATTTAATAAAATTGAAAATAAAGAAAAAATGGAAATGAATAATTTGAATTTGTTTAAAAGGAAAAAACTATAAAAGTTAGAATGATAAAGAAATTAGATAATTTTTAGAATATATATTTTTTATTAGACCTTTGAGATTTTGTTGGATTATTCTGTTTAAGAAGAAGGCTAAGAGAGTAGAATTAATGTGTAACTTTTTTCTTTTGATAAAGAAACGAATCTGTAGTTGTGTATATCTAAAAGTATGTATCAATAGAAATATTATGTACTGTACTAAATAACTACTACGTAATCTTTCCATCTATTGTACACATTTGGAAGGGAAAAATAAATAATTTTAATCTTTAACAGAAAGTTTGAATTTGAGAAAGTGTGTCATCATAATTTTTAAGTAACCATAATTTGGAATTCTTAATTACTAATTAAGATATAGAATAACAAATTATTAATTAGGATAAGTATTGAAACAATTTACTGGTATATGTTTGTTTTATCTGTCTTACTAACAAACCCTTTGGAAATCCTAATCAAAGATTTTCTTTTGATATCTCAATAATAAAAAGTAAATGAAAATCCAAAGTCTTGATTTGTTTTTGGTCTTTAAATAAAATATTGATTTATTTGCCATAAATTGCAATGCCTACGGAAAGATAAATGGCAATTAATCACCTATTACTACGGAAAGCGCGATCGATTATGACGTGTTTGGTTCCAACCAAAACGTGAACTCAACCTTTTTTTCCTTTCTAAACACAAAGAATCACGTTTGGCGTTTTCATGTATTAGGGAACTCAATCAATCATAAATATATATTTTGAATCTATTGAAATGAAACTATGGAGATATTATTATAAAAAATTGTAAATTTACCACAAATTATTAATAGTCTTTGTTTATACAATTACCATTAAAACAGTGTTTACTAGTCAAATAATTAATTAAAGATTTCGTTTTGATAAACAGTCAAACTTAAAAAAAAAAAAAAAAAAAGTAATATCTTGTATGGTTTGGTAAGTGATTAAGAGCTAGAAAATACAATACACACAACTTTAAACATTTAATTAAATAGAAAAGGCTGTTTTTATATATAAATGAATAAATAAATTAAGACTATTCATCCAAAAACGTGAGGCACAATACAGACTCTTCTTCACTCTTATGGCCATAGCCTCTTATTTTCTCTCTATTGCCTCTTCTTCTTCTTCTTCTTCTTCTTAAACTTTCTTTCTTTTTGTTTTTTTTTTTCGGTTTTCATAGCTTCGAGATTTTTGTTGAGTTTCGGAGAGCTCTTAGAGATTGTCTTCTTCACTAAGTTAGGGTACTCACACACAGAAAAAGCCCTAGTTTTATCAGCTGGATAGATCTGTTTAAGTTTCGATTCCGAGCTCGGTCTTTGTGTTGATTCAAGCTTCAAAGTCGATGGACCAATTACGAGGTTACAAAACCAACTGTGGATTCTCACTTGGGAAACCGAGATTCGGATCTATTAAGGTAAAAATCCCAAGGAGCCAACCTTTCATAGCTGAAAAAGGAAAAGAGATAGAAGAAGATCAAGTAGAAGAAGAAGAAGATGAAGCTAAAAGCATCAGTTTCGAGAAAGACGAAGATGATGATGATCATGGAGCTAGGAGTATGGATCTAGAGGAAGGATATGTTGAAGAAGAAGAAGAGAAGAAGCACATATGTTGTGAATGTGGTAAAGGGTTTAAGTCAGGTAAGGCTTTAGGTGGTCATAAACGTATTCATGTGATCGAAACTCGGAAATTCTCAGTGATGAGACCAAAGATGGTTGGTAGATCTGAAAGAGGTGAACTAGAAACTGCTTGTTGGGTTTGTCATAAGAAGTTTACATCAATGAAAGCTCTATATGGACACATGAGGTTTCATCCAGACAGAGGATGGAAAGGAGTTTTGCCTCCTCCTCCTCCTCCTCCTCTTCCTCATCCACTTGGTAATTCATCTTCTTCTACACTCTCTATTGATGATCATGATGATGAGTTTATGAGCTCAGATTATGATGATGATGATGATGAGTTTGATGATGATGAGAACTCGGATTCATGGGAACATAAGGGGGAACTTGAAAACGTTGTTGACCTTAAGGAATCGATTAAAGGATGGGCCACAACAGGGAAGAGAGGAAGGAGAAGTGATTTGAAGGTTCCACCACCAGAAGATATGAAGGGTCTATTGTTCTTAGCTACTACTGCAGAAACTGCTGATCTCAACGTTGCAGAGACTTCTGATTCGCATTCAGTTGAAGAGAAAAATATAGAGATGATCAAGATGAAGAGGAAGAAGAAGAAGAAAAGCTTGTCTGAGATGGAGAAAGAATCATCATCTACTCATGATCATCATCACCTTGAGGTTGTTGTTGCTGCAGCTGAGGAAGGTGGTACTGTTTCACGTGAGAAGCACGTGTGTGTGACTTGCAACAAGTCGTTTACTTCTTATCAAGCTTTAGGAGGTCATAGAGCAAGTCACAACAAGGTCAAGATATTGGAGAATCATCAAGCTAGGGCAAACGCTGAAGCTTCATTACTTGGAACAGAAGCAATAGTGATAGCCGGTTTAGTTAGTGCTCAAGGATCAAACACAGCTTTAAGCAGTTGTAATAACGGAGATCACATATGTAATATATGTCATAAAAACTTCCCAACAGGTCAAGCTCTTGGAGGTCACAAGAGATGTCATTGGACTGGACCAGTTTCTACAGAGGCTGCAACCGTCGCTTCAACCGCTGCTCCAATGGCTCAAGGAGGAGCGTCTTTTAGTAAAGTAACAGAGACAGTGCAAGAGGTGAAGAAATTGAAGAGAACGTTTTTGGAGTTTGACTTGAATGAGTTGCCACCTAACGAAGAAGAAGAAGAAGAATGAGTCTAAGAGACGTATATATGCAGGCAAAGTAAGCTTTTTAACTTTAAAAAAAAAAACCCAAAAAAAAAGAGAGAGAAAAAAACTTATTAAATTAGGTGTTAATGATGGTAAAAAGGAGTTGTTGACATTGTAGTCTGGAAAAAGAGAGAAAGATATTTTGATTTTGGGTTCTTGAGGTTCTTTGGTGGTTTGGTTTCTTAATCTAATTTGGTGGGGTCTTTTGTTAATTTGATGAGATGATATATACTCTTTTGTTTTATTCTCTTCTCTCAAGCTTTGATATTTATTTTTCTTTCTTTCTTTATTATGCTTTTGGATTCACATAAAGCATGATAGTTTAATTGACCAAAGTTTCATAAAGTAACCATCTTATTCATCTCACCATCTTATCTTTCTTTTTTTCCAACAAATGGTTTCTCCATAACTTTTTGATGATAATTTTAGAACTTGCTGCATTTAATTGGAATACCGAACTATTGACAAACCAATATACATTTTCGTAATCTATAGTTCTATATTTGTGGCATAGTGGATCTCTAAGCAAGGCCATGTACACATTTAATTTTCGCTAAAAATGCTATGATCTATAATAGTTCAAGTTGCAGTGTGCTATTTTATTTTGTTTTTTTTTTCTCCAATATCTTAGTATATATTATGCCCCGCAAATTCGAGTTTTGAAGCACACCAAGAGCTAGAGCTTGAGATAGATAGATAGAAAGAAAAAATCAAATCTCTATATTTAAATGCATCCTCGAGCTCATAATAATCTTATTTTTTTACCAAACTATGGTAGGTCCAAAGTTGTAAAAACAATTTAAAAGGCTTACAAATCCAGAGATCAGCACATTGAGTCTACGATGAATCATAAAGTTATATAAAAAAGTATTACTGTATTTTGATTATTGGTTTGGTCTAAAACTCTTCAAGACGTGGGCATTGTTAAGTGTTAGAACAAACCAACATTAAGATGGCTGTTTATAGTCAAATTGTCAAAGTCTCCACTTGCAGCTAATGACATAAGACCACTTCTATGTGTCATCACAGTTCACAAACAACACACCAAGCCAACATTCACACAACTATATTGAATTTGTCTTATCTATAAGATTTAAGAGCTTACGATGACTAAATTAAGACCATCTCAAAATAATTTAAAGGTTAAAATTTTTGATTTAATGTATATTTGACGTGTTAAGAAATTTGTTTTTTTTTTATAAACTTGATATGCATACACATCCAAAAAAGTTTATACAATATCTAAAGAGACAAATGGAATCCTAATTGAATGCATCCGTTACACACTAACACACACATCTTAAAAGTCGGAATATAATAAATGGCCAATCTTTTTTGTTCAATATCCATTTTGAGATAATATCAAGTACCGCTAAACCTGCTTTTAAATCAGATTTAACCATATGGCTCAAAACCAAAAATTTGTTTTTTCTTCTTAATGTTAAAAATCAATGTGAACGTGTAAACCTTTTCAGTTTTCACTTGTGTTTTTATATATTTCATCTTCAATTTCTTCTAATTAATAAATAAATAATGGAAAATGATGGCAAAGTTGACAAAGAGGCATATACACACACACTGACGTCATGATATTGCAGCACGCAGTAGAACAGAGAAGAAGCAAAAAAGAGTCGGTCTATTGGAACTTGGAAGTTTAGAACCAAAAATGTTACAATATTTTATATAAATGGCAAAACTTATATATAAAAAAAAAAGTAAATAAAACAGAATTACGTAGGCACAAGAACAGCCTCCGACTCTGACTGGGAATTAAACAGCATGTACAGCAAGCCTAACTGTAGAAGAAGACACCAACTTCTCTCAAATACTCTCTTCTTGAGACTCTTCACTTCTTGGATCTCTGTGATCTCTACACAATGGTTTTGCAAATCTTGAGCTTGATTCTTTAGATTCTCAGCTTTGGTTTCTGCTTTTTCAAGCTTTGAAAGCATCTTATGAGCTTGATTCTCTGTCAATGTCTTCTCTTCTTCAATCAGTTTGATCCGTCTCTTTAGGTTTGCCACTGATCTCGAGAATATGATATATTCAACCTCCGCCTCCATCTTTTGCTGGAATATTTCTTCCATCCCGATCTCTGTTCCTCCATTACTCAGCTCTGAGACGTTTATGGTGGATTCGAGTTCACGGATTTGTGATTCTTTAACCTCGAGAGTACGCTTTGCTTCATCTAGTTTGGTCTCCAGATGCTCTACATTGTTCACCAGGTTTAGTATCTCGGAATCTCGAGAAGTTAATCCTGATTCTCCCATTTTTTCAGACCCAAACCGGCATGAAGAACTTGCTTCACTAGTTCGTTCATGTCCCGCATGTATGCAACTGCTGCTTTCTGCTTCGTCATGTTGTGATGATATAGTCTCTTCCCCAAGCTCTTGGAATTTTTCAAGTTCTGAAAAATCCCAAAGGAACCAGAACCATGTTAATATCACAAGGTATAAGGAACCCAATACTAGAATCATTCAAGCTTTAGTTGATAAAAGACTACTATAATGCAGCAACCATCAAATTCAAAATGACAAAACCAGATTATGAAATTGCTACCATTTTTTAGGGCTTCTTGCAAAGTGTGGAAACTGTTGAAGGCCTCTGTTAGTAAATCCAGATTGTTTGATGAACCATTGTTCTTGACTTGGGACTCTTCTCCTTGCGAATAATCTTCGGTCTCTCCTTCTTCTTCTTCTCCTTCTCCCACTTTATCTTTTCGTTTCGAAATATGTGCGTCATGATCACTATTATCTTCGTTGTAATCCATCATTCTTCTTACGCCTTGTTCTCTGCTACTCAAACTAAAGGAAGCACCCTGCATAAACACAAAGTTGGAGCTTCTTGAGTCAGCAGATTCCATACTGGAATGAGAGTTTGCCTTCTCAATTTTGATCCTTTCTCCTCTAAGTTTCTTACTCTTCTCTACACTACTCTTCCTTTGTTCCCTACTATCACCCGAACTAATCACACACTTTCCACTCAAATACTTTGCTCTATGTTTGTCCCAAGAATGACTCATAACCTTAGACCCGCTAGCTGCAGTCGAGGACTTGCTACTTCGATCCTCACTGTTATCTGAATCCATGCCAGCTGCAAAAGCTAGACCAGGTCCATTACTAGAACCAGAAATGGCAAAACCAACCACGCTATTCACCGAGCCAACCGAACCAACACTACACTATCTTGTTCGACATCATGTCCCGGAAAATGCATTTGTTTAGCATTCGGATCAGTCGATCCCGAAAACACCCTCTTGAGAACTTTACTGTTCTCCAAATCCTTAACAAGATCTCTCCTTGACCTCCTCCTCCATTTTCTCAAACCAAATCCTTTTGAAATAGGAGGAGAAGTCTCAACAGTAGTAGAAGCAGAGACAAGCTTATTATTATTATCTTCAACAGATTCAAGAACAGAGCTTTCACTCTCCAATTCCATAACCTTACTAATATTTCATCTTCCAAATTCACATTGGATCAATCTCAAGAGCAACACTCATCATTCCAACAGGAACCAGAGGAAAAATTCAATAAACCAAAATATAAAAAAAAAAATCAAAAGAAACCAGCAAACAAAAATATGAAATCATGCAATCTCAAACCTCTCTAAATTCAATTATATGTCAAATTCAACTCAATTTCACGATCACAATGTTAAAATAGAAATTTCATAGAACACAATCGAATTGAACTGAAATTTTCGAGCTGACGTACCTAAATGGAATGCAAAAACCCAAAAGGTGATTCCTTTACAGAGAGAACGAAACGAAACTAGACGATGATGGAAAAAAAAACCCTAATTTGATTATACGATTCTGAAGATCTCTCTATATCCGTAGATTCTGGAAAGTTTCGCTGCGAAAAATCGTTAAATTTATTTTTCCAGTTACGATCAAAAAATTCGTGTTTCCTTTTTATTTTTGTATTTTAAAAAATATTTTTATTTGTAGAAAATACGAACGTGTGAGCGACTTGGTCGGGACACGTGGCGAAACCGCTGGCTACTGCAGCAACGACTCGGACGTTTTGACACCGTTCGATTCGACATGATCTTATCTGGTCGGATCTAAACATCAACGGTGTGTGATATACCGTTAGGAATTAAAATATGATGTCATTTAATTACTAATTTACCCTCCTCTCTTCGGGTTCTGACGTTTTACATATTTTGTATATAGAGTGGTCGCCGTTTTTTAGATCCGAAAACAACGATACGTATCATTCAGCGTTGGATAAACGCTTGGACTTTTTCGTTGTCCTTGTTTTTGTTCTTACGTCGCACACTCCAAGATTTTGAATCTTTGATGGTAATTTTTGTTACTTGTTTTTTAAAAGTCTTTTATGATTTGTACATATAGAGTAAATAAATAAATAAAAAGTCACAAGTGGACTGGTCTCGGACCAATTCCCACTGTCAATCAGATTTCAAATGGTGTGTCAGTGTACACACATACATGTATGTAAACTACAAAAGATAAAGAGACCCCACTACAAAGTTTACATTTTACTGTCTCGAGAATCAAATTTACAAACTAAAGCATTATTGAGAAGATAGTATATCATATTATGGAGTAAATATGTTGATATAAGTATATATGATGTTATATATATAAGCTCACATTTCTTTATCAAAAAATGTTCATTTAAGTTTTATGCGAATGTGTCAATAGACTCAATACTACGATTAAAACTGAAATTTCTATTATAAAGTCAACTACATTCAATTTTGAATTCTTTTTTTTTTTTCTAACTTATAGTAAATACTACCTGCATTGTCTACACAATAGTGTAGTCTGAAGTGCGGACCAGTATCTAATATGTGATATATTATGATGATGAATTTATTTTTACTTTCTTTTCTTTATTAATATATTAATATAGATGGAAGAAATGTTAAAATTTAAGAAAATGATGTTTGGAAAATTGCCAATACCACTATACCAGGTTACTAACTGTTAAATCGTTTTTTTTTTTGTAACAGTCATTGCTTAAGAAATTAGTTAAGCATCTGAAAACAAAATATATTAGGAGTGTAATTTCAGTTATATATAACCCAGAGTATATGTTTTACATGAAAATTTAAAACTTTTAAATTCTCTTGGTAGTTGGTATTTTCTCGTATTAATTGGAGCAATGATAGTAAATATATAATTCAATAAATATTGTAAATATATAATTCAATAAATATTGTAATGTACAAATGTTTTTGGAGTTTTCAATACACCATAAAAAAATACAAATACAAAACGACAAACAACCCAAGTACTGAGACAATTGAAAATGGTTCCCTTCCTTCAAGCCAACCTCTCTCTTAAGCTCAAAGTTCAATGTCTTAAATCTGAGACTATTTTAACTCTCTTAAATTCCATGTTACCATGTTAGATTTATATCCCTAATAAGTCCATTTTAAATCTAAAAGTTCGAGTCTCTTCTTGGCAAACTAAAAAAAAAAAACTTCATTTAAAATTTCCAGAAAATCAGAGAGAAAAAAAAAAGAATCCAACTGCAGAAAGAGGTTGTGAGAGAGAGAGAGAGCTAAAACAAATGAATTAAAGGAGAATCCAAGATTATAAATGAAGTAATTAATAAAAGGTTCTTGATTAAGTGGGTGATCATTATAAAATGCATTCGTACATGTTTAGACATTAACCCTCTCCAGGCTGCTTCTCTTAACCATTTCTTTAATCACTATTTTTAAAAAATAATCTCCATAAGCACTTTCAGATCCAACTCACAAATCCAGATTCTTCTCCCTCTTCATTATCAATATCTGCTCTTCCTGAAAAAAGAAACACATTGACGCAGAGATAGAGAGAGGCTTGTAATGAAAATATTTGCAGGGGAAGTGACACGTCATTTGCGTTGTGTCTGAAAAAGATCAAACAAAGGGTAAGTCTTTGAGAAATCATCTTTAAATTTTGACTAAGATGTTACTTTTTTTTTTTTTTTTTTTGGTTCACATTCATTTTTTCTTTTATTTTCTTTCATTTTTGGTTGTGGCTTTAATTTGAATGAGAAAAAAAAAGATTCAGTCTTGATGATGATGATGATGAACACAAGACCACACTTATTGTAAAGCAATGATTTTTTTCTTCTGACCCATGACCTCCATTGTTGCAGAGACTGAAACTAGCTTTGTTCTTGGTCAAATCTGAACTAAGAGGAGGAGAAATAAAATAAAATAAAAAAGGAAAAACAAATTGGGGTTTCAACAGTGTTGAGAAGAAGAGGACCCCACAAAATGGAAGAGTTAGATACATCACATGCAGTTTCTCAGATTTCACCTCTATCTCATTGAACTACATCAGCTGTTGCATTCATGTTCTGACTCATCTCCACACAGTCCCACTCACTTCAATATAATCTGTCAGAGAAAGACTACAATGATTCATACCAAGTTTGAGAGATAAAGACAGAACCTTTTTGAGCTGAGAGCTTCATCTGGGTTTTAATTTGGGTTTGGTGAGGAAGTAAGAAGAAAAAAAAGGAGTAATGAGGGGATTAGAAGAAGAAGCAGAAGCAAGTTTAGTTGGATTAACCATAAGAACATCATCACCAGCAAGCTCTTCAAGTAAGAAAGGTAAAGATCTTCTTCAAATGAGTACATCTTCATCTCCAAGTATCAAAAACTCTCCTTTCAATTCACCTTCTCTTGTGTCTCCACCATCTTCTGCTTTTGTTTCCGCTTTACAATCTCCTTATATATCCCCTAGAGCTACTACACAGCCCATTACCACAACCACCACTACTCACAAGCCATCACCACCTGTTTCTTACAAAGGCTCACAATCTGAAGATGTACCAAGCAGCTCCTACACTCCTCCTTCTGACCAATACGAGTTTTCTGATGACCCGTCAGATCGGAAACTCAAGTTATCAGCTTGTACTCCAGATCCTGCTCCTCCTAGGATCTCTTTCTCTTTCCCTGTTCCTAGAGTTTCCTTAGCTAAAGTCTCTGTTTCTTCACCTGCAACTAACACCAAGCTTAGGAGCTCTGATGTCTTCATTGGTTTTCATGGACAAAACCCAAACTTGGTGAGATTCTGCAAATGGTTAAAGTCAGAGCTTGAGCTTCAGGGTATCGCTTGTTTCGTTGCTGATAGAGCTAAGTATTCAGACACACAGAGTCATGAGATCGCTGATAGAGTTATCTGTTCTGTTACTTATGGGATTGTCGTTGTCTCTTGTTCGAGCTTGCTCAACTACCTTAGCTTGGAGGAAGTTAGGTTCTTTGCTCAAAAAAAGAACTTGATTCCGATTTTCTATGGAACTGGACCTTCTGAGATAATGGGTCTTCTCAACTGCAATGCCATTGATAAAGAGTGTAAAGAAGCCATTGATGGGTTGATTAAGTCCCATGAGTTTAAACTCGAAGCTAATGAAAGTAACTGGAGAAGTTGTGTGGGAAAGACAGCAACGATTCTCAGGGCAAAGCTTGGGAGGAAGAGCGTGGTTGATAAAGAGATAGTGGAAGGGATTGATGAGCTTCCTTTTCCAAGGAACCGATCTTTTCTTGGAAGAGAAAAAGAGATAATGGAAATGGAGATGGCTTTATTTGGTAATGGAGAGTATCTTGAGTCTACAACACCAAGCACTAGAGGAGAAGCAAGTGGACAATCTGAAGGACTTGCAGATGAGGAATCAGATGTTGTATCAACTCGAAATGGGAAATTTATCAACTTGGAGCTTGGAAGATGCTCAGAGCCAAGAAGTGAGGCTTGGATTGACCCAAATGGTGGAAAAAACTCATTGAAAAGACTGTTGAAGAGTAAGAAATATAGAAACAGTAGTAACTGCAAAAGTAGCACAAGTGTTGTTTGTGTAAATGGAGTTCCTGGGATTGGGAAGACAGAGTTGGCTCTTGAATTCGCTTACCGGTATTCTCAAAGGTATAAGATGGTTTTGTGGGTCGGAGGGGAAGCTCGATACTTCAGACAGAACCTGTTGAATCTGTCATTCAGCTTGGGGCTTGATGTTAGTGCAGATGCTGAGAAGGATAGAGGGAGGCTTAGGAGCTTTGATGAACAAGAGTTTGAAGCTTTCAAGAGGATAAAGCGAGAACTTTTCAGAGAAATGCCTTATCTGTTGATCATTGATAATCTTGAGATAGAGAAGGATTGGTGGGAAGGGAAAGATTTAAATGATCTGATTCCGAGGAACACTGGAGGAACACATGTCTTGATCACTACTAGACTTCCTAAAGTCATGACCTTTGACACTGTGCAGCTTTCTGTATTGCCTTCTTCTGATGCAATGGTTTTACTGAGAGGAAGAAGAAAGAAAGATTACCCTGTGGAGGAGGTTGAGATCCTCAAGCTTTTCGAAGAAAAATTGGGACGGTTGAGCTACGGTCTTTGGGTGGTTGGATCATTGCTTTCAGAGCTTGCGATTCCACCTTCTGCACTCTTTGAAGCTGTGAACAAAATTCAAATCGAAGAACGCTCAGCGTCGCCTTTTCTAAACTTAAATGATGAGCAATACTGCAAATCCAATCCATTCGTTGCGAAGGTATTAGCTTTCGGTTTGGCTGTTTTGGAGCAAGCTGAAGGAAACAGAAACCTTCTTTCATTGAAAATGCTACTCGTGGGAGCTTGGTTGGCTCCAGTCCCTATTTCAGTTAACTTGTTAGCTGCAGCGGCTAAGAACATGCCCACAGGTGGAAACCGCTTCAGCAAATGGAACAAATGTTTAAGTCACACATTTGCTTGGTGTGGTGGTTGTGGTCTAGGACGCAGAAGTGAAGAGGATGCTGCATTTTTACTAGTCAGATTAGGACTGGCGAGGATAACAAATAGACAACCTGGATGTTGGATTCAGTTCCATCCTATAACTCAAACTTTCGCGAGGAGACGAGACTACATACTTGCACCCAAGGCAACGGTGCAAGGTGTGAGAAAAATCGATAACCCGTTGTTGAATCTTGATCACCTATGGGCATCAGCTTTCTTAGTATTCGGATTCAAATCAGAACCTCCTATGGTCCAACTACAAGCCATGGATATGGTACTTTACATCAAGAGAACAGCTCTTCCTTTAGCAATCACAGCTTTCACAACTTTCTCGAGATGCAACTCCGCGCTGGAACTCCTAAAAGTATGCACCAACGTGTTAGAGGAAGTGGAGAAATCATTTGTGTCTCAGATACAAGACTGGCGCCAAGGCTCGCTCTGTTGGAAGAAGAAGACTAACAAGAAGGTCGATGAATACGTGTGGCAGGACGTCACACTATTGAAAGCTTTATTGCTAGAGACCAGAGCGAAGCTGCTGCTACGAGGCGGGCATTTCGATAGTGGAGAAGAGCTTTGCAGGACTTGTATCAGTATCAGGACAGTGATGCTTGGCCATAACCATGATCTAACCTTGGCTGCTCAAGAAACACTAGCAAAGTTGGTCAGAATGAGAAGCAAGATATGAAACAACACACAAACATTTCCCTTGGTTATTATTTCCCCCATTACTCTTATAAGCTCAGTTTTGTTGAAGACAGCAAATCATGTAACGGCTTACTTTAATCCAGTTTAAGAACAAATCTTATTCCTATGTACATTACCAACTTCCTTATTGATCCAAACCACTTTTTTATTCCTTCAGATGATGAGCAAACTTATTCAGTTCTTTGATACTTCATAGGGTGTAGATGGAATCAAATGGCTACTAAAGCCTCACGCAACATTCAATACATTGGATTCTCAAGCCGAATCCTTTACCTTATTACATCAGCCAATCAAACAAAGGAGTTAAAAAACAATCTCAGTAACAAACAGAATTGAGAAAATGACAGAGACTCGTGTAAGAAGTGGGACCAAAGACAAACACAGAAAAATAGGTATGGGTGTGAAAATTGCAATTTAATCAGTGTCTGGGTTTTGCCAACAAGTGTCACTCTCCCCTCTCCTGTTAACGGTCCCCAGAGTTCACTGCTAAGTTTTGGAAAGGATTAAAAATCTGACTTGTCATACAAAGTGAGCTAAGGTTTATCTGGATTTGGTTAAGCACACAAGATTATTGAGGTATTGAATTGACAATCATAAGAATGAGCATTTACTCAATTTCTGCCATTTTGGGTCCCTGAATTCTCTTGAAGCTTTCAGATTTAGTATCTAATAACTAAAAGCTGTGACTGTAAAACCCAACAAGATCTACTTTAAACAAGTTGGTCTCAAGCTTCATGACAAATTTGACAAAAGCTGTTGATACATTGTATCTGAAAAAAAAATCAGATGTTAACATGTGAGGAAAATGGACAGGGCAAGTTGGGTTCTTCACTGTGACAACCAATCAAAAAAAAAAAATCATTCTTCTCTTTTGATTACAATTCAACAATTAACACTCAAAAGTTTCCAAGAAGAACAAAAAAAAACAAGTAATCAGATCACAAGAATTATCTATCATCCACACACACAAATCACAATTAAAAAACAAAGCAAAGAAGTAGCTTCCACTTTGTAAAATTTGGTAATTTAAAGGGAAGCAAAAAAAAATAATTTGAATATTTCACCCGCGACAAAAGCCTCCGTTAACAGCATCATCTTCCTCAAGGAAAAGGTCATCGGAGTTCCTAAGAACAGAGTGAATGGTGCATAATAGCAAGCCAACGGTGACACCTACCGCCAAGTTCACGGCGGAGCTAGTGAACCAAATGGCCCATACGGAAGCTAAGACTAGAAACAACGCCACCGTACGATCACCGACCTGAAAGCTCCAGAGAATAAGTGGATCTTCTCTGAAGAAGTGGAAGAGAAGCCACAAGGCGATGATCGTGCCGACGACGATAAGCGCGACGGGACTAACTGTGATGAGAGCGAACGCGACGCAAGTACCGACGATGATAGTATAGTTGACAAAGAAGTAGCGGTAATTCGTCTTTAATCGGAGGGGAAGAGAGGAGAATCGCTCCGGGAGAGAGTAAGCGCCGGAAAATACGAGTTCTGACCAGGGACGGTGGCGAGAGATAGCGGAGGTGAGATTATGGATTGATCGGGAGATGACGTCGGCGGTAGGAAGAGGAATTGATGTGTAGGTCAACGTCGTCGTCGGTGTCATATTTTCTCCGCTAAGAAGATATCATCCGGCGAATTTTCCGATTTCGTTGACTGGCTTGACCCGACCCGAAACCCGGGGCTCGTATTAGAGAAAAATGTTCAACGACTATTTTAGTCAACTACTACATCATTCCTTGTACCAAACCAATCATATGTTGCCAGCATATCAATGTTCAACACAGTAATGATAATTTCTTTTTCTTTTCCAATACTAATTTATGTTCTTTTAGAAGTTAATCTAGTTTTTTTAATTGACTTGCAACATTTTTTTCCTTGTGTTGTTCAGAGGCTGGTTTTTTTAAATAAAAAAATTGGTTAAATCTTATAGTTTTTATCACTAACTTTTACATTTTTTAAAAGTCAATATAAAAATTAAAAAAATTAAGTAAATTCATTGTATTTAAATATTTAATTTAAAAAGTCTCATATATATATATATATATATATATATATATTTTTTTTTTTTTTAAATAACAAGAGGGATTTAAGAATGTTCTAAAAGTCTAAAAACTAAATACCATTAACCCTAAGTCCCTAACCCTTTAGAATCCTATTTAGACTTTTGTTCATGACTCATGAGTTGATTAGCCAATTCTATTTTCAATTTTATATTAGTTTTTGGTATGATGTTGGTTGAGTTAAACCATATCTTTCTCAGAATCAAAGGTTTTACTCTAACATACGGATATTCTTACCATATAAAATATTGACAATGGCGAAAAGTTAAAAGATAAACTATAAGTTGATAACTTCTTTGAGGTTTTTAGACAACTTTGGTGGCAATGAAAAAGCCTTAAAGTTACTTATATCTACTACAGAGTGTTTGTTATTTTCAAGTGTTTGCTTTTTTTTTTTTGTAAACAGTAACTACTACACAAAGTCTCTGCAGAAAGAGATGGAAGCCATAGAAAATGCCGTAGAACATTCGGAATCTACCTTAAACCTCAATGCACCCATGTTCAATGATCGGCTTTCGAAGAGAACCCCACTTCTCAGTTGCTTCTGAAACTGCATATAAGCTGAAACTTTCCGGTGACTAGCTCGGAGAAAAGTACCTTACATGATCAAAATTGTTTCTGAATGCTGAAGCTTGTGGTTGTGGTTGTGCTGGTACTTGTGGTTGATGTGTTGACTCGGAACTGTTTCTTAAATAGAGACCTGTGTTGAAGTATAAGCCGGTTCCAGCGCAAGTAGGATCAAGAAACTGAGGGGTTGGTGTTAAGCTAGACTGGGGTGCTTCTCCTTGGTTCATGACCATCAGGTCTTTTCCCATTAACCGTAAAACCGGGTTAGAAGGACTTGGAGGCACAGCGGAGTTGAGCTTCGTTCTGCTGGAGAACTTACTCCGAAGATCCAAATCTTGCTGGACCTTGTATGGTGACTGCTCAAATGGTTGAGTTGGATCCAAACCTGTGGATGATTTGGTTAAGTTCATGGTGATTGACGAAGAAGCTGCTGCTCTTCGCTGAAGTAGATGAGATGCTTGATGATTCAAAGTAATGCACTCGGAGATTCTCTCTTTTCTTTGGCAACAACAAGACTCTTGATCATTGTTTCTAAATCTGGAAGGTGTTGGCTCAGCCTGGCCAATTGTCCCATGATGAGATGGAACACAAAAGCTCATCGGAGTTGTTGAGTAGGACACAGGAATCTCCGGGGAGAAATTTTCTCGGAAAGAAGAAGATAACTCCGCGGGAAAACTTAACCTACCAGCTGCAAAGTTTGAAACTGCGGAAACAGGTGATTCAGATGAGTTTCTGTCAAGATGATCCATGGAAGATTGGACCTGGCTTGTGATAACAGAAGAGTTCCCAAGATTCTCATCAAAACCCATATCCCGAGGACTCGGTAAAAATGATCCTGGAGGCCCTGGAATGGGAATGGTATCAACCTCTACAAATAAGCTTCCTCGTCCTACTTCAGAATCAAACCTCACATCCTCCTTGCGAGAGGTTTGCCCATAAATCATATTCCCAACTCCTTCCGAGTAATACATGGATCGCTCGCTAGGTACGATTTCAATAGATGGTGGACTATCTGACTGGTAGAACTCAGCACCCATATCATCAGTTTTGTCCAACACATTAGCGCTTTTGTTATTATCTTCTTCCTCTTCACTACTTTCTTCGTCGTCATCATCATTATAATCGTCGTAACCACTAGATGAAGGATCTGATCTCAGTAAGACCTCAGTTTTTTCTCTATTATCACCAGAAACATAATCATCATCTGACAGTTCACGTTCTTGAGTCATTTCAGATTCCCATTTCCCTGTTTCCTCTTCTTCATCTTCTTCCTCCGAGAAATCCAACCGAGCTTTCTTTAGCTCCACAGGAATAGATAGTCGTCTCCAAGCATTTGGTACAAATGGTGGGAACAACTTCCTCATGCTAGTTGCACGAGGAGATGCATCTGAGTATAATTTTTTACCAGGGGGAGACTTATCTTCTTGAATCGAAGCAATGCTCTTCTTCGATCGGAGAGTGTTTACATGAACTCCCTCAAGTGATTCATCCTCTTTTTCACTCATCCGAACTCTAAATGAACGACTTTGAGCTCTTTTACTCCCAAACAAATTCTTATTCCTTCCAGCAACTTCGTTCCCTAGCTTCTGTTTGTTTAAAAGATAAGAATCTGTGGCACACAAATCAGTACTTTTCGACACAATAGGATCTTCTCCTGACCATGAATCATCCTCATTCTCAGATGGCTGATCCTCCAAAGCATAAAATTTACGTCCTTTCTCATTTACCTTGTTTGAAATCAAACCACGTTTTGCTAGCATCCGCTGATTATAGATTCTACGATGACCCGTGTGGCTACCTTCTCCACAAAACCCTCTTTGATCTCCAGGTATCTTCTGTACAAAGCAATGTACTGTTATTTTATGATTCTTGCTACAAAAACCAACCATGAAATAAAATGACAAGAACCTATGTAATTTTACCTCTGAAGCATTGGCTTTGTGATTAGTTAGTTTAACAAACTTGTGATGTTTCTTTCCCCGGCGATTCTTCTTCAAGCATTTACTGTTTCCTTTACTAACTTGGCTTAAACACTTCTTTTCACAACTACCATCCTCATGCTGCTCTCTTGACGTAGTAGTAGTAGTAGTAGTAGAAGTCTTCTTCTCGCTAAACTCTGATAAAATCCGCAATTTCTGTCCCTTAGCATCAATATAAACAGGACCAACACCAACAGGCGAAACTTTCCGCTTCTTAGTAGACACTTCAGACTTATCAGGAACAACGCGATTCGTATAACTCAGAATCGAAGCCCACATAGTTCCATTTCTTTTATCAAGATCTTCTAATGTGCATCCTTTAGCAGAAGCGTAGATATCAACCATCGTTTTAACTTTGGTCTTTGGCTTATTACTTCTAGGCTTGTTTGGCTTCTTACTACAAACCGGTACTGGCAATGCTGAGTCAACAGATAGACACTGATCGATGTGAGCATTCAAAGTAGTGTTAGAAGCTGATGAGAAGGTTCTGCAAATAGGACAAGTTTTAGAAGCCATTGTTGATTCAGAAGTCGTTACAAGGCCGTTGCTGAAACTATCTTCTTTAGATTTCATCATCATCCCTCGTCCACACTTTTTACTTTGGTGGTTGTAGTTCTTGGTAGTAGCTACAACTCTTTCTACGTCAGACTTGGAAACACTTGTGCTCGGAAACAAACCATTTGGTTGGCTAATAAAAGTTGTTTTTCTAGTCTCTGCTAATGTCTGGTTTGATGAAGCAAGTTTAGCTTGATGAAGAACATAGGAGGAGGAGGATACGATTTGGTTGTGAGAGGATGAACAAGACTTGGTTTCAAACTTGTTTGTAACGGTGGAGAATTGCTGAAATGGTGGCAAAGGATCAGTTACGCCATGAGTTGCAAAAAGCTGGAGACTTTTAGGGGAAAATGGCCAATTGTTCTTTATGTTCTTCTTACGGTTACTAAATGCGTAATCTCTGCAAACAATAATAAAAAAAAAGTATAATTAATACAAAGTTGATTACTTTTAAGGAAATCTTGAAATTTTAAGGAAAAAAGTTTGATGATCATACTAAGCTTAAGATTAAGATTTGAAACCCTACGTTGATTTTACTGATACAAAATCACGCAGAAGGTGGAGAAAAAGAAACAAACTTTGAAATCAATATGAGGAAAGAAGGAAGAAAGATCAAAACTTTCGATCTAGCTATGAGGATGAATCATGAAATCCAGAGACTTTTTGTTTTTTTTTTTGTTGGGAGGAAACCATATTGGCGAAGAAACCCAGAAAAAAGAAAGAGAAGATCAGAGGAGAAAAAAAAGGGAAATAAAATTTTTAAAAAAAATATGTTACCTGATGGAGAAATTAGGGAGATGGGAGAGAGCTAAGTCATGGGAAGAAGTGGTGGTGAGATGTAAGAAACTGGAAGAAGAAGAAGGAAGTGGGTCATTTGGTGGGTTCTCAGTGGATAAGAACATTTGATACTTCCACTGTTACTATTTGCCTCCTCCTCCTCCTCCTCCTCCTCCTCTTCTTTTCTCATATACTTGTGCATAACACCACATCTTTAATTATCATGCACCAACCTTAATCTTACTCCTCCTCCTCCTTATACTGCAAAAACAACAACAACATGTTCCTCAGATTTCAGTTGATTTAAAAGATCTTATTATTAGTAGAAGAGAAGAACATTATTTCATGTGGAAAGAAGTCAGTCACGCTTAATTTAAATTAGGATTAGTTGGTTTAGGATTATTTTATGTTCGTTCATGTGTTTGATTGATCAAGTGAAATGATATTACAAAGAGGAACAATTATTCTCACGCAAAAGTTTTTTTTTTTTTTTTTTTTTTTTTTTGGTTGGTCTTAAACTCACAAAAGAAGTTTCAGTTACCAATCTAATTTTAGAGCTTATTTTATGTTGAAGGTAAAAAAAAAAGTGGATTAAGACATCCATAAGATGAAGAAACTACCAAGCAAAGTTAAGAAAGCACTCACCTAGCAAGGAATTAAGACAAGTGATGTTGTCATAAACTTAAAAGATCACAAACATTTATAAAACTCAACTATTGTCAAGACATATAAGTATGATTCTTGATCAGCAAACAAAAAGACTGCAAATGGATCTAAAATCTGAAACACTGAAATCAACAACAGATGAGATAACAGACAGACAGACAAATCTGGAAAATAAAAAATAAAAAAAATCTTGAAATCAAGAACGCAAATAAAATACTATATGTAGAAGCCAAGATCAGAAGAAAGGACTTTGAGCAAAAAAAATAACAGTGATCTTTACTCGTAAATCTATACATACCCATCTCGTGGATTTCAAGATTTGGATCTTGAAATTAAAATAAAAGATCAAGAAGAAGAATAACTAAATCCACAAACTTCAAACGAAGAAGAAGAAGAAGAACAATAGCAAGAAACGAAACTTAGTATAGATGGATTTGATATAAAACGATATGGTATTATTGTATACACACACCTGAGATGGTTTTTCTTGGCAAAAGAAAAAAAAAATGGCTTCTTAGAGAGAGAGAGAAGGAGAGCATGGAAGAGAAGAAAGAGATTGATAGAGAGAGAAGAACCAAGCACTATACAATATAATTTTTGGTGTTCAATATAAGTCCACATACATATTATCACTAAATGTGAATAAAATAAAGAAAAAAAAAACAAATGAGTGCAAGAAGAAAAATATTGAAAGTGTCCACACTAAGTTCAATTATTATCACACTCCACCATCTTTCTTTTTTTATTGTTTTCTTTTGTATAGATTTGGTTTAGCTAAAGTTTTAATTTTCTTTAATTGCCACATTCTCTTATTCCGAGAAATGTAATTTTTTGGTACCTTTGGTATTAGCTTTCCTTTCCATGTTCAAGGAAAATTATTTATAAATATTTCTTTTTTTTTTGTCGGATGAGTTCTTCTAAGTCTTTTTATGTATCACATAAAATGATAACATCATATTGTCGCTAGAAAAATTGTTAAGATCTGAAGAAAATATAACTAAGACTTAGATCCTATGCAATAAAACTGAGATCCTTAAAATAAACGATTTATTGGATCAAGAATTCGGAAAGTCTTTGATTTTTGTTTTCTTGTATATTTTTGTGAGATCTGAAAATATTGAACTCCTTCTAAAATTTAAGGTTACTGAATAATGAATTTACAAAACTGAACTAAAATACTTTAACCATCCAAACTTCTTTATTCCATTACACACTAAACAAAACTTTCCGATTATCTCGGAACAAACCAAAAAATAAATCATTCATTATTTATGGTAATTTATAAAAGTACATTATAATCTTGTGTTGTTAGAATATATATGAATTGCCCTTTTTATTATCTCGGAGTGTTTTACAAGATTTTCTAACAACAAAATATGTACGTTTAACAAAATCTGAAAACTTATGAAACTGAAATCAATTCAACTTGAAGATCACATTTTTAAGAAGTATAAGTTATCTATCCAAAAAAATCTTAAAGTTAAATTGAAATGAAATTTACAAAGGCTATCAAAAAGGAAAATGAAACTCACAACAAGTAGCAAGTAGCAACGTATATGGGGCCCACCAAGCAGACAAGCAAGCGACACGTCGCAATCACGTCAATCTTAAAATAAAAGAAAAAAGAAAAAAAAAACTTGGGGCCGTTGTTCCTCCACTCTCTATTAAATTAATAATTGTTTTATATGTTTTACTATTTTTACTTTTTAACCAAAACGAAATCATTTCGTACGTCCATAAAATCGTATTTACGAAAATTCATACGCTCACACGCGCTTAGATATTTCACCTCACTTGCACGCGCGTGCATTGATATGTGTTCCTCCTATCTACAACTAATACAATATTAAATTCAGTAAACGTTCAAGCTTTATTCTTTCTTTTTTTTTGTGTGTGGTTATTATTCTCTTGTTTTTCTCTCCAAAGTTTTTTTTATACTAGTTTAAATCTAGTTATAAATTGAAACTCGAATAAACTTTTTAAAACAGTTAAGTTATATTTATACTACTATATGTTATCTTGGGGGATTTTGTCATAATGAAATGAATAACTTCGAAAAACTAAATAAGCGCAAGCATGGGGGAAAAAGCATGAACACAAAAATATACTAAAAAAAAGTAAGAATATATATGGCAGAAATGGTATATACAAAAGAGTTGGTACGTCGATTCGACGTGGACGGAAGAGATTAACCCAAATCGTCTAGTGTCATGCATGCATGTATGCATGTGCACATTAATCTTTTAAATGATTTCATCCATACCGTACACGACTTGAACACATATACCATATATACATGCATATAGAGAGAGAGAGGGGGATGTTTTGATTCAAATTTAGCATATGCTATGATATTAATGTATGTAATTTTTGTGGTGAAGTTCATGCTCATGCATGTAAGATGAATACGACGGAGTTTTTTCGGTAGAAGATGGATTCATTGAGTTGCGTGCTATCACTGAGAAGACATATATTTGTCTTAGCTTCAATTCTAATGCCTACATGGATACATGGAAACATTACAATAACAACTAAAAAGTTTACCCTAGCTAGTACGTAATGCTATGCCGATGTGATTTTTCTACTTAATTAATGCATGAAATTATTTCATTATTTGTGTATATAATATATATAGATATAGATGAAATCGACTTCATCTAATATTTTTCCAAATCCTAGACATGATATATATATAGTAACAACTAACAACGAACACATTGGTCGTTTTTATTTTTGGTTAAATTAATATCATACTCCAGTAATTAATTACTGATCAGTTCGTTTCATCTAATATCAAACTCATGGGCGCTTGCAGTTGCATTCAAATCCAGTTTTTGTAATATGAACTATATATGAAGTTCTATATATATATATATATAGGAATGAACACAAGAGAGAGATTGAGTGACAAAAAAAAAAAAAAAAGAACACAGGAGAGAGACAAAAAAAAAGTCCTTCTGCGATAAAAAAAAATCAACAACTTAATTTCTTTTAACTAATTTTATGTTTTGCGACAATTTTTGTTAGGGGAAAATAAGTATAGATTAACTATTGTTTTAAAAAATATAGATTAACTTAATGGCAAGAAATAATAGTATAATAAAGTCGTATATCTATCATATGTCTCGTGCTTTTAAATATCCTTAGAACAACTATATTTTTTATTATTTTACAAAGCTAATAATGGAAGACCAAAACCAACATTTCGTCTCTTATATTATTAATTTGCGATCTTCACGCCAATTAAAATAAAAATCCCGCTAAGTGGGGGCGCTTGATATGACATCAACATAAATGCTAAAAAAATAATATACGTTTAAGGAAAAAGAAAATAATAATAACATGCATTCCGATTTTCGTTTCTTTTTGTTTGCCAACACATTCCAATAAGTAACAGTGTCAAAAAAAAAGTAATCAGCACCTCTCTTTTTTTCTTGCAACGAACTCTTATATATTTTATTCACCTACAACTCATTGATTAAAGCAATTTTGTTTATTTGGATGTACGACTGATGGATTGGTACAACAACAACAAAAACAAATTAATAGTTCAAATGCATATATTACTATTTTTATTAGAATTTAATTTCCATAAATAAATAAATTATCGATGACAACAAATAAAAATAAATAAATTATCTTTAATTTAAAATTTCTCAAAGCCTTTAAATAATTTAAAATACTGTGAGACGCATATAATGTATTTTAGTTTGAGCCTTTTTAAGGGCTGGGATGTTATAAAGAAAAGAGCGGTCTAAAGCTCGATAAACATCAAAATTCTGAATTTGTATGTATACCAATTCATTCGATTTTTTTTTAAAAGATGAAATTTTGTACATTTAATCCAAATCTCTTTGACCATAACACATAAAAATTGATTGTAGATTTCGAAACTAAATGTTATAAAATTTGGGTGAACCTAATAATTTCTTAATATATCAGATGTATAAAGTCGGCCCTTGACACAGTGACATGAGGTAGATAATTAGCTCTTCTAAAGTATTATTTAATTGAAAGACCACATCTTAGGAAGTTCTTGTAATGTTGTTTAAATTAAAATTATATTTCATTATTTTTATATACTATAGTTATTGCGTATGTTGACTTAATTTTCTCTCAATAGATCAAGTTAGATGACAACCTAATATTCAGTATCATTTTGTCGGCGCCTAATTTATTTTAATATACAAAATCTGATATGATTTTGTTAAAAAAAAACTTAGAAAAATTTCACGTTTCGATATGCACTTATGTATTAAAAACTTAAATCTGAAAACAAAAAGTTGGCAATCAAAAAATACAAATGATTTTTTTCTTCAAACATGAATACTTTTTGTTTTTCACTGAAACTTTTAAATGCTGTAAAAAATGCTTTTAAATTTAAATTGTTCAGTTTACCAAAAAAAAAAATAGTTTTAAATGGTCAATAGTGTTTGTCAAGTTTCAACTTGTCAATGTTTTTTTTTTTTTTTGTGCAAACAACTTGTCAATGTTATATATAATATTACGGTCAAATGTTGTCACAAGTTGTATAGAAGTTAGTGGCAGTTCAGAAATTAGGAGCAATGTGGCCTTTGAGTCTGGACATATATACTCTTTTGATGTAAGAGTATCTCTCTCTCTTAAACTGAAATTTTCAGTTTGCTTGTTGGTAACCATTATTCTAAATCAAGAAAATTATCAAATTCCAAACTAAGCAATGAAACTATGAATTGCGAATTAAGCTAGCTAGTTACAAATTATGAAATCAAACTCTCTTACACATACCAAGTGTTTAAGCACACGACCTTGGAATTTTTTCCCACTTTATGTTTCTCTTCATTTAAAATTATTTTCTTCTCATTATATAAAGTTTTTTTTGTTGATTAATAAATTTCACATTACATAAAAATATATATATTCTTCAAACTTTAGAAAAACGAAGAACATAATTCGTCTCTCTATAATCAAGATTTGAATTTGGATCTCACGGCACTTTGAAACAACATTTTTAAAAACCTAATTGAGTTATCCATGCGTGTATCATTTATTTGGTTTCTAATGTAATATTATAATTGCTGCTATGAGAAACGATGAATCATAGTTTGTTAGAAGATATTTATGGTACTCATAGTTTTTCATATAGTATCATAGCTTATAGTTGGCCCAACAAGCAATTTTTCACAAAAATGGTTTTCTATCTATGTAATCCATATAAGTGGTACGTCTTTGTAGCATTTTTGAAATGTTGGGCTTGGATTATTTCCGTTGGACCGTTTCCCACCCACATCTCAAGAAAGCCTATTAAAATCCAAAATGTCTCATATTAGTTGGAAGATAAATTATTAAATAATATATAATAAATGTAGCAACCCTTAACTCCCTATCTTTTGAATTAAATTAGACCAAATTCCTAATAGATGCTTGTCTCCATTGTAAATAAGCGAAAAATGTGTAAATTTTGTAAATGTGTAAATTTTGTAAATGTGTACATGCATTATACATACATGTGTGTCATCAACTAACATTCAAAACAAAAGAAGACATGGAATGAGAAGCATATGATAATGAGTAAATGATTTTTTAAAAACGCGCATGCAATATAGCCGTTGTGTTTGTACTATCTCTACGCAAATATATTTATTTTTCACTAATATATTCTCTCTATTTTATTTTAAATAATCTTCTAACAAGAAAAACAGCTCATCCCAAATGCACCACTTTTTTTTGTTATACATAAAATCTTCCTCCATCTAAATTTGACATTGTTTACACTCAATACAAGTTTTGATTTTATGCGTATAATAAAGTTTATATTTCTTCCAGTCTAAAATAAGGAATTAGTGAGACATAAGAAAATGAATTGCGTATACATAATGTATGTCATGACGGTGACTATGATCTTGACTACCTCATATGATTTCAACCATATAAATAGAGAGCAGCATCATGTATGTTAACTCATATAATAATTTATTTTAAAATTCGTTTTCATAACATTATAATATTAACTTTCATATATTTTATCTTTCACCCCTTTGAAACAAGTTTGAACAAAAGTGGGGTCCATTACCTTAGTGGAGTTTCTTCATATCCTATGAGAGAATCTATCTCTCACCGTTTCTTCAAAAGCAGCCTCTTTATTAGATAGAAACATGAAATCTTGAGATTTAATGATGAGGAGATTTTAGCTTCTCAAGATCTCAAGCTTAAGTAAATTGCCTGGACTTTGATCTGAAATGCCATGGAATATAGAAGCTTGGAGAAAAGTAGAGTTCTTGATCTGAATCTTCATGGAATGTTGTAGAAGCTTGTGCTGGTTTTGTAAAACAAACCATTTCCAACGTAAGGACGATGAAGAAGATTAACAGAAGGTGACACTTGTTGTTGTGTCTTGGAGAGATCTAGAAACTGAGAGGTTGGTTTTTGACTTGTTTGGCCTTGTGAAGGCTCTTCTCTTTGGTTCATGACCATCAAATCCTTCCCCATTAGCCGCAACACAGGGTTGGGATTTGAAGGAATCGAAGGCACAGACTTAGTCAAGATATCCAAATCTTGTGGGATCATGTGTGGTGGTGGTGGTGGTGGTTGACTAAATGTTGTATCTTCAAAGTTTTTCTCCTTTCTTTGGCAACAACATGATTGATCATTGTCTCTGAATCTGGAAGGTCTCTTGTCAATGGTGATGATGTTGTGAAGACTCTGTGTTTCTTGAGCTGCAAAGTTTGAAATTGCTGAAACAGGTGATTCTGATGAATTTCTGTCAGTGAGATCAAGCTGATCTTGTGAAGATTGAACTTGGCTTGTGATAACTGAAGTGTTTCCAAGATTTTCAATAACATCAGTTCCCATATCCCAAGGACTTGGTAAAAATGATCCCGGAGGTCCTGGAATAGGAATGGGATCAACCTCCATGAACGAGCTTCCTTGTTCCGCAGTTTCGCAACCAGTTTTCTCATAAATCATGCTTTCAAACTCAGCATCTGCATCATCGGTTTTGTCCAACATATCATCATCTCCTTTGTTATCACCAGTCTCTTCATAGCTTTCATAATCATTTTCTTCCCCGCTAATTGAAGGACTTGAGCTTAGCACAACCTTATCTGTATCTCCATTATCATCCCAATCATCATAATCTGTCAGTTCACGTTCTTGAGTCATTTCAGACTCCCATTTCCCCGTATCTTCATCTTCATCCTCTGAGAAATCCAACCGAGCTTTCTTCAACTTCAAAACGCCTTTTGCCTCGGATGAAACCACCTTATCCACAGGTGCTGAACATCTCAAGGGATTTGCTACAGATGAATCGCCTTTAATGCTTTTCTTCCTAGACAAAGCCCAGCTCTCTCTAGAGACTTGGCTTTCCCCACAAATTCTCCATGAGCCTTGACTGTTCAAAGGAGAAGAAACTGTCTCGGACAAATCAGTACTCACATGACTTGGACCTCTCAACACAGGAGGATCTTTTGACAATGAATGCCCATTCTCAGATGGCTGATCACAAATCTTGGTCCCTTTCTTATTTACATGCCTTGAAAGATGGCGATTTGTTAGCATCTGCTGCTTGAAAATTCTACGCTGACCTGGACCTGAAGTTTCTGACCTCTCAAAGTCTCTACCTTCTTCAGAATATCTTCTTCCATACTCCGGTATCTGTTAGACAAGTGATTTTGTTCATCAAACTGGTGTTACTTTAAGAATCTAGCAACCAAATCAAGAACGGATCATGTAAAATGCATAAATTACCAGAAAAACTATGAGAGGTTAAATAAGAGCATACCTCTGAAGCATTGCCTTTACGAACATCGATTTTTCTGCTTTGAGGAACTAGTTTACGATGCTTGTAATACTTCTTTTCCCGAAGTCTTTTCGTAAAGCTTTTGCTTCCTTTACCTTCGCTAGAAGATTTCTTCTCACTAACATCTTCATGCTCCCTTGATGGATCAGAAACTTTCTCTTTAAACTCAGATAAAATCCGCAGTTTTTGGCCCTTAGCATCAATGTAAACAGGTCCAATGCCAGCAGCATCTTCATCAATGCGAACATGCAACACACTCCGCTTCTTTCCTTTGTTGGACACTTCAGGCTTATTATCAGAGACAACGCGGTTAGAGTAGCTCGAAATCATAGCCCACTTTGTTCCATTTCTTTCATCAAGATCTTCTAATGTGCATGCTTTCGCAGTAGCGTAGATATCAACCATTGTTTTAACTTTCAGTCGTGGCTTAATCCTAGGCCTGTTTGGCTTACTAATTGGCTGCTTTCCCAAGTCAACTGACAGACACTGATCGATGTGCGCATTTAAAGTGGTGTTAGAAGCAGACGAGAAGGTTTTGCAGATGGGACAAGTTCTCAAAGCCATAGATTCAGAAGCTGAAAAGAGGCAACTATGATCTTCTTTTGATCCACTATCCACACAAGCTCCAGGTTTCACTATTACCCCACACTTTTTTCTGGGATTCTTGTTAACCATAGCTACTTGTATATTGGATTTTGGACCACTAGCCAACAAACCATTCTCAAAGCTTTGTTTAGTAGTCTTTGCTAATATCTTATTGGAGCCAAGTTTCTCTGACTTTCTCTTGTAACTTAAGGCTTCGACATGAGTTATGTTTGGCTTCTTCAATGAAAAAGCTTCAGGAGGATGGCTTATCACAGAGCCAAGAGGCTGAACCGGTGGCAATGGATCACTTAAGCCATGACTTAAACAAAGTTCTAAACTTGTTGAGGAAAAAGGCCAACTTTTCTTGATGTTCTTTGTCCGGTAACTAAATGCATAATCTCTGCGAAAATAACATTACAAAAAACAAATTATCAAACATTAGTTTAACAACCAGACAAAACAAAGGTACAAAGGCTTTATAAAGAAAAAACTTCTGAGAGACAAGACACAACAAAGAAAAGTTTGTTCCTTTGATGATACTGAGCCTCGTTCAGATCAACTCACAAGGTATGGACCAACGGATCAAAGAAAAAAATAGGAATAAGAAATAGTCAAAACTCAAATTCCTTTTAAGCTCCACATAAATAGCAGAAGGTGAAAGAGAAAAAATAAAAAATAAAAAGTACTTTTTTTTGTTTTGTTTTGAATCTGACCCATTTAGCAAATTGAATGGATGAGAAGAAAATATCTATCTCTCTGATCAGACTTATCAAGAAAGCTAAAGACTTTACCTAAAACAATGGTGAAGAAACTATTGACTTCTTCTTCATAAAACCCCCCCAACAAAATCGGAGAACAAAAATAAGAGTTTAAGGATTACCTGATGGAGAAATTAGAAAGATGTGATTGACCTAACTCATCACTAGAATTGGTCAGATGTAAGAAACTGGAAGAAGATGAAGGATTGTTTGAAGGGCTTTGATCAGTGGATGATAAGAACATTTGATTCTTCCACTGTTACTATTCACCTCACTTTTAGCCTTGTCCCTGCTCTTCCGCATAACACCAGATCTTATGATACCAAATCTGTGAGCCTATGATACCTGAAAAAGATGTTAAACAAGTGTTCTTGTTAGTCTTTGATTTGAAGGAACCTGAGAATTAAGATCTTTCTAGAAAACAAAAAAAATATTATTTCATGTGTGGAGACAAAACAGAGAATAAAATTAGGATTAGTGGGTGAGATTTTGAAGTATCTGGTCTGATTGGTGAAGCAAATCACAAACAGGAACACAAATTTAAAGAGTGAATTTTTACTCTATAAATTTTTCCCCTCAAAAAAAATTATTAAGTTTCCAATCTGATTGGAGTGTTATTTTATGCAAAGAATCACATGAAACTCAAGAAATCACAATAAGAAATTAATAGATCAAGAGATTAGAAAACCCACAGAGGCATTAAAACAATCATAAACCACAGATCATTGAGATTTTTTTTTTCCAGAAACTATTCACAAACACACAAAAAAAAAAAAAAAAAAAAAATCAAGACATTGAAAGAAGATAAGCAAAAAACATTAAAAGAAACAGTATTTGTGGAAAAAAGTAGAAGAAGATAAACAACCGAAACATAAGATTTAACGAGAAATCTGGGATTTAAAAAAAATTAAGAATCCAAGAAACCAAACCCTTTTAATAATGCTATGAACAGGATAAAATATATGGATCATAAAATACCAAAAACTTACAGAGGACTAAATATATATGCAATACCTATTTTGAAGAATACAAGTTTGGATCTTTGAAACTCAACAAAGATTCAAAGCAAAGTAAGAAGAACAAAACTGTAAATCTGGTGACACAATACTAAACCAAACAAGTAGTAGTAGTAGAAGAAGAAGATAGTTGTTCAGATTTTTTTTTTCAGAGATGAAGGATTTGTAAACAATGAAAAATAATTACTAATTATACACAAACCTTTAGAGGATTTGATTATTTCAAAAATGGTTTTCTTGGCAGAAGAAAAGATTTTGTTAGAGAGAGGGAAGGGGGAAGAGAGAGAGATGAACAAGAACCACGCACTAACACATCAAAGTGGTATCAGGTTCCTTAAGTATTTAATAATCAAAATTGTTTTGATAAAATAAGCTAAAGTAAATAAATTAATAAAATATGTTTAAAAAAAAAAAAAAAGTAAATTACGAAATTTCGTTTATTTTTTCCTCGTCGCTGTCTGTAAGTGAGGCGAGCTGTGTGAATTCCTAAACAGGTTTTGAATTTTATACCATTTAAAAAATGCATTCATTGTTTTTTTTCTTTTCTTTTTTCTTTTTTTTTTTTCTTTTTTTTCCACTTCTGAGCCCTGAACTGAACGAGACAGTAGAGAGGCTGCTGCTATTTATTTTATTATTTTATTGTCTTTTAATCAATGGATTTTTTTTTGGTCAAAGTCTTTACTAACTGGTTTCTTTCATCGTTTATACAAAAATGTAGATTTGTTGGGGAAATTATCAAGGAGATGTTAAAATTCTATCCCCTTATTGAAAACCCAAAATGCATAATTTTAGAAAGATTTACATATGATTTATAAAAAAAAAAAAAAAGATAATTTGACTATTTAAAAATCTAATTTTTTTGGCGATATTTCGACCACTAAAAAGTTTATTAGATTTTGCCAAAGATATGGGTTGATTAAAGTCAAAAATTCTCTAACATTTGAGACATAAAGAGACCACATGAATGGTGGAAGAATTTGGAATCATGAAGATGATGAAGATAAAGAGAGCTAGCTTGATTCTGATTCGGACCAAAAGACAATACACGATTCTCATAATATGTTGTTTAATTACTTTTGTTTGGTGTGCTTTCTAAAGATGAAAATACATAAGAACATAGGTGTCCTACTTATGTTGAGACCACGAACCAAGAATAGGATCTAACTGCTTGAAAAAAGTTGCTCGGATGAACAATAAAAAAAGAGAGATTAATTATAAGATTGTATCCCTTTTATTATGGAAAATTTATATACAAAATATTTGTAAAGATTAATACACAACCTAAAATCGGGTTTCTTGGCCCAAGCATGTATCTAAGCCAGGACTATGAGCTTCAGAATAAATGTGGGATTTTTGAAAGATCCAGCAGATGTTGGATGGCTTATGCGATGAATTTTCTTATTATTCTTACGAAGGTTGTGTTGTTCACAAGAATATTCTTTGGGAAGTTAATGAAAATTAATGCGATAACTAATGCATGCAAAGTCTTTAATTATGCCTGACTATGCATCCACGTATTGTGTTCGTATTTGTTTATCCTTTTATCATTTACTCTGAAAAGAAAAAAAAGAAAAAAAAAAACACATTCACACTTAATTTTGTTTTTAATATGTCATCTTATAGCTATATACATATCTGTTGGTTTTTTTATCAAAATATTAGTATTTTAATAAAAACATTAAGAACATAGACAAGCTGAAAGCAAGTAGAAGTTTAACATGATCCATATACTATAAACTATGAGATATCTTATAATATGTTTTTTGTTGACGGATGTATTGGCACCCAAATTAAAATCGTTATCATCACAGTATTAGAGAAATTAAGAAAAGAAAAAAAAAACTAAAAAAAAAAAAAGAGGAGTGCCATTGTGTTTAAAACGTAAGGGCTAAACTTACAAATGATGATTTTAGTCAAACATCATTTTCCTCGTTAAGTCATATTCCATGCCCTATAGACTTATTGGAGGTCCCATAATTTCTTCGCTACACGACACTTTTCTTTTGTAAAGAAATGAATGAGAAATTGATAAGTAATGAATTGAAGTAAGAAACAAAACATAAGAAAAAAAAAGGGGAAAAAGAAGAAGAAGAAGAAGACGAATTATAGCTTCTATAATCGCAATGATAAATCAAAAGAACAGCCGATATTAGCTTTGGATTAATAAGTTCCATCAAAAATTATGTTTCAAACTATTTCACTTAGTACCGTACTTCGTCTTGATCAAATTTGTTTTTTTTTTCTTTTCTAAAAACTTAGTAATTCGAAATTCTTTAAAATAGAGTGAGAAACGAACGGTCGTAGGTAAATAGATTCGTTTCAAATTGGAATCAATTATAGATATGTATGAGTATAATTTACTTTTTCTTTTCTTTTTTTTTTGTTATAGTCTTCTAGAGTATCATTGTCATCCAAAATATAAAAATGTTTTAAACAAAAATTTCATTCGATTAAATTTAAACATTATACTGGTAAAATAAAAAACCAAACAGCATCTATATGTATATATATATATATATACATTGGAAACATATTTCAACATTATTTAACTATTGATTTAGAAGATTCGATAGATACAAAATACGCTTTAATAATATAATATTATGTGGGGGTAGAGACTATTATTATAGCTACCATGTAAATGAAAAAAAAAAGCAAAGGAGTGTTAAGAGAAAATATGAAATGTCCACATTATCAATGGCATGGACACGGTCACACGGTCATGGTGTGGTCTGTCTAACTTTTTATGATGCTTTTATTTAATGTGACGGAACATACATAAATACATAGTTCCTGACCCAAAAATTCCATAGTTTAATTATAATTTTTTTGTTTCCTAACTATATATACTATATTTTTTGATAAATATGAATATGCTTTTCATATTGAAATAATTCTTTACACCGCTCTTGGGAAACACCGATTTTTTTAATTATTTTTTTAATTAACGGGGAGCACCGATTTTCCGTACGATTTTGTCGATGTGTGTTGGCTGAAAAAAAAAAAATGAGTGAACCGAAATTAACGTTACAAACAAATCTGATCTTATTTTGGTTCGGTATGAATTTGATTTTATTTAAAATGGAATTTATTCAATTGTTTCAATTTCATAAAAGGTAGCTAGTTGGTCCACCACGATTACGTATTCTTTCAAACCTCATATTGCAGAATTTTAGATTCAAATTCAAGTAAATGGTAGAGTCTATTTATTCAAAATATCCAAAATATATTCGTAAGTGATTTGCACGATTATGCGATATATCAATTATAATCGATTATTTGATATGATGGACATACTCTTTATGGAGGAATGCTTTTTTGAAGTTGAGACCATAAAAAAAATTCTTTGATAGTTAAAAAAGGCTAATTGCTGTTTTTCTTCTACGTTTATAGAAATGATTGGAAGTGATGAAATGTATTCTTTAACGAAAAAAAAGTATTGAATATGTATTTCGAACTGACCAAAATCATTTTTTTGTTTTTTTTTTTGAATTATCATCACCAAATACTGTATAACAGTATAAGTCAATAATGGAAAATGGTGATAATCATTTAAAAAAATAAATCTTGATTGCGTATACACTGAATTGAATACACATGTTTTGACATTTTGATCTCTACAAATTTCAGTGAAAGTTCATTGAGATTATTTAAACAAACTTTTTGTTTACCATATATATGTCCATATCAATCACATGGTTCAAGTCTTTTCAAAGAAGTACTGAATAGAGAAGTTACAAATAAATGTTTTATTCCTTTGGATTATGAAAGTTTTATTTTTATAATAAAATAGTTCATACAAACGAAAGTGTATTGCAATAAATAATTATTCAGAATATTAAACAGATTATCATCAATAATTCGAAAAATAAACCAGCTTGTTCCAAGAAACTCGATCATAGAAACCTTCTGAATCAAACGGAGAGTTCGATTCTAGAGATCAAGATACCATCACTATCAGCATAAAGCCACTCTCCATCTCTAATCAAAGTTCCTCCAACATAAACTGGAACATTCTTCTCACCATGACCTTTCTTAAAAGACTTCAAAGGGTTAGATCCCAATGCCCTAACACCAACATCACAATCATTGATCTCATCCACATCTCTAACGCATCCATTCACAACAATGCCTGCCCACCCGTTGTTCTGAGCTAACTGTCCGAGGTTTCCTCCAACAAGCGCGCATCTCATGCTTCCACCACCGTCTATAACTAAGACTTTGCCTTCTCCTTTTGTCTCTAGTTGGTTTCTGACGAGGACATTGTCTTCAAAAACCTTGAGGGTCACGATTGGTCCTGAGAAACATCTTCTTTGGCCATAGATCTTGAAGACTGGGTGGAGAGCACGTAAGTCTCCATTTGATATTAGTTCTGCATTGCTGTCACATGCTTCTGCGGTTGCAAATGCGGCCATAAGAGATCGTGTGTGTGTTCTGCATTTAGAATCACAAGCGGTGGTGGATTAGAGTAGGGAACTGAAAAGAATGATGAAACAATCTAAACATAGACAAGAGTTCTCATTCTCTTCAATATCAATATAAAATTTGGGAGTTTATTTCTTTAAACTAAACTAAACATGAAAGCTGATGACAAGATTTAACTAAAAATTACATAAAAGACTCAAAATATAAAGTTCAAGAGAAGCATTTATTCTCGAAAAAGAGAAAACGAGAATAAACTATGATTTATTAACAAAGATATGTGCAACCCTTAGCATAGAAACAGTGTTAAAGCCAGACTGGGAGTGGGAAGTAGGAAGAGGCTGAGATTTGGATCAAATCCTCAGGCTCAAGAAAGCAGAGCCAAGACTCAAATCATCACAAACAGCTTACGAAATGTAATGCCCTCTAAAAACCCTAACAAAAGACTAAATTAAATGAATTGATTACTGTTTACTTGACACTTAAGTCTGAGATAAGTAACAACGCAAGCTTTGTGTATTCGTTTACCAGGAGGATTGAGGCAGATGCTATGAAACACTTAAACGATAAGTAGATACCTTTTCTTAACCAAAAAAAAAACAGTGAAATATCAAAAATCAAACCCGTTTTTCAAAAAGGATAATATGAATTGTTTCTATTTTTGTCCAAAGAACAACGCTCCAAGTTAACTTATACGGCGAAAATAGTACTAAAATTCCGCTAAACAACAAAGAAATACAAAGAAACTTTTCCAGATTCTAAACATAGACTTTCGAAAACCCAACCAAAACCATTTCAGCAAATTCAGTTTTACTAAACCTAGAAACAAAAGAAAAAACAGAACGTTTTTTTGTTGGATCATTTGTATGAAAAAAAAAGAACCATCAGAGAAGAAAACATCAAGATCAACAAAGTTGATCGTGATTTCAATAAAATTAAATCTTTTCACACCAAGAGCTAGCTAAGTATAAACTGTATAATCAAACAAAGAAGAAGAAGAAGAAAAAAAGTTACCAAAGAAGAGAGGAGATTAGAGCTTCAAAGCTTTCTTCTTTCTGCAGCTGAACAGAGTCCTAAATTCTCAACGACGATACTTACATGTATATATATATATACACAATCGACACAAAGCAGCGGATGAGGTCAGCTTCTTCGTGTCAGGCTATCCAATTACTGAAGAAATCATCATTGATACTTGTGCCATTAGAACCACTTGGTCTCCCTATCGTGAACTTGTCGGTGCGGGTATTTTCAATCTCGGGTCGGGTCATTGACTTTTTTTCTCTATTGACTTTTTGGTTCGTTCATTCATCGGACAGTCAAAAACCAAGTCCGTTGGGTCAATTCCCTCTAATATTGTAGTATTTTATTAGCTATAATTGGGCTTAAATGGGCCGAGTGACCCAAATATGTCCATCTCCGTTTTGTGTGGGTCCATACAGTGAAGAAAAAAAAAACTGACAAAAAATCAGAGCCGTCGATCCTATGTATGTCCTTTCAAAGTTCGTTTTGCGGGCCCCACTTTGAAAAAAAAGAAAAAATATCTGTAAGAAGAAAAGAAAGGTACACCACGCCACAACCGTGCTTTGGTTTGTCACATGAGTGTAACGTCACAGCCATGTAACGGGATAATTTGCGGCTCTTTAAAAGGGACAATAACAAAAAAATAAAAAATAAAAAGAAAAAAGGAAAAATTAAAAAAAGAGGCTTGGTCAATGTCTCTTTTTTGACCGGGTTTTTTGGAAAAACTGCCTCCTCAATTTCCAATTAAATATTCAATTTAAGGTATAATTAAACTCATTGATTGATTCCATTTTTTTTTTTTTTAATGTACATACAATGATACGATACAGTCTTTCCCATTGTCTAATATATTCCTTAACGCACGTTAACAGTCTTTTGTTTCTTCCTTCCTACTCATGATCATATATGTTAAGGGTTTACGAAGATATAAACGTTAACGTATCTCAAATATTTGTTAAGAATATTTGTCGCAAGTTCTTTTTCTTCGGTTTTCTTTATCCATTATTACGAGTTGTATTAGATTTTCATCTATTTTTGAATACGTTTTATTTTTTTTATTTTTAAAGATTATCAAAATCTGAATACAACCAAGATAAACTATTTGTTTTGCATATGCAAGCAATTAAGCAACATCTTTAAGTTACAAATGGATCCAAGCGTATCTCTCCTTATATTGAAATTTGGGTTAATACGTTTCATCTAAAAGGCCTTGTTTTTAAAATCACATCACATGCATGTATGAGAACATGCCAAATTCAAATTAATATAGTTATACGTCTTATCGATTGAAGTCGAAAGATTTGGTTGCCATATAGATCTCATGTTGCGTCTCTACCCTGTTTCATATATTAGTTTGAACTTCGACTAAACGATGATTTGGTAGGTAAAAACATATTATTATACACTGACTAAACATATTATTTGGTATCGACAATTAATTAAATCACAGTATACTATTGCTCATATAAAATAAAATAAAAAATATATAACTGGTTTACACTAATCCATTTTAACCTCCTTTCGATGTAAATATTAATCCACAAATTTTAAACCCATTTTAACTATAAAGTGACAATTTTCTTATATATTAATCCACAACTTGTAATTTTCTAAGAAGATCAAGCAATAGAAAGCATAAAATTAGGGGAACAAAATAAAGTTCAATTATTTAATAATTTTATACATGAAAAAGTAAAAGCTTCTTGTTTACCTAGTTGTTTGTTATTAAAAACAAAAAACACTTACTGAGAGGATACAAATTTCTTCTAATTATTATTACTAAAATATCAAATACTAGGAAGCCAACATTTGTCCATATCATTAACACATTTTTTTGCATCATGTATTATAACACAAAAAATCAGATTTATTTATTTTTATTGGGTTTTAAATTCATAGTTCTGAAAATTGCAAAATACTTGTTTTTCGTTAAAAACATGTGTTATATTTAACAGTTTATTTTCCAAAATACATTATTTTACATATTTTTCTCTGCGCGGTGACAATATTTGAAATTTTTTCTCATTTTTACTGAATTTTCTAGCACAGTTACACGCATATGTAGACTATAAATGTAGACTATAAATAGCTTACATATTAGATTTTCTGTTCCACAAATTTCTAACCATTGTGACCCCCTTATAGTAAAAACAACAACCTGCTTTATATGTAACTTTTATTTATTCTTGGCCTTAAAGGATAATTCTGTTTTTACTTTCAAACAGTTTTATGGCATTTTCATATGAATCTAACCAATATAAGCCTATGTTCACTGTAATAAAAAACAACATTAAAGTGTTTTCTTAATTTGACATGTGGCAGAATAGAACTTTTGGCAATAATTTCCCGTTTTAAATAAATTTTATTCCTATTAATAACCAACCCGCAAAAAATGAATTTGGAAGAGAAATTAATGTGAAAAGTTGGCAGATAATTCGTTAGAGATCTCACCTGTGCTACACCTCACGGTATTACTCACTTATCAGCCGATGATCTTATTCTCTTACTTTGATTACTCCACGTGGCGTATTATAATTGGTGAAATCAAAAAATGAGAAAAAACGCTTCGTGTATGTAGAACACGAATCACCACCATCTTCACCATTCTCTGCAAAAAACTTTATTCCTTCTTCCTTAGTAACAATCGATCAAAATGGTTTTATAATTCTCTCTCTCTTTCTATCTTTTTGTTTTTTCTCTTTCGAAGATTCCTGTTCTCGCCCACAACCCCAAATCTTTTTTTTTTTTTTTCCTGACTGGTTTAATTTTCAAATTCAAAGCATAACATACGCAAAAGAAAATGTTGGAAATTTTGTTTCTCGTTTTGATTGTGAAAAAATCACAAAGATTAGTCTAATCCGACTGTGAAATCTTTGTTTTTTTTTTTATCGTCAGTAATCAATCATCATTTTGTTCCGACAAAAATTATATTTTTTTCCTTTTAAGAGAGAGATAAGTTGTAAAGTTTGCTCCTTTTTTTTTCTTTCTGGGTTTTCTGTGAGACCCAGAAGAACAGAGAGAAGAAGAAGAAGGAGACGGGAAGAGGAAAATTTATCTCTGTCCCGCTTTTTTAAAAAATCTCGCTTTTTTTCATCAGTGGTAAAATTCGGATCCGGGTTGGGTGGGTTTTCGGTTTTGGTGTTCGGATCAGAGCACAGTTGGATGTTAGCGGCGGAACTGATTTTTTCCGTTTGCGGCTGCGGCGGCTGTGACGGTTTTGGTGGTTCAATCAATCAGGTAAATAGTCTCCATCGATTTTGCTTTTATTTTCATTTCGTGATTTGAGTTTTATACGCTTTAAAATGTTTTTGTCTTTAACTTCAATTCTGGATTTTGAATCTAATGAAAAAAAACTATGATTTGTTTCATCACCTCCTTAAGTTTTTTTTGCGTACAGTCTGGTTTAAACTATTATCAGACGTTTTTGTTTTTTCTCTCGTTTTAATCACCGTAGCTCGATCATTTTGTGTCTGCTTTTATGATTCATCTCCAAAATTCTCTAAGCTAATTTCGTTAGAATCTAAAATCCTATGTTTCAATTTCATGAGATTCCATGAAAGTGGCTTAACGTGTGAAAAAGCAAAGCTCTTGTTCTTCTTACATTTTTTCTCTTGTCTTGATTAATTTTTTCTTTTTTAATTTTTTTTTTTGTGCCGACTCTTAAAAAAGGTTAAAACTTTAAAAAAACTTAGTAGACCCACATATATATATGAGTTTTTAAGCTCACTGGTTCACTTACAATTGTCTCAAATCACAATCATATGTTACTTAGCTACACTATTATTGTTCAATACTAGAACTTAATAGTATTCTTTATAATATTTCCAGGAGTTTCATCTCAGCTTGATCAGAGACTCAGTCAAATTCTTGGATCCTAAATGGCTGGTTTTGATGAAAATGTTGCTGTAATGGGAGAATGGGTGCCTCGTAGTCCTAGTCCTGGTACCCTTTTCTCCTCAGCGATTGGAGAAGAGAAGAGCTCGAAACGTGTACTCGAAAGAGAGCTATCTTTGAATCATGGTCAAGTTAATATTGGTTTTGAAGAAGACACTAATGGTAACAATAACAAGGATTCTTCACAAACCAACATTTTACGAGGTGGTCTCAGTGAAAGAATTGCTGCTCGTGCTGGTTTTAATGCTCCGAGGTTAAACACTGAGAATATCCGCTCTAACACCGACTTCTCCATGGACTCTAACCTTCGGTCTCCTTGTTTAACCATCTCTTCTCCTGGCCTTAGCCCTGCAACACTCTTGGAATCTCCTGTTTTCCTTTCTAACCCATTGGTAAGGCTACAAGTTGTTTGCTTTAGAATTCGATGTTCTTATGAATCTTTCTTTTGCTGAAAAATCTCTTGTGACCTTTGCAGGCTCAACCATCTCCAACTACTGGAAAATTTTCATTTCTTCCTGGTGTTAACAGTAATGTTTTATTGTCTTCTGATAAAGCGAAAGACGAGTTCTTTGATGATATTGGAACATCATTCACTTTCCATCCTGTTTCAAGATCATCTTCCTCTTTCTTCCAAGGCACAACGGAGTTGATGTCAGTTGATTATGGTAACTACAACAACAGATCTTCTCATCAATCTGCCGCAGAAGAAGATGTCAAACCTGGTTCTCAAAACATAGAAAGCTCCAATCTTTACGGATTTGAAACTGGTCCAAGTAGCCAGAACAAGACATCTGATGCGACAACAACAAACACTGGTGTTGAAACTGTGGATCATCAAGAGGAAGAAGAAGAGCAAAGACGCGGTGATGTGATGGCTGGTGGTGCCCCTGCAGAGGATGGATATAACTGGAGGAAATATGGACAAAAGTTAGTTAAAGGAAGCGAGTATCCGCGAAGCTATTACAAGTGCACAAACCCGAATTGTCAGGTGAAGAAGAAAGTTGAAAGATCAAGGGAAGGTCACATTACAGAGATTATATACAAAGGAGCTCATAATCACTCTAAACCTCCACCTAATCGTCGCTCAGGGATGCAAGTTGATGGAACTGAACAAGTTGAACAGCAACAACAACAACAACAACAGAGAGATTGGGTTAGTTGTAATAACACTCAACAACAAGGTGGAAGCAATGAGAACAATATCGAAGAGAGATCAACAGGATTCGAATACGGAAACCAATCTGGATCGATTCAAGCTCAAACCGGAGGTCAATTTGAGTCAAATGATGCTGTGGTTGTGGTGGTTGATGCTTCATCAACATTCTCTAATGATGAAGATGAAGATGATCGAGGGACACATGGAAGTGTTTCTTTGGGGTACGATGGAGGAGGAGGTGGAGGAGGAGGAGAAGGAGATGAATCAGAGTCAAAAAGAAGGTTCGTTTTTTTTAACAATTGAAACACTCTGTGAAGAATATGTAAATGTTTTTGACTCAAAGAAAACGTTTTTTTTTTTTTATTGAATATTCAGGAAACTAGAAGCTTATGCAGCAGATATGAGTGGAGCAACAAGAGCTATACGTGAACCAAGAGTTGTTGTTCAGACAACAAGTGATGTTGACATTCTTGACGATGGTTATCGCTGGCGTAAATATGGTCAGAAAGTTGTCAAAGGAAATCCAAATCCCAGGTTCTTTTTTATACGATTTTTTTTACGATTTTTTTTTTTAATAAATTGTTAAACATGTTTTTATTTTATTTTTGGTAGGAGTTATTATAAATGCACAGCTCCTGGATGTACAGTGAGGAAACATGTAGAGAGAGCTTCTCATGATCTGAAATCAGTTATAACAACTTACGAAGGCAAACACAACCACGACGTTCCCGCCGCACGTAACAGCAGCCACGGAGGCGGAGGAGGAGGAGGAGGAGGCAGTGGTAACGGTACCAGTAACGGTAACGGTTCAGCAGCTGTTTCACACCATTACCAAAACGTACATCACTCCTCAGAACCGCCACGTGGCAGATTCGACAGACAAGTGACGACGAACAATCATCAATCTCCGTTTGGTCGTCCGTTTAGCTTTCAACCACATTTGGGTCCACCTTCTGGTTTCTCGTTCGGTTTGGGTCAAGCCGGTTTGGCTAATCTTTCAATGCCTGGGTTAGCTTTTGGTCAGGGGAAATTACCGGTTTTGCCTCACCCGTATATGACTCAGTCGGTTGGGATGAGTGAAGCGATGATGCAGAGAGGGATGGAGCCAAAGGCTGAACCGGTTTCTGATTCAGGACAAGTGGTATATAACCAGATTATGAGTAGATTACCACAGATTTGAAATTTACTCTTTTCTTCTGCAATTGTTCGGTCCTTATAATAACTTTTTAATTTTCTGTTTCTTTTTTCCTTAATTTATTGGTTTCAAACTTTGGGGAAGGTAAAGAAAGGCTGTTTTTATTTTTCATCTCCTTTGTTTTCTGTGTTCGTTATTGGAAGCAAGTGATAAGAAAAAAAGAGATGGCAAAATTTTGACAATTAAAACACAACAAAAAAAAGTGGCAAAATTTTGACAATATATAGCTAGATATCAAATGCCAAAAAAAAAAAATCCTTAATTCTTCTGCGAATATAAAACAAATCTGCCCAAAAACACTAGTTATTTTTGTGTAAGAGATGAAACTGCACTCTAATTTAGTAAAATCTAGTGACATCAGATACCATGATTGCTAATTTGCTATACATATTTACAGAATGATATCTTAGAGCAGCTTTATCAACGTATCTGAAGTAGATACGTCTGACAAAAATATTAATAAAAAAAAGAAAAAGGAAGTGAGAGAACAAGAAACGTTTCTTCTCCAAGAGACGTTTCTCAACAAAAGCTAACACATGTCAAAACATCAATGGTTAAGTTATTAAAAACAAATTAAAATAAATGAAATATTGATTTTTTAACTTTTGAGAAACTCTCCATCGGTAGAACCGATGGGAGTGCTCTTATACTCCTTATTGAGTGATTTATATTGTTAATTAAAGATTTTGAATTGGCTCAGTTATCTCAAAATTCACAACCAAATATTTCTATCTAGAACCTGATTCTTTAATATATTTTCCCTTTAATTATTGCATGAATGAATGAATATGCAATCACGAATAAATATGCAAGCAAAAGTAAGATACTTATTTGATCAAATACGAAAATTCCTGAAAGATACTTTCCTAAGGGCAACTCCAACGTAGCACCAAAACACCAAATTTGGTGTCAAATCTACTCTAATGGAACGCCAAATCTTACACCAAATATTTTTTTTTAGTGTTTTGTGAATAGTGTCGCACCAAATAAAATATATATTATTTTATTTGTGTTTTTAATTTTAGTAACATAATTAAATAGTAGTTTATTAACAAACAAATTAAATCTATCATCAATATTCATTGTATCTTTTTATTTTTATTAATATAAAATTATTATTGTAATAAATTATAATTGTAATTAATATAAAATTTTAATTTGCACCAAAAATATAATTTTTTGTCTATACCGATTATAATCTTATATTTAACTTATAATTAATAAGTTATAAAAATAATTAGTATTTATCAAACTATTAAAATAATTAAGAAAATTAAAAATTTAATAATATAATAATAAAAATATTAGTTTTAGTGTTAAATTTGGTGTTGTAGTTGGAGATGACAACTTTTTTGGGACACTAAAATACCAAATTTAGTGTGATTTCAACACCAAATTTGGTGTTGTGGTTGGAGTTGCTCTAAGAGACACCCTAACATTTATTTGGTGGTTATCTTTCCTTTTAAAGTAGCCATGTAGACGTGAGAAGAAACAAAAAGAGTGGCTATGTTAAGCACGTTCACACACGTGTACATATATGCACACGTGCGCATAAGCCCAGCTCCAAGGCCTGATAGAGGTAGCAAGAGACTAATAAAAAAGCTTTAAATCTTTATACCAACCAGTAACAATAGAAACTTGTTCAAATATCAAACAAGAGTTTTCACAGAGAAGTAGAAGCTTTTTATATATAGAAACAGTGAAGAAGACAAGTTCTACTTCCTCGGCTTGTTACCGTCTGGAGTTATAGATTTCCCTCAGAGGCAAAGTTAAAAAAGGTTTGAGGAACCAAGATAAGATCTTTTAGAACTAGAATCGCTGGAAATAATCTTTTACATGAACGCAGTTCTTCCACCTCTTCGAGTGTTTCTGTCATATGCAGTGTTGAATTTGTCGACCATCTCGTTCATGGTGCTGCAGATTGAGCACAAGAAAAAGAAATTGACAGATGAAACAGAATTTACAGAATTACCAGTCCGACGAAAAATCATATACTTCAGAGTTCCTTATGAATCACTAGCTAACTAAGGAAGATAATGGAACATAAGATGGCACGTTGCATAAGGTACAAACCTGGAACAATTTGTGATCATTGCTAAGTAAGTTATTAGTAATTTGTCGTTGTACTCCTGCCAAAGCAAAAGGACAAGCATAAGTTGAGAGGTATTTAGACAATAATTGAAAAGAAGAAAATGCAAACCCAACTAACTCACCATCAAGAAATTATCTTGAAACCTCTCTGATTCCATGGCAGGCAATCTTCTTAGCAGGCTAGATACTTGTCTCAGAAGTGAGTTTTCACAAGGAACATCACCTAAACATAAGATCCCACGACGAGTCATTATTTTTGGCACCTAAAGCACTAACCTACACAACTTTAAGTATCTTCCATCTAGAATCCTGAAATGGTGACACGAAACCACGGTGATGAGAATGGGATTTTGGGAACGAATAAAAGGTACCTTTCTGCATAGCAGCAAGATACTGGTAGAGCACTCTGATTCTGCTATTAAGCATCTTGATGGCACTATGTATGCCAGTAAGATGAGCAGCCACTGCATATCAACGAGTAATCAGCCAAAAGTCAGTGAACTGAGGAAGAGGATTATGATAAGTATGAGTGACATAAACAAGGCTCACACTGAGTTGCTGCTGAGCCTCCATCAGATGGTTTGAGATGTGCAACATGGTCAACTGATATCCGTTCAGCTTCAACTGTCTGTTTGTATTGACATCTCAAAAATCTTAGCCAAGGTCCACTTTCATAACATAAATTAATTCCAGAATCAAACCTAAGTACAGACCTCGATTGTGTAGCTTGTATGGGCGAAAATAAGCTGCGGGATTCCATCAATGACATGCAATTCTTCAAGTAATGAAGATCAATCAATGGAGAAACAGAAAAGTTAGGATCTTAAAAACAATCTGACCTAATACATGTAAAAATCTGGAAGTCAATAAAGATGAAAACTTGGTAAAATATCTAGAAACTCTGAAATACACATATATCCCCTAAACAAACATGCTAACATATCAGAAACCATTAATGTGGACCCAACAAAACCATGTGCCATTATATATAATCATAGCTCTACTTTACAAGAAGAGAAATTAAAAACATACCACTTTCATAAATAGTCACTGGAAGATCTTTCTGAGCGTGATTAATGGCAGGATTTAGAAGCACATAAACAGGAGATTCATTAATATCCATCAACTGCCACAATGAGAAGACACCAAAATCAAACTTATTCAGTACAACGAGGCCAAATCTCAATCACAGAAAACAAAAAAAGAGAGCATTTGAGCTCACAGCTTTATGGATATGCATATCAGATTCCTCAGCATCACTTCCTGTAGAGTACCATCCCAATATGTAGAAGTCAGGGAACACTTTCTTATCTGAATAAACAAGAAAAAAACCAGACGAATCAATGAATTTTCAAAATACAATTGTAGTAATCAAAGCACGATTCAAATTCTAAACTCTTATCTACTGAATTCAGCAAAAATTGAGAGAATTATTAAGGAAGAGTAGTGAGCTTACAAAGCTCTTGCTTCTTCTCGAGGAAAGATCTATCGAGAATCTGATTTAAAGGATCGTATAAGAGCTCGAAACTGTTGAAGATCTCTACAGTACGACCTCTTTGAACACCGATCACACATCCGTAAACCCTAGGGTTTTGCTGGAACACAGCTTCGCCGTTGTTGGAGGCATTCCCGGTTGAGCAGATTGAAGCAGGAGGATTGAGCTGAGTCTTAACCCTAGTGTAGTGATCCGATATGTTGACGATTACTAGAGGATGTAGCTTGAAGGTTAAGCCGCTCGACGACGACGGAGCCATTGTTGTCTCTCTCGTCGGTTTCTCTTTCGATTAATTCTTTTCGCTTTTTTTTTTTTTTTTTTTTTTTAAGTTGGCATATTAAAGGTCATTTTCTTATTTAAATCCGACCAGAAAAATATAAATTCGGATCATAGATCGGGCCCTTAGGGACATCGAGCCGGGTTTTTTATTTTTCTGTTTATTGGGTTTTCTGTATGGGCCGAGGTCTTACCCACGTGGGAGTTATAGGCATCCATATTAAGGCCTGATGACTTATTTTGTCAAAATATTTTTTTTTTTTATAAACATTTTTGTAACTAATTCTCTAAAGTGCAACAAAAGAAATATATACACATTAGCATAGTATATGTAATTTCATTTTTTAGTGATTTTTTTAGGATAAATATGTGTATTCTAAACATGGTATAATACTATAATATGTTCTCGAGCAGTAGCTAGAGTTTTTTTGTTTTTTTTTTTGTTTTGACTAAAAAAGTCAAATTTAAAATGGCCAAAGACATTTTAGTATAGATAATTTTTTTTACAATATATATAGACAATTTACACTGTATAATGCCCCAAGTTCAAATTTAGATTCATATTTTAGTATTTTTCAGTTACACTTCTATTTTCGCTTATTTAGTAACATAATTATCATTTATAATAGGATAAAAGGTGAAAATATATTAGATTAAGAAAGAAAATATTAATTTCCATAGAAAGGTCATTTTTCTAAGTACAGATAAAGTAGAAATGTTTTTTTTCCTTTCTCACAATATAAAAAAAATGCGTTGGTGAGCCTAAAAATGTGTGTGGTGTGGATATATATAAATATATTAAAATACCAAATACTAACATAACACCAAGCTGTGGCCAAACACAAGAAAGAAGAAAAAAAACACCGCCACGAAGACGAGACAACACAACAACAAATAGATTGGGGGATTTGGGAGGTTGATGATCAATTCTGAAGGGCGGAGGAAACTATACTCATAAACTCAAACCACGGTGATTACGGCGGAGTTGGAAACATGGCGATGAGAGACCTTGTCTCCGGCGGAGCCGCCTGCGCTGTTCCTGGTTCTTCTTCTTCTTCTTCTAATCCTCTCGGAGCTCTCACCAACGCTTTACTTGGTTCATCTTCCAAAACTCAGGTTTGCTGCATGTTTCATTTTTGATCGAAATCTTCTTGAATTGAACTCTCCTGATTCATTCTCGCCTCTTTCTTATCGGTTTGAAGTCCAAGTCGAAGTAGATCTCATTCTTCGTGTGGATTTTTGTTATATCATTGCTTAGTTTCGATTTCTCTTTCCCTAGTGTTAGGGTTTTAGAGGTTCTTATAGCAGATCATACGTAATTCGGTTATGTCAAGTGATTTTTTATCTGTAATTTTGCTGATTATAATCGATTTTGGTGATATGGTGTGCAGGAAAGGCTTAAGGAGATACCTAATGCTAACCGTTCAGGTCCTGGGCCACAATTTTACTCTGAAGATCAACAGCTTAGGTCACTTCCTGGTTCTGAGTTAGATCAGCCAATTCTGCAACCGGGTGCTCAGGTTAATGCCGTGCAAATTTTTGATTTTTACAATTTTAGTATTGCCTCTGATGATTTTAGTCTTTGTGATGACTGATAGGGTTTGCTAAATTTTTTTCATCAGGGGTCAGAGTTCTTCCGTGGCTTCCGTTCTGTGGATCAGAATGGTCTCGGTGCGGCTTGGGATGAGGTACAGAATGGTGGACCGATGCCTCCAATGGGACCTCTTTATGAGCCGGTTCAGCCTACATTCGAAGGTTTGTGATTTAATTTTGCTCAAAGATTTTCTACCACATTTATTTAATACCGGATATAAAATGGATAGCAGCATGAAATAAATAGTGTGGTCATTGTTGAAGCAACTTCTTCTCCACGCACTCGTTCTATTTCTCCCGGATGGTGTGTTGGATATTCATAGCTCTGTCTTAATTTATAGCAAATGTCAAGTGAGGTGTTCTCTTGTGCTTGCTTGATATGTTTTTATCATTGCTAGAAAAAACATAGTTTTATCATCAAAGTATATTGATCTTTAAATTCTAATATTTGCATAATCGAGTAATAGTATCTCGATGAACACAACTATATAAATATATATATTTGTTGCAGGACCCCCACAGAGAGTGTTGTCAAACTTTTTGCATTCATTTGTTGAGAGTAGCCGTGGTGGTATTCCCTTTCGTCCAGCACCTGTTCCAGTGCTAGGGTTGTCACAAAGTGACAAACAATGCATACGTGATCGTAGTAGCATAATGGCCCGGCATTTTTTTGCCGATAGAGGAGAGGAATTTATCAATGCTCAGGTTTGCAATTTATCTGATAGTTTTTGGTAGCTGCATCATTGTGTTGTATGCGGTTCAACTTAGGTTTTGAGGGTGGAGTATATATGCTTAATATTTTGGTGGTATATCATTCATGCTCATCACCTTTTAGCAATTAAAGATCAAGCCAATTATACAAAGACATGGAATAACGATAAAATTCTGGTCCACTCTCCTTGATGTTAAGCATACATCAAAAATGTTACATTGTGGAATGGCAACGAGGTAGCACTGTCACTATCGCATATCACAATCATTTGTGGGTCAGGGCTTTTGTTTGAGAATTATTGCTGTTGTTTTACTTAGATCTTCCTATCAAGTATGGATTTTCTTTAGATCATGTTAGCTGTGTACTATGGTTATACTATGGTTAAGCCTTTTTATGTTGCCAATGGCCTAAGCCTTTCTTTCTTCTCCTTGAATGTTTGTTTGCAGCTGTTGTTGGCTGAATATATTGTTCTATGTTTTTTTCTAGGTAAATGCATTATTGTCATCTTTAGATATTGACGAGGGGATACAGGCTAGAGGTCATATTCCCGGGAGATTTCGGGAGCTAGATGATTACTGGAATGAGTCTCAAGCTGTTATGAAACCTGCTTTACATCCTGCTGACAATTGGGCGGCTGAATTTAACCAACATGGGATTGATCATGGTGGTCCTGATTCATGGGTCCAGTCTTTTGAGCAACAACATGGTGTGAATGGGTGGGCCACCGAGTTTGAGCAGGTGGGTTCTAGCATAAACAGCTATATGATAGAAACTTTTTTCTTCAGTTGTTTGAGACTGCTCTTTGACTGTCCTTGCCAAACGTATATTTGATAAGCTTTCAAATGAGCATCATAGAAAATATCTAGGGCTTTTATTTTTGGTAAAGTGTAGGGTTTGATTTAGATAGTCCCAAAGGTATAGTTGTTTTAGAGCCTGAATTTATTGTGACTTTTTTAATATGTATGAGTCATCAGTATTTGACTCGCATTTGATTTGCCAACAGCGTAGCTCTCTGATAACTTATCATGTTCTTCTGAAAATATTTGGTGCCTCAATTTTTTTTTTTCCTTGAATTTTTCAAAGGGTCAATCTCAATTGATGTCAAACCAAATGAGAAGTATGGAAATGCAAAATATAGCTGCAATGGAGCAGACTCGGAAGCTTGCCCATACATTGTCTCAGGATGGGAATCCGAAATTTCAGGTTGGTGTAACCTATCATTATTAGTTATATTCTTTGCTTTCACAGTAAATTCCTTCATTTCTAAACTAAACAGCCTTTGATAGTAGCATCAGTCGGTCAGGTTGCAGTAAACTGTAATGTTGGATGATATATCTTTTTTCTAGGCTGTCCGAGTGTCCGTTATGGCCATTGTTGAGAACTTTTAATGCACGTGGAAAATGTTTTTGTTAGGCTTATGTGTTGGTTTATGTTCTAGAATTTGAAGATCTCTGAAATTATATCACAAAGTTTTTCATTTTCATTTAGGGATGTTTTGCTTTCCTCTTGACTTCATGTACTGAGCTGTTCTCTTGAGATTTATATAAAAGTTTTGGGCAAAATGTTTGGTGAATGCAGAATTCAAGATTCCTCCAATTTGTTTCAAAGATGAGCCGTGGTGAACTTATTATTGATGACAATCAGGTCAAGCCGGGAACAGCCCCTGGGGAATGGGCTACTGAATATGAACAGCAGTACCTGGGGCCGCCAAGTTGGGCTGATCAATTTGCAAATGAAAAAGTATGTACTTGTTTGATAATGTATGTGTTCACGTTAGGGTCTTACTTGCTACTAATAGCATGCTAGTGTAATAGATTAATTGTTATCGCTTTTTCTTGCATGGCCCTTATACCCGCAATTGAAGCTCATGATGATAGATTGAGCTGTTATAGTGTGTTTCATATATTTTTTTATTAGCGATGTCTCCGTAGTGGAATGGCTTCAGCTTAGATCTTTCATTGCACATTTTCCGATGAAATGGTTCCTTGTATTTACAAAATATGAAGTCCAGACATGGTAGAAAGTTTCGTGATGACAAATCGCCTCTATTTTTCTTCTATAAGAAGCATCACCTTGCATCTACCATAAGTTTCTAATTTGCTGTGTTGTAGCTTTCACATGGACCAGAACAGTGGGCTGATGAGTTTGCTTCTGGGAGAGGACATCAAGAACCAGCTGAAGACCAATGGGTTAATGAGTTTTCGAAGTTGAATGTTGATGACTGGGTAGATGAATTTGCTGAAGGGCCTGTGGGTGAGAGTTCAGCTGATACATGGGCAAATGCTTATGATGAGTAAGTCCACTGTTCTCGTATTGATCTATTAATAAGTTCTCTTTTTGTCATTCTGCTTTTCACAAATTTTATGAATCAAGTACAGACACTATGGAACTTTTCAACTCATTTGTTACTTTATACTCTGAATTTTTCTGTGGTTTCTTAATGCATGCTTAGACAAACATTTTGCACCTATGCAGTTCTTTGTTACCACTAAATTCCAGGTTTCATATTTACCACTAATGCTTCAGCTGGTTACTCAAGGGATCACAGATGATAACCTAATTTCTATCAATGAAGTCATGAACAATGTTTATCCAACATGCATTTTTGCATTTCAAGTCCATCTAACAAAAATCTGTGCCTCTCTAGGTTTCTGAGTGAGAAAAATGCTGGAAAACAAACTAGTGGTGTCTACGTCTTCTCTGACATGAATCCTTATGTGGGTCACCCTGATCCTATGAAAGAAGGGCAGGAATTGTTTCGCAAAGGACTTCTGAGTGAAGCAGCGCTTGCTCTAGAAGCTGAGGTTATGAAAAACCCTGAGAATGCTGAAGGTTGGAGATTACTTGGAGTCACACATGCAGAGAACGATGATGATCAACAGGTTAGTCAGATTAATTTGCACGAACAATTAATCACCTTTAACTTGTCAAAAGAAGAGACTACTCGATTCATTTTTTCAAAAAATTTATCGTTGAAAAATGCAGGCAATAGCTGCAATGATGCGTGCACAGGAGGCTGATCCCACAAATCTAGAGGTGCTTCTTGCGCTTGGTGTGAGTCATACCAATGGTCAGTGTTTGCTATATAGCAATAGTGTTTGTTTTGATCACATGCCTTGTTGCTCAATATGGATACTCGTCGTCATACTTTTTGGAATCAGAGAGGTGATTAGTATCTTGTTCTCTGTAATTACAGAGTTGGAGCAAGCAACTGCTTTGAAATATTTATATGGATGGCTGCAAAATCACCCAAAGTATGGAGCAATTGCTTCTCCAAAGCTAGCCAATTCTCTATACCATGCTGATGTAAGTGTCCTCTCTCTTCTTAATTCTCCGCCAGTTGAATCTCAATAGTTGTATTGAAACTCTAATTCCCTTTCTTTGTATAAATAGATTGCTAGATTATTCAATGAAGCTTCTCAGATGAATCCTGAGGATGCCGATGTCCATATAGTGTTAGGCGTGCTCTACAATCTGTCAAGGGAGTTCGATAGAGCGATTACTTCGTTCCAAACAGCATTACAACTAAAACCAAACGATTATTCCCTGTGGAATAAGCTCGGTGCAACACAAGCCAACAGTGTCCAGAGTGCTGATGCCATATCTGCTTATCAACAGGTACTGTTATAAGCACTGAAATCAAAAGTTTCATCTTTCTGACTGTTTCTTACTTGCAGGCTCTAGATTTGAAGCCTAATTATGTTCGTGCTTGGGCAAACATGGGAATCAGTTACGCAAACCAGGTCGAAATCTTGTTATATCTGACGTTTGATGATTGATTGTTTTAGACAAGAACAAACTGAAATTTGGTGTGCCTACTATGTTTGGAATCGTAACAGGGGATGTACAAAGAATCAATCCCGTATTATGTTCGTGCCCTTGCGATGAATCCTAAAGCTGATAACGCATGGCAATACTTGAGGCTCTCTTTAAGGTATAGTAGTATAAGCTCGTGTAACATTAAACTCCGATACGGTTTGTTTCAAAGTCCATTTCCGAAATTTACTTACGCTGTCAACTCTATGCAGTTGTGCCTCAAGGCAAGACCTGATTGAAGCTTGCGAGTCAAGGAATCTTGATCTCTTGCAGAAGGAATTCCCGCTTTGAGTAGACAATTCAAACCCTAAATCCGCAGATAGATTGTTTGTACGGGGAAGTCTCCAAATGGGAAATCTTACAAGCGAGTTAATGTCATTTTTCTTTTTAGTTTTGTAAAAGTAAACTACAATCTTTAAAAAACAAATTAAAAAAACCGTTTGCTAAAATAAATAAAATTGTCACTATTCTCTTCGTAATGTTGTAGCCTTGTAGATATACAAATACATAAACTATGCAGGGTAAATGAGTAACACAAAAGTGCTAATAATGCTTCAATTTTACAAGAAGATCGTGTAATATCTAGAGATATATAAGTCATAAGTGATACATTCATCATTCATGATGCATGATGCATTGTATAATGTATAATGTATAGTGTATAAAGTAACTTGTTCTTGGTCCCCGGAGAAAATAAACTAGTGATAACTTTGACATTGGTTCAGAAATTAGACGTGAAGTGGCACATTCATGCATTGTATCAAACATTGTTATTCTGAAGGTATGGTCCCAAATTAGTAGGAATATATAGGTCCAAAAACTCGAATTCATAGAAGAAAAAAGAAACAAAATTATTTGTTTTGAATTGGGATATTCTTACTACTAATTTTTTTTTCAATTATATATGGTTCCTAATTGCTAGTCTTTGTCTTAAAGTATGTATGAGTGGACTAAGTACATATTTAAAACGCTATGCATTGGACCTAATTTAGTGCATCACACTGAAAACTTTGTTGACCATTGCAAAAACGTGATGATAGTGTAAAAATGATATGTTTTAATAGAGACTAGTGTTTCTACAAACCGGCGAAGGAACAACAAATACATTTTTTTAATTAATCATATATTATATAAAGAGTGAGTGTGCCTCATAAAAGATTGACACATCATCACTCTCCTCATGACACATGAGCTCATTTATTTTATTGTTTAATAATTTATACTTCATAAAAGATTAATACATCATCACTTTTTTTATGACACATTAACTCATTTATTTCTTATATTGAAATTTTCAAAATTTGATTAGTTAAGTATTTCAAGAGTTAAAGTAATTTTTTTTTTAAATAATATATATACTCTACCGTAAAACGTAAAGTAAAACGTATCCACGTGTCCACGCGGATCATCACCTAGTTTTAACCAATAAAAGAGAGTGGAAAAGTTGACAAGTAAGAGAATATAGCATGACATTGACATATATATATGTATTTACATTTGGTTTTAAATAATTTTATGAATTCAATCGTAGTGAGCTTTACATTTATTTATAATTGTTTCCTTCCCGACAATAGTATATTTCACTCTTGATTTTGGGAGCCAAATGTTTTTAGTTCACTTTCGATCAACTCTCTGTGGTAGTGGGACGTTTTCTAAGTCCCACCAAATATAATTTAAAAGACGAGAAATATCACTAAGAAACAGAGGTAAAACATAATTTTGTTCTTTTCTTTCCTACAAAATCATTAATAAAACTCTTAAACAGTTACTCAGCCTTTTTGTGGTTTACTTGTACAAAGATAAGACTTTATTAACTTCAACTTTGAAAAACTTTCTTTGAGAATATGCAATTGAAATAGGAATCATCAAAAATATTTGATAAGCGATTCATGCATTAGGATAATAATTTTTTTTTTTTTTTTCAAAAAGTCTCCAATGAATAAATGTTATAATATTTAAATACTAGTGATTTTATGTTTGGAGAAAATTTGCTAACACTATCTACTAGCTAATGTCGTTATTAGTAATTTTTACGATTTAATAGATTGAGAGGAAATTTTTTATTTAAAAATTATGAAATTGATTGTAGTTATTAAAACTTAGAAAATATAATACAAAAACACATGATTAGATCAAATATATATTCTTACAAGACATGATTAGATGGCAAATCTTTTTTTGACGGTATTAGATGACTAATTAAAGCGAAAATAACACTTGATAAGACTTGAATCCGCAAAAGCCCTCATAAAAACACTTGATAAGACTTTCAACGCGCAAAACCAACTAAACTATCAACATTTAATCAACAACATTATAACAACTATTGAACTTGTTACCCCCTTTAACAAGAACAAAAAAAACTAATAAATTCGTTTAAACTTAGGAATTATAATATACTTGAATAGAATGAACCGACGCATGGGAAGAGATTATGGATCTTTCTGTGACATTAGATTCTCTAAGGACGTAAGAAGACCGCATAGGTAACAATCATCAAAAGTAGGAAGAAGGAAGAAGGTAGGGGACCATAAACTCAAATGTAAATAATAATAATATGGTGCGTTTTCATATAAGACGTAGCAGAAAGCTAACAAGCTTGGCTTTTGAGTGGAAAGAGACGTCCATAAATTTTACCATATCATTGATGAATTGGCTTGTAGTCTCTCGGTCTTGGACCGCACAAACGATATGTCATCGTCCAAAACCTAACTAATTATTACCTCTTCCTCCTTTTCAGAACTATAGGTTTTCCTTTTTTACATTCTTTTCTCTACAACTATAGGCTTTCTGTTTTGTCACAGTTTTCAAACCAAACTTTCACCAAATTAACAAACCAATTTCATAACGATCGGAATTAAGTAGCTGTCCCAACAATAGCAAATGGGAGTAGAAAATGATAACTAGTATAGTAGTGTTACAGTATGGTTCTGACTTCTGACCAATTGTTCATCACGAGATTCGTAGGGTTCCAACTGTTTAACATTGCTCTCTAGCCACTCCAGTCTCACTCTATACCTATAGGCTATAGCTAATGAGAGTACATATAGGTACTTACTTACTTTGTCAAAAAAATCGGTGTATATAGTAGAAATTAATGTATAATACATATGAATAAAAAATGAACTCGATATCTAAAATATATGTTAATTAATAATTTTCATATACGTGGTGCGTCAAGTTATAGAAAAATATCCAAATTTTAAACTTCATCCATGGTTTTGACTTGAGTTCTAATTATATATGACTATATATGTAATTTGTAATGGTGAAAAAAAGAAGTGGGGACATATATTCACAGAATAGTGAAAGAATAATCTAATCCAAGGTTGAAGATATGGCCGCAATATGATGGACCAATTATATTGTGACTGGAAGTATTTGTATACATCCGCTGTATAATATACTAGTATGGAGTCCGTGCTATGTACGGTCCATATCTTTGTTATTGTAATATATGTTAAAGGGTTTACAAGGTATAAATATTTACGTTTAAAAAAATTAATATTAACATTAGAAAAATAATTTGTTTACTCAGATATATATGAACAAACAACTGTTAATTGATTTTTTTCACACATACACAAATTAGTTAAATGATGATATTTTAAAGAATTTATTATGTCAAAGAATTTATTTACAGATTTGGTTTTTAATATATGTGAAAGATTTCAGATTTTTAAAATAAAATTATTACAATATAAATAAGTATTAATCAGAAGTAGAAATCTTGAGTATGCGAGATATCATCTCTATCACAAATTATTTTTCTCTTCTACTTAGTAAAAGAAAAAAAAAAGAAAAAATGGTCGTTGGTAAAAACAGAGAAACATATATGGTTTAACAAAAAAAAATAGAGAAAATAAGTAAAGTTACAGAGGAATTGAAGCAAAGAATAAAATATGACAGAAAATAGATGGACAATTACCTTTCATCTTCATCAGATTTGTAAAAAAAAAACTTCATTACCATCAACAGAGAAATATAATTTTACAAATAAGCATTTGTGATAGATGCAAATAGAAAAAGAGAGAAAATAGAGATTGTGGAAATTATGTGAGTTAAAGAATCCCTAATAAAAAGGATAAAAGGAATTAAACGAATACAAATTTGAAAAAAAAAAAGATTTTGTGTAAGTTTTGAAATTTTAAAAATTGCAGAATCATTTGTCAGTTTCTCTCCATTTTTATAGGCATAAAGACACAATAGAAAGATATTTTATTCTATATAAAAAACATTTAACTGCAACAAAATAAATTATAAATTTAAAATAAAATAAATTAAAAAAATTGTGCTCTTGACACGTAATAAAATGCTGATGTGTCAATCAGAGAATGCTGTGATTTAGTAGATATAGATATATAATGTTGCCTTCGTGTCTAACTTTCATTTGATTCAACAACTTGAAAACACTATGTCCTACAATGGTAGCAGACTATATATGCCATATATTCATTCATAGATCAGTCCCATCCCATACCTTGTAACATTTTATTCCATATTATATATTATGATTCAATTTGGTTAAAAGTTAGTTTTAGTTTCGGGTCCCCCCCCCTCCCCTCCGGAAATTAGTTTTACTTTTAAAAGACAACCTTTTATATGAAATTAAAATACTATAAATAGATTAAATAAATCTATTTTCATAATTTCTTTAATAAATCTTTCAACTTTTTAAAAACAAACATATATCCACAAATTCGAAGAACATGGCTGATTTCAAGGCTTAAGGTTGTATTGTTAGAGTGATATAACTTGTGAAATGGTTTAACCAGATAATGCTTGTTATTAGTGATCATTTATGCATAAAGATGAGTGTTGTGAAATGGTAGGAATCAGTCATGGATCTAAGCCGGTCCACTACGCCTTTGATGTTCCCACCTCGGAAAAAACGAATCACTTGACTTTGATGTGATAGAGAGTCTTTTCTTTTTGATGTTTACTTTGGTACGGTGGGTCACTCTCGTCCCAATCTATTTTTAATTACATCATATCATATTTTAAATGGATAGTATTTTGTGACCAAATTTTCTTAACTAGTTGTCACAAATAAGTATATAGTTAATGAATTTTTTGAAGGAACCTTTCAATTGTTAGGGACATATAATCGTCATAGTGGCTAGATCTAGTGAAATTTAGTTTTCGATCTTGATATAATGAAGTTTCTGGACTAAAATTTTCCACCCTAGTAATTAAAACAATTTTGTATTTGTATATATAGAAATAGAATTTAGATTAGTGAGTAAGAAAAACGATAGCTCAAATTCAACTGTTATCTCTACGATCCACTACGATCGTTAGGCAATCAATGACGGATACATAGATGTATATATGGATGTGTGTGGATTATTTATAATAATAAGAAATTTATTTAGGCGAGGGTTTAATTTTCTTTAAGACTTACGATTTTTTTCCTTCTGCTCGTATCAAATTATTACCTTTTTAGCATACAATGATATCATCATTCACTTCACTGAAATTTAACTTGGCGAGATAGAGTGGAACAACCATTCTCTTGGAATAATAGTTGATGAAAGTAAGTAAGGTTGGGAAGACCTTTATGTTAAATACACATTTTAAGCGCTTTCAATAAATAAAAAGAATATTCCAATTTTTTTTAATGTTTATTATAATTTATATAGTTTCCCATGGATAAAGTCTGTGCCACCCCCAAAGTCATTAGCATAGGGGGTTTATACAATATTTTTATAGAAAAAATTGGGAACGCAAGTGGGAATTAGGGACCATATATATATATATATAGATTAAAAAAGAGGGCATTGACAACTCTAAACTCTTTGTATATAGGCGTAATAACGGACCACTTCACCCTCTAAAACCCTCCATCCGACCTCAAAGGTCCATTTTTATCATAAAAAAAAATTATATGCTAAGCCACTTTACTTTAAATCATCCGGAATCAGCATATCGATTTAGACGACCACGGCTTAGCGAATTGATGGATTTCAGTTTGAAACTATGTCTCCATTCTCAGTTAAGATCATCAGTTCTAAAATAACTTTTACATTATTGCGGAGTCAATATTTATGTGCGCACTAAATTCCCAAAAATATGATTAAATTGAAGACCATATCCATTGGTTAAAAAAAGAATATCAATTATATTTTATATTATTGGAGATCAAAAGTTGAGAAACGTTTATTATATATAAGTATATATCAATGATCAGTTTAATAAGTAATAAAATCCAAAAGAAAAGAAAGTGAACGATAGATCATAGATGTTTACATCATCCACCAAAGTCACCAACGTACCATTCAGAATCTTTTTTTTTTTTTTTACCTTTCAGAACCTTGTTAAATCGAACATTCTTATTTTGATAAACAATCTTTTGTAATTCAACAAACCAAAATAAATACATTGAATATCACTCTACTTTATTCGTTTCTGGCAGACTAGCACAATAACAATATAAAAGATTTTGAGTACGTTTTTTTTCGCTTCTGTAATAGTTTCACATTTAGCCCATAACAATTATATTTGTCGTGGTGTAGATAAGATGATCATAAGACGACCACGAAATCTTTAGTCTACTTATGTTAATAATCTCTCCACTAAAAGCACTAAGATAAGTCTACTTATGTTAATAATCTCTCCACTAATAATTCATAAAAAAGTGACGAAGATAATTAATAACATTTTACCCCAAAAAACAAAAGGTGACAAAGATAAGAATGATAAACAAAGACCTAGATCTATTTCTAGAGAAGAATAATGATAACCATTAAATGATATAATAAACAAAACTGAGGAAAATAATCTAGAGAGCAGATAGACAAAAACATTCATATATAACACCACATACAACTTAAAATCTAAGAGCATCTCCAAAGTGGTTCTAAAAAAGAGAGTTAAGGGAAGTTCTTAAAAAAATTTAATAATAAAAAAATAAAAAGTGAAAATGAAAGAGAAAAAGAAGTTCTTAAAATTCTTGTTTAAAAACTCATAGTTTTTTGTTTAAGAACTCATAGGGACACATGTCCCTCATATATTGATTCTATTTTTTTATTTAAATTAAAGTTTAATTATATCACTAAATTCTATATATTAAAATAATTATATTCTTTTTATTTAAGAAATTCTTAGAATTTCTAATCATTGGAGATGGTCTAAGAATTGATTTTTTCCTTCATCTTTCTCAATTTGTGTTATGATGGCCAGCTTGTGATTTTATTAGCTAAAAGCTTTCGAAAGTATGTTTGTAAGAGACTTGAAAAGAAATATATTATATATATATATATATATATAATGGTAAATTAAAAAAAAAAAGGTAAATAAAAACAACAACGTAAGAGCATGATTATCGGTATAACATGACATGTGTTCTAAGGCATTTTAAATTAATAAAAGGTGTGAACAGTGTGAAACAGGGCTAAGAACAGTTCTCTCGGCAGAACAGTTTTAAGCTCAGTGTTGTTGCCACGTGGCAGCACGGGATTGGGTCCGAATTTTTTTTTTTTCCTAATAATTTAGAATTGTATTTTGTGTTTCATTTTAATTTCAAATCAATTTTAATATAAATTTTTCATGTTTTCAATTTAAAATTTATTTTTTAAGTTTTAAAAAATATTATATGTTTTATATTATTAAATTATTAAATTATTACTTAGAAACATGTTCTACCAATAATCAACTCATTTAACATTGGTTCTAAACTAAACCTTTTACATTATTTTATTAATTTTTTCACATTAAGAACACCCTTACAAGTTGTACCCTTACCAATGCCCTAAGAGCATATATCCACAATAAGGAGATACTCTCCCGGTCTCTCACAAAATTTAATAATAAGATTTTTTATATAATTTAATTAAATAATAAAGAAAAACGAATCAATAAATGAATGACAAATAGGCAGATTAGTGTATCGGTTCTCAGTTTTTTTATTTATATATATATATATTTTTCCAATTTTTTAATTAGTGAAAAACTCCACTAGATACTACTGGACTCTAACTGCCCATTTCTTTTTTTATTAAGGATTGACCACGACGTGTATCACAGAAGTCTTAAAAGGAAAATTACTCGTTAATTCAATAATTGATTTACGTGGAAAGCTTTTAAAGTGTCTGTCTACTGTATAAAATTTTGGTAAATTAAATTCTCCCTCGGGCCTTAAGAACGTTTTGACAATTAAATCCTCAAATGCCTTTTCTTACACCGAAAATAAATATCTTCAGCAATTGATAAAAATTAAATTAAGCAGTGGTCCATAACTCGCAACATTGAATCTCTCCCTAGTAATTTTCATGTAGTTTAACTTATTTTTCTCCTTACTATATAACTGTTTATAACGACTGTTTTTATATCAATGGTCCACAACGACTGTTTATATATCTCCTTAATATATTAATGATGTACGTAACAATATTGTTTCCTGCGATGGACAATGACGTAGTTTGATTTAAATATAAATAAATTCGGTGAAAAGAATGAAAGACAACTTCATAGCAACAACTAATTAACATGTTAGGTAACATAATTAACGGCTTTACCGGAAAGCTAAAACGTGTTTAAAGATTAAAACACTGTAGAGTCTGTATATGTATGTTTCGTAGATACCTACATATACTAGCGTATATTTAATAAATTAATACACGCCTTTACTAAAAATTGTTTTGTATGAATAAATGTGATTGGTACCAACAATTAACATTAAAAAACAAAAAAAACTTGTGAAAAAGGATAAAAGAATGTCACTAACTCAACGTCATTTCAGATAAGTTAATTATTGGTATTTTTTAATAATAAAATGTACGTATAAAATTGACGTAATGTGTTTAAAAAGCATCCAGTCATTAGCAGCATACTTTGTTAACCAAAGTGTTTTTTGATCCAGAGCTAAGGGAGTTCAATTTGCTTTTGGAAGATCATACTACATGCTCTCCACTCCAGGTCTTAAAGTATATAAGAACCAGAACATTTCAGTTAAATCTTTATTATTGTAAACGTTACCACTACAGAAAATTTTATTTATTTATTATTGTTGTTAAATTTGTACTAAATCATAAAATATTTTTTGTATAATGATGAATGGAAAATGTGTAAATTAGAAGGAGCATTGATTATGTGCTTGTTTTAAATAAATAACATAATTTTACGCATATTTTATACATCTAACATGTTATTTTATCTTATAAAAACCATATTTTACATCATACGACACACATAATTTTTTTATTTTTTTTTTAAAAAGCATTATAAGTAATTTTACGTTTATTATGAGAAAAAAAGTCAACCAAACAAACAAATTATAAAAAGAAAAGCCTGTCAGATATCATTTAATTGTGAAATCCTCTAGAATTCGTGAAACCGTCAAAACTCATCGTCACCAATAAAGTAACGGATAAAGAATCAATACATGCGTCGTCAGAAATAAAATAAAAATCAATATATGCATATAATTTCCAAATACAAAGCATAAAATTAACCATTGCCATCAATTACTTTTTATTTGTTTGAACCGTTACCATCAATTAAGAATGAGTCAATGACGGGTCTATATAAACAAAATATACGAGTAAATTGACAACAACAAAAAAATCAATATGCATGAATGTGTGTGTAATGTATATGTGCATTTAGTATTTAGTATATATACAAAGCCTCATCTAAGCAAGTCCAACACCAAAATCTTTCCTTTTCCCTTCTCTTTCACAACATCATAGAGTAAGAGATAGAAACATTAAATGGAGTCACCAAGCCTTCCGATGACGGCGAAAGACTGGACCACCACCAGTCTCCACCGTGTATTCGCTATGCAAGGCGGCGAAGATGACCTCAGCTATGTCAACAATTCCAATAGCCAAGCTTTGGCTATAACCTTAAGCAAACCAATCCTTATCTCCTCTCTCCAATCCATCACACTCTTCTCCGACCAAACTTCTCCGATCAGAATCGCCGACCTCGGTTGCGCCACCGGTTCAAACACTTTTGCTTGTGTCGATACGGTGGTCGAGACGTTACGACGGCGATACACGGCGGTGTACGGTGGTGGATCGCCGGAGTTTGAGGCCTTCTTTTGTGATTTGCCTTCTAATGACTTCAATATGTTGTTCAAGCTGTTGTCTGAGAAACATAAATTTCATGCGGCCGCGAACTACTTCGCCGGCGGTGTTGCTGGTTCGTTCTATGATCGGCTTTTCCCGAGAGGAACGATTCATGTCGCTCTGAGCTTAAGTGCCTTACACTGGCTCTCTCAGGTCTAATCACTAGTATCATTTTCTATTTATATATATGTATATATATATTTATTACTATTATGGAAGGTTATGACTATTATTTTTTAACCAGTGGTAGGAAATGAAATTCCTATAGATTACTACAGTGACGAATTTAGTATCTATCATCCAGATTAATCAACAAAATACAATATATAAAAAATTGTTCTACTAGTTTGACAAAAAAAAAAAAAAAAAAAAAAAAAAAAAAAAAAAAAAAAAAAATTGTTCTATTCTAATGTTAAAAAAAAATCAACATTTTCTTGATTATTCTCAAAACAAGAACATATATATCGTCTTCTGATGGATTTGTCTATAATATTTGCTGGATGAATATTTTTTGTTTCTTTAAACTTTATTAATTGGTCTCAAAACAGGAACATAAAACCATATATCAAAACAGTTTTTTTTTTTGTTGTTGTTGTTGTTGTTGTTGTTGTTGTTGTTGTTGTTGTGTGTGTGTGTGTGTGGTAGAGTGTTAAGATCAAATTAAACCGTTTCTAAAATGTGTGCATTGAGAAATATTTACAGATACCAGAGAAAGTATTGGAGAAAGGATCAAGAACGTGGAACAAAGGAAAAACGTGGATAGAAGGAGCAAAGAAAGAAGTGGTGGAAGCATACGCAGAGCAATCAGACAAAGATTTGGATGATTTCTTGAGATGTCGGAAAGAAGAAATGGTGAAAGGAGGAGTGTTGTTTGTGTTAATGGCAGGTCGTCCTTCAGGAACAAGTAGTCAATTTGGGGACCAAGATACTCGAGCCAAACATCCTTTCACAACTACCATGGAACAAGCTTGGCAAGATTTAATAGATGAGGTAAATCTACATATACACACACACACACGTGTATCTTTCATGATTACAATTACGTAACCGTTCATTATGTTGTCACTTATTATATATCACAACTAGTCAACTACCAATCTACCATGAAATCAAGCTATATTCTTTTTTCCTTATTTTTCGCTAAAACGGTACTTTAATCTTTTATGTTTTTTTTTTTTACACTATATTTAAAAAGTGAGAAAAACATTTATTATGTCCTTTTTCTAAAAAAGAGATCGTCAACTTGTTTTTTCTTCTTCTATAAATTAGCTATTTTTTTGTTGGTGTTGGTAATACTAAAATTAAACGTTTTATGTTTGTTTGGACATAATAGTTTGGCACCAACTTTCAATTTTTATAAAAAAATTCTTAACACGTAAACTTGAAAAACTCGATTTTTTCTTTCTTTCACATCCATCTTAAAAACAAGGGAAAAATATAGGCAACATATATATTCATTAAAAAAAAAAAAATCACAAATGAGCTAAACAATGTTTTTCTGGCCACACAATTTAAACGTTTGATGTTCATTTGGATAAAAGGGTTTGATAGATGAAGAGACAAGAGACGGTTTCAACATTCCGGCGTCCATGAGAAGTCCGGAGGAAGTGGCGGCTGGAATTGACCGTTGCGGTGGTTTCAAGATAGAGAAAATGGAATTCATGAAAATAATAGAACACTCGGATGAGAAACAAGAAGAGTGGAAGAAAGATCCGGTTTCTTACGGACGTGCCCGTACCAATTTGGTCCAAGCTGCTATTCGTCCTATGGTCGATGCTTATCTTGGACCTGACTTATCCCATGAGCTCTTCAAAAGATATGAAAACCGAGTTTCTACAAACCGAGAATTTCTCCATATAACTTGTTTCTATGGAGTCATCGTGTTTTCGGCCATCCGAATTTGATGATGATAATGATATATTTTTATGTGTGTGACCGAAACCGAGGTGTGTGTTTCGTATCCGTCTTTAGGTTTGTGGTAGTATCGATGATGAATATGTCAAATGTGTGTTGTTTTTAATTGCTGAAGTACATGTACATGAGGTTGTAGGATTGGTGGGCTTATATATAAAACCAAAACATATTCATAAGTTCATAACTCTATAGGTATTACTATTTTTATGTGAAATTCAAACTTATAGAACAAACGAAAATTAATTATAAGAAACATATTTCTAAATTGTATATATATAATAGTTTAAATTAATAAAATAACAATATAAAATAGTTTACTTATATTAAAATTATATTTAAATTACAAATTTGTTTGTCCAAAACCGAATAAAAACTCAGTTTTTCTCATTGTTGTCTGATGATAAGAGAATGTTACAGAGAATCACTGTCTTAAGCTTAAGCTCTGGCACAAATTGGTTTCTTTCTTCTCTGAAAATCCATGGAACCAACCTCAAAACACTAAAGCAATCTCATTGTTTCATGATCATAACCGGTTTAAACCGAGACAACCTCATCGTTGCCAAATTCGTCGAAGCATGTTCCAATGCTGGACATCTTCAATATGCTTACTCTGTATTTACACACCAGCCATTTCCCAATACTTATCTTCACAACACCATGATTAGAGCTTTGTCTCTCCTCGACGATCCCAATGCGCACTCAGTTGCGGTTAAGGTTTACAGAAAGTTTTGGGCTTTGTGTTCTAAGCCTGACACGTTTACTTTCCCGTTTGTGTTGAAGATCGCTGTTCGGGTCTCTGATGTTTGGTTTGGGAGACAGATTCATAGCCAAACTGTGGTTTTCGGATTTGATTACAGTGTTCATGTTGTTACAGGTTTGATTCAGATGTATTTTTCGTGTGGTGATATGAGAGATGCACGTAAGGTGTTCGATGATATGCGTGTGAGGGATGTGACTGTTTGGAATGCTTTATTAGCAGGGTATGGGAAAATGGGTGAGATGGATGAAGCAATGAGTTTGCTGGAGATGATGCCTTGTTGGGTAAGAAATGTGGTTTCTTGGACTTGTGTGATATCTGGATATGCTAAGAGTGGACGAGCAAGCGAAGCTATTGATGTGTTTCAGAGAATGCTGTTGGAGAATGTTGAGCCAGATGAAGTTACGATTTTGGCTGCACTCTCAGCTTGTGCTGATCTTGGTTCACTTGAATTGGGTGAAAGAATAAGTAGCTATGTTGATCACCGAGGGATGAACAGAGCGGTTTCATTGAACAACGCGCTCATCGATATGTATGCGAAATCAGGGAATATAACAAAGGCATTGAAGGAGTTTGAGAGTGTTAACGAGAGAAATGTGGTTACTTGGACGACTATAATCACTGGGCTAGCTACGCACGGTCTTGGAGCTGAAGCCTTAGCGATGTTTAACCGTATGGTTAAAGCTGGCGTGAAACCGAACGATGTTACTTTCATTGCAGTCCTTTCAGCTTGTAGCCATGTCGGTTGGGTTGATCTTGGAAAATCTTTGTTTAGCTCAATGAGATCGAAATACGGGATTCAACCGAACATTGAGCATTACGGATGCATGATTGATTTGCTAGGACGAGCAGGTAAACTCCGTGAAGCGAAAGAAGTTATTAAAAGCATGCCCTTTGAGGCTAATGCTGCAATATGGGGATCTCTTCTTGCTGCTTCAAATGTTCATCATGATCTTGAGCTTGGAGAAAGAGCTTTGAATCAGCTGATTAAGCTAGAACCGAATAATAGCGGTAACTATATGCTTTTAGCCAATTTATACTCGATTTTAGGAAGGTGGGACGAGTCGAGGATGATGAGGAAGATGATGAAAGGGATTGGTGTGAAGAAACTGGCTGGTGAAAGCTCCATAGAAGTTGAAAACAGAGTATATAAATTCATCTCAGGGGATCTTTCGCATCCTCAGGTCCAAAAGATTCATGAAATTCTACAAGAGATGGATTTGCAAATACAGAGGAACACAATTTAAGGAAAAAAAGATTTGAATTTTGATCAGATTAAGTTAATGAAGGATCAACAATTTGCTTCTCTTCTCCAAGACCTGAAACCAGAGGACCGTAGAGTCAACGTGGTTGGCTCAGACGGTGGCAGTAAGAGAAGCTGATGGGTCTGGCGGTTAATTTCGGTTAAGGGCAAAATAGGAATAGAAATTTGGAGAATCTGCCGAAGAGGAGAGATTTCAGTATAGCGCGTAGATGAACGGCTGTGATGTGTTTAGTAAAAATAGTAATGGCCAAAACCAAAGCCACTTTTTCTTTTCGAGTTTGGGCTCAAGCTTTGACCCATATAAAAAGCCTTATTTGTTTTTGTCGGAAAAACTTTTTTTTTTACTCTTGTTATTCTTGTTTGGTAGAATTTAAGCTTTTTTTTTTAATTACAATTTTAATTATTACTGGTTATTCGTAAACATTGAAGATTAATCTGGATTTTAATTTAGGATTCTTTTTATCATCAGAAAAATAATTAGTTTATTTTATTTACTTTAAAAAAAATTTGGCTTGAACGAATTGGTCCATTAGCTAGCTCAGTAACCTCATTACAAGGAAAAGGAGTTGAACTCCACTAGACTAATATCACTTTGTTTTAACTAATCTAGTAAAATTAAAATTATTATTTATTTTCTTAACATGTTTAGATGAATACCAAAAAAAAAACAAAAATAAGAAAGAATGATGTTTAGAATGAAGTAAAGTTTATGATCCGAAATGTACGGACATTTAAGGTAATACGTGGGGTGGTGCTGTCTAAACTTAAGCACATTTAATGTCCAAATCCAAATTTAACTCTAATTAAATTTAGTTTAGACATTGAAATTATCAATAGTCAACACACAAATTAAAATTGAAATGATATGTTTACTCGTTTTAAAACTTTTGTCGGAGAAAAGATTGCTCAAGAAGGGGGAGTTAGACGCGGAGCGCGGGAAACGACAAGTGGCCACGTGGCTATTACTTGATTCATTGAAGATTTGGTTTTGTTAGTTCATGCTACTTTCGCGGTAAGAGATTATGAGCTTCCAAAAGTTTATACACATTTTTATATGAGTATCAGATATAATGGAAGAAAATTCAGCCTAATTTCCGAAAATTTTGCAAATAGATATTCTTACCATTTAATAAGCTATTTTAAATGACGTCAAAAAAAAAAAGCTATTTTAAATACTCAATTATGATTAAAAACCACATCGAAAATCTTTTTTTCTCCCAATTTGGAGTTAAATCCAATTTATATTACAATAGCATTACAAAGGCAAACCATTAGATTTTAAAGGTGTTATCAACTAAATATTTTGAATGATTTAAGTTTTAGTAAGTTTTGAAATGTTTTTAGTGAATTTAGAAAAATTGTTATGATATATACAGTATTTTACATGAAACCACTAGATTTGAAATTTTGTATTTTTAAATTTTAACTAAGAAATTTTCTTAAAACACCTTGAATAATTAAGAAAACTAATGCTAACTATTAATCTGAAAGTATTTATTTAATCACTAATTTAATAATATTCGACTCTTATATATTTTCAAATACTATAACCAATAATATACTAATTTTTAAAGGTTTTTTTTAATATCACTCAACAGAAATCATTCTACATTGAATACACTTCCCTACAGGTATTGATGGATATGGTTTTCAGATATATAATACTTATTATTTCCAAACATCGAAAGTCTGGAAATATATCTCCGTGCCAGAAAAAAACAACAACTATTAATTCTTCAATTCACTCAAGAAAAATGATGCATGTGATACATTAAATCCAACAAGATATCAGATCGTACAAAAAACAAGTTGATTCACTAAGATTATGTGCGGTATACTCGACTGTTTTATAAATTATATCGATGGCCTTTTGTTTATTTATCATCATCAAATAGTCAAATATTATTACTATATGAAAAATGAAATCAGTACAATATTTTATCCAAGAACAAAAAATATAATATCAACGGTATGCAATTATTTATCGACGAAATTGATGTGATGCATGTAGACTTTGTTATAGCGACCATCGATATCGATGAATATTTGGTGACAATATTTGCATCACTAATTTGCTAATTTGTTACTATGGAAATATTCACCGCAACGATCATTATAATTATTATCGTCTATTTATAAGTTGTTTGTATCATATTTTAAATTTGTTCGAATGCATGTACTGCCACTGGTAAATAAATAGTGTATATGAAGAGACTCATAAAATATTCTCAAACTAATAATGAAAAATTCATATGATTTTTCATTTTTCTTTTGGAATAGCTAGCTCATGATAACTGATAAATGTTCATGCGTGTGGGACTAAAAGCAACTTTTTATAGCTTCTCTTTATCAGGACACAATTATAGGGAAACAAACGAACCATAAAGATTATAATTAACCAATATATAAGAATGTGATTTTTCTTTCATCTTTTCAAAACAATAATAAGATCATCGTGTTTATTTATATACATAGAAGTGGATGTTGTCGTCAAGTTATGATACTGAAGCTGTAAAGTATAAAACTTTTGATGATTTAAGCTGTAAAGGCAAGAACAGTCGAATGATTAGCTTGCTTCACTAATATTATATCCACTACCCTTTAACATAGTTATATTGTATGACATAGTTTGGTATATATTGACAAAAAATATGAAGTAATGTATGTTAACTTTGTAAAAGAAGAAGATTTCATCATCATAAGTACTAAGAGCAACTCCAACCACAACACTAAATTTGGTGTTGAAATCACACCAAATTTGGTGTTATAGTGTTTAAAAAAAAATTTCATCTCCAACCACAACACCAAATTTAACACTAAAACTAATATTTTCAATTATTATATTATTAAATTTATAATTTTCTTAATTATTTTAATACTTTGATAAATACTAGTTATTTTTATAACTTATTAATCATAAGTTAAATATAAGATTATAATCGGTATAGACAAAAGATTTTTTTTTGAGTAAATTTAAATTTCATATTAGTTACAATTATAATTTATTACAATTACAATTTTATATAATTAAAAGTAAAAAGATAAAACAAATATTGATGATATAATTATTTTTTAGTTGATAAACTATCATTTAACTAATTTACTAAATCAAAAATACAAATAAAATAATATATATATTTTGGTGTTTTGTGAATAGTGTTACACCAAATATGGTGTGGTACTGTTCACAAAACACTTAAAAAAAAAATTTGGTGCTGAGTATACCGTTTGGTTGGAGTGCATTTAGCACCATCTTTAGTGTTATAGCGTTCGATTGGAGTTGCTCTTACTACACTATCCTAAAATGATTTTGAGAAAAGATGACATGGCCATGTAACCATGATTAACTGATTTTGTAATTTAACATTACGGGTCGAACTCCTATTAATCTCGAAGTTTTGCAACCAGTACTTGAAAATTAATTTTACAGGTAAAATACTAAAATGTGATTGCTGGAAATCGGTTTTTGACTGACTTTGTAGATATCAACACATTATTGAGTTTATGCTATTATTAATAACTTGATTAACTAAATGGCGGTTAGTCTAATGATAATCGTTTTCCTCTGTTTCGTGTGCCGTAAAGGGGCTTCGGTCCTAATTGAAAGACGTATGAGCTGTGGTCCAAAACTCATCAAATAACCATAGTTGTCATTTAATCTATTATATAAAGAGTGTGTGTGCCTCATAAAAGATTGACACATTATCATTCTCCTCCATGATACATGATCTCATTTATTTTATTGTTTAATAATGTATGCTTCAGAAAAGATTAATACATCATCACTTTTTTTTATAACACATTAACTCATTTATTTCTTATATTAAAATTTTCAAAATTTGATTAGTTAGGTATTTCAAAAGTTAAAAATTTTTTTTTTTTAAATAATATATATACTCTAACATAAAACGTAAAGTAAAACGTATCCGCATGTACACGTGGATCATCACCTAGTTATATATAATGATTATGTTAACATACTAGTAAAGTAGCATTATATATTAGTAGTGGATTCTGAAATACGTAGTAATAATGCTCATTATTAAAATATTTATTCCATTTTTATCACACTATCACTTTCAATATGTATAGATTCACTTCTTGTTATATATTAGGGAATAGGGAGGATATATATGAAGTAACAATGATTCAAAGTCTAGAGTACATCTACAGTATCGTTAAAATATAAAGCATCATATTAAATATTAATTAGTACAGTAATGCGTTTACTATCGAGTTCTACGTATTAATGATTACTTTATTTAACAAGTTTGCTTGGTCTGAAAATCCACATGTTATTTTAAAAATTTAATTTGATTAGAGTAACGTGGGAAATAGTTTAATTGTTAGTGAAGGATTGAATAATAAGTTCTGAGAGCAAAATGCAAATCTTAAGTTAGACGATTTGTGTCACATGAACGTCACTTTAGATCCTGAAATTGAGGTGGTCAAAATTTTCATGTGTATTTGTTTAATTTTTTTTTTTTTTTGATTTGTACTAAAATAAATATTGTTTCCATTTGCACGGAACAGTCGCCGAAAGTCAGACTTTGATTCCCGTATTTTTCCAATATTTAGATATATAAACACAGAAAATCTATTCCAACCAATAATAATAAATTCAATAAAATAGTTTTAGCTATATGTTATATAGTCTATAATTTGTAGAGATAGATATTTACTGAATATATTCAGGTTTCTACACATTTAGTTAATATTGGAAATTTATGTAGTGCATGTAAGATTCGTGAACTAGAAATCCGATTTGGAAATTACCTCATCAAAAAACAGAATCAAACTAAGGACGACTAAACCTAAAAAATGATTTGGTCGGTCTTATTGCTTTTTTATCCTGTTGTTCTTCGTGTTATTTTCATTATCTTTTATGTGTAATATGCTTAATGCTTTATTCTTACCTTCTTTTTTTTTTTTGCTCTGGAAAACCCGAAAAAGTAGTTGAACATGTTGGGGAAAAGCATATGTTCTGTTCCTGCGGTTTTCAGTTAAAAACGATAAGAAAATAGAAATAACTACTCAAGGCTACTCAAACCTTGTTTTTGAAGCATGTCATTAACTTCTTATAGGGTTTGGTCAACTTTTGCAATATGCAAATTTAATCGAATATTATTATGTAGTCGATAGATGCAAACGTGATAACAAAGAGGAATCTCGCAACTTTTAGTGACAGTTCGCAAGTGTTTATATTAAAATCACAACTATAGTTATAGTAAATATAAATATAATTATTTTCTTTTGTAGAAATTTCTATATATTACCATCACATCTCCTCATAACTCACATCATAGAAACCATCCTCTCCTTTCACCCTCACTCCAATTTTTTTTTGTGGGTCCTCTTTTTTTTTTTTTTTTTTTTTCTCCAAGCCATTGTAAGCTCTATCTCTTCTTCCTCATGTTCTTCCATACATACACACACATATATATGATATATCTCTGTTTCCATTGAACTTATCATTAAGTTTACTTGTGTAGGAAAAAAGTTACATAAATGGAGATTTTTGGGAAAGTGATCATGACATTGAGTCTTGTGATGATGATGATGTGGAAGAGTGTGGAAGGTTACAGTAGTGGTTGGGTCAATGCTCGAGCCACATTCTATGGAGGTGCTGATGCTTCTGGCACCATGGGTAATTTGCTTACTTGTCACACTTATTATGTATCATTTTTTATTTTTCTCCAACATACTTCTTTTTTTTGGGTCAAAATTTCAAAGTTCAAACTTAAACCCTTTTAAGAAGTTTTTGTTTATTTGAGTGAGTGGTGACGACTGACCTTCAATTAATATGCTATCTACTTTACATATGACAAAGTTCTGTAATTTACCAGAAAAATCATTTTAGGTATTTAGAAACAAAACGCCAATAAATATTGAAAATCTATAATTTAAAGAGAAGTAACTTAAAATTTATTTTTTAAAGAAATTACTCATTTCTCAAAAAACTCATGTGTTTTTGTGGGGATCAGGCGGCGCGTGTGGGTACGGGAACTTACACAGTCAAGGATACGGCACGAACACGGCGGCTCTAAGCACGGCGCTATTCAACGGCGGCCAAAGCTGCGGTGCTTGTTTTCGGATAAAATGTGTAAACGATCCAAAATGGTGTCTCCGGGGAACAATCACCGTCACCGGAACAAACTTTTGTCCACCAAACTTTGCTCAGGCCAACGACGCCGGAGGTTGGTGCAATCCTCCCCAACATCACTTCGATTTGGCTCAGCCAATCTTTCTCCGCATCGCTCAATACAAAGCCGGCGTTGTCCCCGTCCAATACCGAAGGTACCTTAACCGATCTCGGTTTAGTTCGGTTTAAAATAAAATCCAAGAAGATTGTATGTAATAGAGATTTACTTAATTTTCTTGAAACAGAGTGGCTTGCCGGAGAAGAGGAGGAATACGATTTACGATCAACGGTCACTCATATTTCAACCTCGTACTCATAACCAACGTCGCCGGCGCCGGAGATGTTACCTCCGTTTATATTAGAGGAGCTAGAACAGGTTGGCAAAGCATGTCAAGAAACTGGGGACAGAATTGGCAAAGCAACGCAAAACTCGATGGTCAAGCTCTCTCATTTAAAGTAACCACTAGTGATGGCCGTACAGTTGTCTCTAACAACGCTACTCCTCCTAACTGGAGATTCGGACAGACTTATACCGGTAAACAGTTCCGATCACAGAGGTGATGACGTGGACTTATATGGAAGGAAAAGTTAAGAAAAGAAAAAGTTTGTTTACTTATTACTGATTTTTGGAGTTTTCTAGAGTTTGCATAGTTTGAAAAGGTTTCGGGAATTTATCTAATTAACCCAATTAAAATAACCAATTTCTGAATGGCGGAAATCGAGGTTTTTTTATTTTTCACCGGCAGCTTTTGTAATTCGCCGGTGAGACTGAGGTGAACAGAAAGTGAAAAAATTAGCTTTGTGTTTTCACCCGCCGCCTGAGTAATGGATTTTTTTTTTTTTTTTTGTCTTCTTTTGTATTTTGTATTTTGTATTTTGTTTGGCTTTAAGATGTTCAATGGTCTGTTTCTTTAAGGCATTGTCTACTGAAATAATAAAAAAATTGGTTATTTATATTGACAATGCTTTGCCTCTTTGTTTTGTTTTGCTTTTTTTTTTTTTTTTTTTTTTTTTTTTTTGGAATTGGATGGAACAGATTAGAAAACACAGCACACAATATAGAAACTGTTTTCAACATCTAAGCATACATTATAGGCTTAGTTTATCGGTTTTAGTAGATCATAATTCATAAGACAAACATTTAGAACATGTACATCAAGGGTATCTTGTTTAGATATCCTATTAAATTAGCAATAAAAAAATAAAAAAGTATGAGAGAGGTGTTGAGAGAGTCTCTCATTTGAGAGACCTTAGTCTCTTAAGTAGATACCCTCTTTCTACATGTTGATTTTTGATTGGTTTACTTTTTGCTTTAAAATTTAAAATTAAATATATATTTAAATTATATTTAAAATATTAATATAGTAATGTGTAGATACCCTTTGAGTATCTACACACCAATGGAAATGCTCTTAGTTTCGTACCAATATTTTCCTAAAAAGCACATAAATTCCTTAGAATCACAGAATTATCTCCACAAAAATTCATTGTTTCCTATACTTTTGGGTTTTGGCTCAAAAAAAATAAAAATTCATTTTTTACTCTGATTATTAATGTTGATTTTTTGTTTTGTTTCCAATCTTCGACAGTTACGATTCTCTTGAAAACTGCTCCGGTTCCAGCTGCATTTCCAGTTCCAGTTCTGCTATGAAACTTATTGCTTCAACATTTACCCATTTGTTGATTATGTGTTTCAGTCATTCACTTTTTACAAATCCACGTTTGATGTAGAGATAATACTACCATTCCTTACTTTCCAACTTGCTAAATACATCAATCATGCTAATCAACATCCAACGCAAACCATATTCCAACAACATTTTTCAAACAAAAATCTAACACAATCCCCCATCTTATTCTTAGGATGGTGAAGACGGGAGATACTTGCGGTTTGTTTCCAGTTCTTTGATGTTGCACAAGGCTCCGGTTCTAGAAAGTTTGTGTTTAAAACTTGGTCAAAAGTCTGGTGCTATAGATATTGGAGTATGTGTTAAACCTGCTATTAATCGCGGTGTGCGTGAGCTTATTATCGAGATTGATACTTCTTCTGGTAATGATACTCCAGTTACACTTCCAAGGAGCTTGTATACATGCAGGCTGTAGAATGCTTGTGACTTTGGTGCTAAATAACGCGGTTCGTGTGGATTCTTGTGCCCCGGTTAATTTCCCATCCCTCAAAACTCTGAAACTTACATCGATGAATTACCCTGGTGATGAATTTATCTACAACTTTTTATCTAGTTGTCATGTTCTTGAAGACTTGTTTGTGGAACAATGTAACCACTTTGGTAGTTAGAATGGATTCTTTAAAGGTTTTATCCTTGCACAAACCATCATCAGCATATAATTTTTATCACGGGTTTGTGATTGATGCTCCTTCTTTAGAGTCCTTGGACATTGTTGATAATACAGATGGGTTTTGTGTTATTGAGTGTAATATGCCTAAGATTGTAGAGGCAAATCTTGATGTCATTTATAATCATACTGAGCAGCTACTTGGTTCTCTTACTTCACTCGAACAATTTGCATTATATATGTCTATCGACTCCGAATGTAATATGTTCTTCTCTATAGACTTTTAATGTTTTTCATATATTATTTGTCTACATCCAATGGAAGTTCTAATAACAGGGGTTCTTAAGATTTTTATTAATAAAAAAATAAAAAGTGAGAGAGGGAGAAAGAGAGGAATTCTAAAAGTTCTTGTTTAAGAACCCATAATTTCTTGTTTAATAACCTATAGTGTCCCTCATATATTGGTTCTATTTTTTTGTTTAAATTAAAATTTAATTATATCACTAAATTCTATTAAAATAATCATATTTTTTTTGTTTAAGAAACTCTCAGAGGTTCTAACCATTGGAGATGGTCTTATATATCTTATCCATCTAGGATGCATATTGTGAAAGAACAATATTTAGCCATCTTGTATGTTTGGAGCTATGTACGTGCGACCCTTCGTGGTTGGATCTACTTAAGCGTCTTCTCAAATATTCCCCTAAACTAAGGTTTCTTGAACTTGAACAGTTACATTTACTCCAAGTCCAGATCCATTTTTTTACCCATTCAGTTTAAAGCTCTAATTCAGCTACACTTCTCTGCCCTTTTTGAATCTCAGTTCCATGACATTCAAACTGAATATCCACTACCGTGCTGGAATGAACCGAATTATGTTCATGAATGTCTTTTGAATAGTCTCGAGAATTTTGTATGGAGAGTATATGAAGGAACATAAGAAGAGAAAGAAGTGGCGACATTCATTTTAAGAAACTCTGTTCGGTTAGAGATGGCAACATTTTACCCCAACTCAACAGATCCTATAGAGAATCTTCTAATGCTAATGAAGTTGGCAATATCACCAAGGAGTTCTTTAATCTGTCAGCTTGCATTTCATGGGATTATGATCCAGTCTCAGAAGAGTAAGAGCTTCTCATCGGTCATTTGGCTGAAAAGTATAATGCAGAAGCTCTTGCTCTAAAACACTGATTTAACATCTCATTTGGCTGGAAAGTATGATATCATTTATTGCGGTCAAAACGAGTTTCTGATTGTAGACAAGTTAATTTCGTCAAGACACGCTAATTTCGTCTACGAAATAAGTGGTGAACACATTATTTTCATCTACAAGAGACAAATGATGAAAATGTTAATTTTACAACTAGTAGATAACTTAAATTCAATATAACTCTGAAAGTTATGTAGTGGACAAACTAATTATACTCGTCAATGAGGAAAATGTTGTTATGGACTAACCAATCATATTTATCAAATGTAAAAGTGGTTGAGTGACAAAAGTGGTGAACATATTACTTTTGTAAATAATATATGTTTTGAAAAGAGAAAGGAAGAGAAAGAAAATGAAGAAGATAAAAATTGAAAGATAAAAGAGAAGGGCAAAATAGTCAATGTATATTTTAAAATAACATGAGTTGAGAAATTTGAAAAATGCATAACTTACAAAAAAAACAAAAAAGTAAAAGAGGGCTATGAATGTAAAAATCTCTAAAAATATATAAAAATATCTCACCAACCAATGATAATACAACACGTGTCTCACTCTCTTTCTTATCCAACAATTATTTTAAATGTCCAATAAAAACTTGACACTTAACATTCTTATCTCATTTTTATCTCACACTTAACATTCTTATCTCACTCTTTACAACATCTTATCTTTTCAACTCAGTTTAATCTCCTCATATTCAACACCCTCAAATTTTTTTTCAACACCTCCATAATAACTACTCTAAAAACATTATTTGACTGTTATGTGAATTTTCTTTGGATTCTCGTTTTAACTTGGAAGGAGCGAGTTCATGGATAAGCTTTACTGGGTCACTTTGAGCGCTCGGTGAGTTTGTATTTCGTTTTCGTCCAGTTTTTACTCTCTCTCTAGGGTTTTCTTTAAGGCTTTAAACATGCATTGCTTATAACTACATGTTTTATTGTTTGGATCCTGAGAAAATTTAAAATTTATAAATCCATACGCATTTTTAGGAATGGGAATTGATAGTACATAAAAACTTCCAATTTTTTTTTTTGTTAATAAATTTTTCTTGCTTGCTTCAGATTCTGACATTGACAGAGAAATTTGTGGAAGCTGAATGCTTTGGAATTTCTAGAGGTGTTATCACTTAGTTATGGATAGGATAAGTCAATTGCCTGATGAGCTTCTCTTGAGAATATTGTCATCACTGCCTAGTGCTACTGATGTTTTTTTTTTTGATAAAATGTGAATTCTATTACCAAATTTGGAACGTTAGTTTCTTACAATAGCGGAGAGCTAAAAGAGCTTGTGGGGCTCAAAAAAAAATAAAAAACCCCTTTCAAGTTACAAATACCCGAAGGTAAAATTACATATAAGTAAACCAAATAGACAAAAGATCCCTACAAGCCTTCTTTTTGCGTCGGGCGAGCAGAGTGTCTCGAATGTTGCGGTCTATTTGACGGAACAGAGTTGCTGGTGAAGAGGAGACGGCGTTGTGCAGACGATTGTTTCTTTCTCTCCAAATGTAGTAGATAGTTGAGTGACAGACCAACCGGTTCAACATCCTAGAAGTGCCGAACGGTTTGGTTGAGAGCCAACTGATGAACGTGTTCCAGTTCTGGAGAAGGCATGGTGGCAGTCCTAACCTTTGCTGTATCAGATACCAAATCTCAGAAGCATAGTCACAATGGATAAAAATATGGTCTCGAGTTTCCAAGTCAAGAGCACAAAGACAACAACATGATGGAACATTCATTCCCCACTGAATTAGGCGGGCACGGGTTGGTAGGCGGTCCAAATGAGCTGTCCAGAGATTGAAAGCTATCTTAGGGACTGCACCTTTGAACCAAACGACCTTGGACCACGGCTTCTTTGAGGCAGTTGGCCTGATGGCATTCCACGTTTTACTAGTTGAAAAAGGACGTGGTGTCCCATCTCCAGTATCCCAGAAATAATCATCGAAACCTCTTGCATCATTCGGGGCCTGTTCTGCGAGCAAAGTATTTCTCAACAGAAGAAGCAAAGGATTTCTTGTCCTCTCAGATGGATGAAACCAGCCATATGAGGAGGCCACTTGTGCTGCTGTAGCACAGCGTGAAATTCCAGAAGCTGAAATGCCCGCCTCCCCAACCAGATCAATCAACGGACCACATGAAGCCCAACTATCAAACCAGAAACTAGCCAGGTCGCCATTACCCAGATTGCATTTAAGGAATGGTCTAACCATTGGTCTGAGAGAAAGGAGATGACGCCAAATCCACGAGGCTGAGTAGGTTGCCTTGACACTCCAGAAATTTGCATTTTTCAACCTTTTCTCTTTGTTCCAAATCACCCAAAGTGAATCCCTGCTGGTGAACAACAACCAAATGAGTTTCATACTAAGCACTTTGTTCCATACTGTAAAGTTCCTCAGCCCCAGTCCGCCCTCATCTTTCGGTAAACAGACCTGTGACCATGAAACTTTGGAACCAGAAGTTTTTGATATGTCCCCAGACCAAAGAAATCTCGCACATAACTGCTCAATGAGTTTTAAGCAGCCCTTAGGAAGCGAGAAAGCCATCATCCAGAAGTTAACCAGGCTGTAAATGGTAGAGGAGATGAGTTGTAATCGCCCTGCAAATGACAAAGTCTTTGTAGCCCAGTGATTGAACCTTGACTCAATTTTATCCAACAAAGGGGAGTAGTCAGATTTGTAGAGCTTACGATGCAGGAGCGGGAGGCCTAAATAGCGGATGGGAAGTGAACCACACTGGAAGCCAAGCGTAGATATTGCATTGGTTTCCTGAGAGTTCACCCCAGCGACGAAGAACTCGGACTTTTCCTTGTTGACGGATAGGCCAGAGACAGAGTGGAAGGAGTCGAGAGCAGATATAATGCCTTGCAGAGATGTGGTCGATCCATCAAAGAATATCATGACATCGTCAGCGAAGCAGAGATGAGAGATTCTAGGGTGCTCAGCTAGAGGGTGGCAACCTATTTCCCGAGAGTCAAAGTGAGAATCAAGGATCCTCGAGAAGATTTCCATGGCGATAACAAACAAGAATGGTGATATCGGATCTCCCTGCCTTAGCCCTTTTTTCCAGCAAAGTAACCACACAGGTTCCCATTTATGTTGATAGAGAAAGAGGTAGTGGTGAGGCATTGTCTTATCCAGTTGATAAAGACCTGAGGGAAGCCCGCAGCCTGAAGAACTTGCAAGATAAAATCCCATCTCAGAGAATCAAAAGCCTTTCTCAAATCCACTTTTAACATACCTCGAGGACTTACATTCTTGCAGCCGAAGCCTTGGACTAATTCTGTTGCCAACAGGACGTTCTCCACCAGCAATCTCCCTTTAACGAAAGCCGATTGAGTATTGGAGATAATTTCTGGAAGAACCCACTGTAGCCTTCTTGAGATTATCTTGGAGATCACTTTATACACAGCATTGCATAGAGAGATAGGTCTGAAATCACCCATTTTTTCAGTTGTTGTCTTCTTAGGTATCAGGGTAATCGCAGTTGCATTCCACTGTCTCAGGATCTGTCCCGAGGAGAAAAATTCCTTCACCGCCGCTATGACGTCGGTGCCAACTATATCCCATGTACTTCTAAAGAATTCTCCTGTGAAGCCATCGGGGCCTGGAGATTTGTTAGACGGCAGAGCAAAGATCTCTCGCTTTATATCCTCTGCAGATACTTCCCTAACAAGAACCTCTTTGACTGATTCAGGACAGGAAAAAGTTGTGAACCTGTTAATAAAGTCGTTATCAGACTGTGAGAGTGGCTGTGAATCTGAACCAAGAAGATCCTTGAAATAGTTCACTCCGTGATCTTGGATATCTTGTTGAGATTCAATCCGCGAACCATCTGTATTCAGGAGATAATGAATTTGATTTATTGCCTTCCTTTCAGCAACCATTCTGTGGAAAAAAGCTGTATTTGAATCGCCCTCTTCAACCCATCTGACCCTCGATCTCTGCTTGAAAAAAGTCTCCTCAGCCTCTGCCAGGACAGACCATTTTCTATGAGCCTCTTTCTCCAGGGATGCCAAGTGTGGCGATGGATTCCTAAGAACATCCTCTTGACATGCAACCAGAACTAAGTGAGCTTCCTTGACTCTGTTTTCCAAATCTGAGAAATTGTCCCTGCTTAATTCCTTCAAAACCAATTTCAGAGACTTAAGCTTTTTCGAAAGCACAAACATTGATGTACCATCAATAACAGTGGAGTTCCAGTGCTGAGAAACCCGAGGAAGAAAATCTTTATGCTTGATAAGAAAGTGGGAAAACATGAAAGGTTTCTTTGATGTTTCTTGGTTGCTAATCACCAAGCAGGATGGTGAATGATCAGAAAAGTCTGGGACATCAAAGTGGCCAAAGGAGATTGGGAACGCCATCTGCCAGTTGTCGTTTACCAATACTCTATCAAGCTTTTTAGCAATTGGGTTAGCTTCTTGGTTGTTCCACCACGTGAAATCCAAACCCCTATAAGAGAGATCAAACAAACCAACAGTTGAAAGACAGTCTCTGAAGTCTGACATACCTCTCGGGATCCTAGAACCACTTGAGGAGTCTTCACAAGGGTTTAGCGTCTGATTGAAATCTCCAAGTAAAGCCCAAGGTTTTCCCACAATTTCAGAATTTCCACTTAGAGAAACCAGATCACTCCATAGCTCCCTTCTTTCATATTTGCAGTTTGATGCATAAATGAAGGAGAAGACAAGTTCATCGTGAACATGTGGCATCTTGACCTTACAACAAATCATTTGGCTTGATTTATAAAGAACAGTGAGGGAGATGGAGGAGTCCCAAATGACCCAAATTCTGCCCAACTCCGCGAACTCATAATTGCCTTCACAACTCCACCCGCCAAAAGAAGACTGAATCAAGCTCTGTGCCATATGAGCCTTGACCTTAGTCTCTATAATACTACCAAAATGTGGCCGACTGTTGCGTAACCACTTCCTGAAGCTCTTCCGCTTAGAATTATTATTAAAACCGCGTACGTTCCAACAAAAGGTGTCTACTATCATTAATGATGATTTTGAGACAAGGGGCCCTTCCCCCTGGAATTTCGCTCATAGCGCCTTTGCTTTTTAGAAATGACCGGAGTAAAAGAATCCTCCGGCTCGTCTGCTGAATCTTCATTTGAACTGACAGGGGAGCTTTCAGCTGAATCATCAGATGAGTTAGAAGTATCTCCTGATGATGAGGATGCGGAGCCAAGAGTTAAGGCAACAGCCTTGCCTTTCCCCTTGCCTTTCACTTGGTTGACCTGATGCTTAGCCTGATTGCGAAGATTATTCAAACCAATATCTATAACAAGAGCACCACCTGTCTGAAGTGGGGGTCGTTTTTTATCCATGGACTGTTTAGAGGTGGAAGCCGAGTTATCAATTGGAGCGTAGGGGATAACCGGATTCTGCTTCGTCCTCTGAGTCATATTTGCTATCGGTCCTGAACCAGATTTGACATTCTTCTTTGCTCTAGGGCAGGAAGCCGTGATGTGAGCAGTTGATTTGCAGCCGAGACAGATAATAGGAGCTGATGGACAACGTTTAATTGAATGCCCGAGCTCTTGGCAGTGAGAGCACAAAGGCGGAAGCCAGGGACATGAAACTCTAATCCTATGGACTTCGCCTGAGTCGAATTGAACATTAACCGCCTCTGGGATATTCTTCCTTGGATCAACAATTGTAAAAACCTTTGCAACTTCAAGATTCGTCATATTAATAGTGGAGGGATGACAGAACCTCGGGTGACCAAGCATTCCTGCGATGTGTTCCAGACCCTCTTCTGAGAAGTATTGCAAAGGAACATCTCTAAATTCAAGCCAGACCGGGACTTCTGTAAGCTCCGGCATCACAGGCGTAAGCCCTGGCTTCCAAGCCGCCACAAACATTGCTTGATCTTCAATGTGCCACATCCCCTGATTAATGACTCTCAGGCGGGTTGCTGCATGAGGGATCTTAATCAGAAATGCCTTCTCTCCAAACTTGGAAACAGAAATGTCCTTTTGTCTGTTGCTCCAGATTCCATTAAGAATGGCGTGTAATGTTCCTTGGGGTGGAGGATTCCCTTGGAATTGTCCAATAATGAAATTATCCCACCGCTTGAGGTTCCGTTTGATAACCGCAGACGGGATCTTCACACAGATTTCTCCCGATTCCAAGACAAAAGGAACTCCTTTCTTGGTCATCGAAGCTGAGTGACCTCTAACACAATCACTCCATAGGGGTTTGTCGGCTGAGGCGTTTGTCACGGCTGCAGGCGAAGTAGAGTCCAAGTTAGGAACTGAAGCTCCTAATCCAGGGGAAAGCAGATCTGGAGTAGATCTGGGTTTGTCAACGACAGAGATAGGACCAGAGTGTCCAGATTTTGCAGGTGACTCAGTAGAGTCAACTGAAGCAGGTGAAGTGGCTCCAGGGGGTCCCTTTGAGCAGACGACGGGGGTCACCGGATCTGGGGAAGAGGAGCCATTCTCGAGAGCTGGGGCAAAAGGAGGAGGATCTGGCAATTTTGAGCGAGCTACTATGTCGGCGATAGCAGCAATAGAGGCTGGAGAAGACTTTTTTTTCTTTTTCGGCATCGGAGAAGGGACGCCGCCGTCGAGATCGGCTACGGCTGGGTAGAAAAAAAGGGGATTTTACTGTTTAAGCGATTTTACTGTTTGAGAGCTCTTTTTTATTCTTTCGTGGCTTTGCAAATTAAAATTTCATATTTTGAGTTGACAGTGCTACTGATGTTGTGGCCACTATGGTTCTGTCAAAAAGATGGCAGTTTCTGTGGATGTGTGTGCCAACACTTAAGTATGATGATAGCTATCAGGATATGGATTATGCAAGATTCTCGCGGTTTGTAGACAGGTCTTTGATTTTGCACAAGACTCCATTTCTAAAAGCTTTGCATTTCAAACTGGGGAAAATCTGTGGTGCTGAAGATATTCATGTATGGATTAGAGCTGCAGGGAAATGCTCTGTGCATGATATGGCTATCGAAATGAACAGTTCTTCTAGTGCATCTCCAGCCATTCTTCCAAGGAGTTTGTACTCAGAGTGCAGCATGCTTGTGATATTGAAACTAAATAAAACCATTCTTGTGGATGGTTCTTCATCAGTTTCTTTCCCATCCCTTAAAGGTTTAAACCTTATAGATGTTAAGTACCAAGGTGGTGACGAATTCGTCAAGAGACTTCTATCCAATTGTCCTGTTCTTGAAAACTTGGTTGTAAATCAATGTCGAGATGACAATGTGACCATTTTCACCGTTAAAGTTCCTTCTCTCAGGAAATTACTCTTGCATACATCAAAAGATAGAGTTAAAGACGATACTCAAGGGTTTGTGGTTAATGCTCCTGCTCTGGTGCAGTTGGGTCTTCTTGATAATAAGGGTGGGTTTTGTATCATTGAGAGTAATATGCCTAATATGGTATATGCACTTATTGACGTCACTTACAGTCTTCCTGGGACGATTCTGAGTTCTATTACTTCTGCCGAGCATCTCGATTTATGTTTACCAACCTCCATGGTAACTTTTTTTTTTTTTTTTTTTTTTTTGATAATCATTCTTGCCTTTTTATGAGAATTAGTTTATGTACTCATGGCGTTTCTTTAATTTGCAGCATGCATATCCTGTTGGTAGTATCTTCTGCCGTCTTGTACATTTAAATATATGTACATGCAAAACAGAATGGTTGAATCTACTTATGCGTGTGCTTCAAGATTCACCTAAATTACGCTCTCTCAGAATTGAACGGGTACTATAGCTTATATTTGAATGTGTCTTTACTAGTTTATTTTATTCCAACTATCAGTATATATATGTTGATCTAATGTACTGAACTTGTATCTCATCAATTTTTATCAGTACCATCTCTGTCAAGATGACCGATCACGCCCCAACTGGAGTGAACCGAGTTCAGTTCCTAAATGTGTGTTATCGAATCTAGAAACTCTTGAATGGGTAGACTATGAAGGAAACGAAGATGAGAAAGAACTGGTGGCATTCATCTTAAGAAACGGAAGCTGTTTGAAGAAAGTAACTATCAAGCCTATATTCAGTACCCGCCTCCCCAAGAAACTTAAAATGCTCAAAGAGTTGGTGTTTTCACCTAGAAGTTCGCCAGTTTGTGGGGTTTATTTTGACTGAAGTTACAGGTTCAGCTCTGAGGGAGATCAGAAATGTTCAATACTCTTGTTGTGTTTTGGTCTGAATCTTAAATTATGTTATACTCTAGCTCTTAAGCCCTTCTTATGTCTTATATATCTTTACTCAAACAACTTTGGAATTTTTTTTTGCTTAATTAGCGTCATTGCGTCGTATGAAGAAAAAACAAAAAGAAGAACTCAAATATTGTCTTCATTAACTAAAGTTATGCAGCATGTAATGTTATGGTACTTAATGATCCTTGTTCAATTTCTTGAATCCTCATCTCTTTCATTTTGGTAATTAAGGTTTGGGGTTAATCTATTTCTTTCTTTTAATTTCCTTTTCTTTTTGTCTCCCTTTTAATTTTATATCAACAAACCCGTTATTGATTGCTGTTTTTGCTTTTTACCCCTGCCTGCTGGTTTCTTATCCCGGTCTAGCTCGAATTGGTACAATCATGGTTACAGTGTAAACAAAATATTTTGGTTGTTATCTTTCGAATTGGTACGGGAAACTACAATGTGTGAATGAAATCCATCTTAAAAGATAAGATTAAACCTAAGTATTGTTAAGCACGTACGTAACGTTTTTTTATATATCCCAAGTATTTGTTATAAATCTAATTTAAGTTCGTTTTAAATTTTCGGTTTAATTAGCATTTGTTTGGTACGGTTAAATTGGTATTCTTGGTTCCTCTCTTTTTTTTAACTACAGTAATTGTGCATTCGTTATATATGTATAGGCTAGCCGTATCACGTTTTAGGGTTTTTCCTTAAAGCACACGCATGATGATGTTTTAGGTATTTGCTTATTCTGTGAATTTTCTTCTGATTCTCGTCTTGTTTGATTTCGTTTGCTTCCTTAACTCGTTGTGGGTTCCGTACCTCGCAAGGCTTTTGCTTTTATTTTGCTTCGTTCCTTCTGACATTTATTTGGTTCCTACGAATCACATATCTCTAAGTACGTTTTAATTTTTCTTTTATATGTTTTCAGGCATTCGTCTCTGGCTTCGAATTTCTGCGGGAGCTGAAAGGTTTGTACTTTCAAAAACGTTATTAGCTCTGAAGTCTTAACTATGGACATGATAAGTGAGTTGCCTGATGAGCTTCTCTTGATAATATTGTCAAATCTTCCTTGTATGAAAGATGTTGTGGCCTCAATGGTTTTGTCAAAACGGTGGCAATTTCTTTGGATGTTAGTTCCAAAACTCGTATTCGACGATAGCTGTGGAAATGATAAATTGATGACAATATTTGGTTCGCAAGATACACATCGTGCTCCTCTAATACAATACATTAAGCATAGAAGATTTTCCCGGTTTGTAGACATGTCTTTGTTGCTTTTATCTCTGCTTCCCAAGCTCAAAGGTAAATAATGTTGTTGTTTTAATTATTATACCTTGCTGCCTTCTGTAACAAATTTGATACGGTCTCTAATCTACATTGAATAGAGACTTCTCTTAATTATAATCAAACATTATATTGCTTGTGTATACTTATAATACCATCTCTTATGCAGATTGCGTATCCTGTTGGTTGTGTCTTCCACCGTCTTTTACATCTAACGTTAGGCACATGTACATGATACTACATGGTTGAATCTACTTATGTGTCTACTTAGAGATTCCCCTAATCTACGAGCTCTCAAACTTGAAAAGGTATATAGTCAACACATCTCATTCATTGTCTACGACCAGGGTTTTATTGTCATTATGGATAAAATAATTCATTATACTTTTATCTCGTTAATGTTTCTCAGTGCCATGAACTACTTGAGAATGAAGAACCACGCCCGAGCTGGAGTGAACCGAGTTCAGTTCCTGAATGTTTGTTATCGAGTCTTGAAACTGTCGAATGGACAAAATATGAAGGAACAGAAGTAGAGAAAGAAGTAGCGGCATTCATTTTAAGAAGCGGAAACTGTTTAAAGAAAGTAACTATTATCCCTGAATCCACCAGCCACCGCAAGAAACATGAGATGGTCAATGAATTATCGTTTTTGCCCAGACGTTCCGGTGCTTGTCGACTTGTGTTTGAGTGAAGAAGTTACAACTTCAAGCCATGTTCAATAGTCAAACAAGTTTGATCTGAATCTTAACTAGATTATGTTGGAAGCTCTAACTACTAGTTATTTAATTACTTGTTTATGGATAAAATAAACTTGAGATGCTAAAACTTGTTATGGTCAATTGTGTTTTGGTTGGTGTTTGATTTAAAGTCTTAGATAAGCTATTAGGACGACGTTATTATGTTTATTTTTTTCCAAATTCAGCAATTAATGTATTAATTTCCTTGGCTTTTTTCCGCATTAATCATCTTATGTGTCTTTGCTCCATTTTTGTTACGTTTTCTATTTTCGATTAAGATTGATTTTGTGGTTAACTGCTTTTTGATGTCTATTCTTGAGAAGGATAATACTTTTATATTATAAACCACTTAAAAGAAGAGATATTTCCACAAGTTACTTGAATAAAATATCACATCATATGCATTGCGTTTGCTGTATATAATTAACTCTATTTTCTTCATCTAGAACACGTTGTTAGGTTAGGAGCCCCAGATATTGAAGTAAGCTATCATACTTAAAAAAACAAAAAAAAAATTGAATTTTCTTCATCTAGAACACGTTGTTAGGTTAGGAGCCCAGATACTGAAGTAAGATACCATACCAGAAAAAAAAAAAAAAAATGAATTTTCTTTCATCTCTCCCAATATAGCATATAGAAAATGAAGATAGCATCAGTAGGATGGGTATTTGCCTTTATTTACATCTCTATTACCATTGTTTCGAGTGCACCACCAGGTGGAGAAGTTGGTAAGCTATTTAAAACGTTTTTTTTTTTTTTTTTTTTTTGAAAGATTTGGTTTATCAGCATTAGTTTACGTTGAAATAGTTGGAATATTTAGTTGTAGTTAAGATTTAAAAACATAGTATCTTATTAGTTTATATAACTCAATTCCATTATTAGTCGATTGGTTTTAAATTACAATCCAATGAAACCTATACATTTATGTTCACTTTACACGACTTTAAAATTAAAACAAGGCATATGGAAACATGTTTGTTTCTTATATATATATATGCGTATATATGTAACAAAAATACAATTGAATCGAATAGAGGACGAAACGGAGTTTAGCTACGCGATGAAAGCAAAGACGGGGCCAGCGAAATGGGGAACAATAAAGGCAGAGTGGAAACTGTGTGGAACAGGCAAAATGCAATCTCCGATTGATCTTAGGGACAAAAATGTTGTAGTTTCTAATAGATTTGGAATTCTTCGTAGCCACTATCTACCTTCCGATACCATCATTAAGAACAGAGGCCATGATATCATGGTAAAATCTACTATATATTACCTTTTTCCAATATATTTGCATCATTATTTTAATAAACGGGATTAGATCATTGGCCGAAACTTATACTAATTCTCCCATTATATTAGAAACCTAGATATTCTTGTCATTTAAAACCATAAATAGTGGCAAAACTTGAATCGAATAGTGGAGGTTCGTAGTTGTTAGGATTTGATCCCTGTGCTAGATCCACTCCAAGAGGCTACTGGATGACCATTATTTCATTAAAATATTTTGTTTTTTTTTTGGTTGATGTGGCAGTTGAAATTTAAAGGAGGAAATAAAGGTATAGGTGTCACTGTCCGTGGTGTGAAATATAAACTTCAACAACTTCATTGGCACTCTCCTTCCGAACATACAATCAATGGCAAAAGGTATATATATATATATATATATATATACACTTACTTATATAATTATAATCTACCATATATCTTCATAACGCAAAGATTGTCATCTTGTATAGAAATATTCACCTAGTGTCCGTTGATTATGTCATATGGTCTCATCTTAGGCCGTATAGGACGAGGTTGTACTTGTGATATTTTCATCTTGGAAGTTGGAACACATTGTCTTCCGCAGTTGAATGTTAAATAAGGATTCCAATATAATCGGGGAATGTTAAAATGTACTTTTATGATATCTTTCAAGTTCAACATCCAATATATTTTTGTATATTTGAGCTTAAAAGAGAACTGATACTAATCTGTGGGTGATCTTGATGGCTTCTTTGTCGAGGAATTTACTTTAGTTAATACTTATGGAATTTGCTTTTGAAAGTTAAGAAAATAAATGAAGGGTTTAGTTGAGATTTGAATAGCATGTAAAGTGTGAATAATGAATACACACACACATAAATAGGTATGCTCTTGAGCTACACTTGGTTGATGAGAACAAAGGACGCTACGCTGTTGTCGCTTTCTTATACAAAGTGGGGCCAACTGACCCTTTTCTCCGTTTGGTATTGCAATCTTAACATTCCTATTAATATTTTAATCAATCATTGCTTACTAATTTGGGAATTTTTTTTTTGAAGTGAGTATATATTTTTTCCTATTGATTAGTTGGAAAAACAATTGAAGAAGATCACTGATACACATAACGCCGAGGAAAATGTTGGAACGATTAATCCGGGAAAACTCAATTTTGTATCAAATCTATATTATAGATATTCCGGATCACTTACAGCTCCTCCTTGTTCTGAAAATGTTATTTGGTCAGTTTCCAGACAGGTAAATTACGACTAGTATTTATTTTCCCTCCTTCCATTTTCTTTAAAATTAGTACTATAATTTATTATTATGTTATTTTATCTTAATCACCCAATTAATAGCAATTTCTTTATCCTTTCATAAACTTTCAGATTAGGACCGTAACAAGAAAACAAGTAAAGCTTCTCCGTGTGGCTGTACACGATGTAAGTATTAGTGTGTTCTTCTGATTTATTTACACATCATACCATCATATTAACATAACTCAAACTAGCATATTAATACTTATATGCATATCTGAGTTGCATATTTCTTAAGATATAAATCTGTAGTGCATAAATATGATTTGCTTATATGGTTTATAGAGCCTTATATTTTAACATAAGGCCATATATGCTATCTTAATTATCATCCAATTGATTACGTTTCATTTTTATTTTATTTTATTTTTTTCAGGCTTCAAATTCGAATGCGAGGCCGCTTCAAGCAACTAATAAGAGACCGGTGTTCTTATACAGACCAAAAGTTAAGAAATAATAAGTTTTTTACTTCTTCATATATAAACATTATAAAGTATGCACTAAAATGATGTTTTTAGGGACTTTGTTTTATAGGAAGTAGTCTCCCATTCGTACGTGTTTTAAAATGGTTTTATTTATGTTACTGATTTAACCAAATTCCCAAACAGCACAACTCCGGTCAGGCCTGGTTCAATTCGGTTCGGTTAAGTTCGTCCAGTTTTTCAAATTTATACCCTATCGTCTGCTCATATAAATTAGAGAAAGTTACAAGAAAAAATCAATCTCTCCACCAAATTTAATAATAACAGTGTACTAGACGACAAAAGAAAAAAACCGAAAGAGTTAATAATTTTTAAAAAGATCTAATTAATTATAGGCAAATAATATAAAAATTTAAATCGTGAACGTAAATCAAAACATAAAGTTGTTTATCTTTATCATATTGACTAGACTGACTAATTCAACCAGTTGTATTTTGTATTGAGTAAGAAAAAGAATCTAAAATTTTGAAAAATATAATCGTAATGGATATACTCGGGCCCAAAATTCTGAAGATAAAGATTACGCGTCTATAAAGTTGAAAAATATAAATTTCTAAGTAATCTAAAGAGTCTAAATCAATACGAATATTTACATACATATTACATAGTAGATGATACCTTATGTTCCCTTCCAACTAGAATATACAACTAGTCGAATATAATAAAACCAAACAATTAAACGAAGACCCTAAGCGTTGAATCAGCTGCTGATTAATTAGTAATAAATCCCCCCCTCAAAATTTGCAAGCAAGGAAAGACTATAATTAACCAAAAGTCTTAAACTTGATTAATAATTTAATCGAAGCTAATAAATGCTAATTAAGAAAAGGACATAAAGTAAAAGAAAACGAGGAACGAGTTGGGTTAGAAGAGGACGTGGTTGGGTTGTTTTTTTATTTCCTTCCACTCTTTCTTCTTCATTTCCTCTTTTTTTTGTTTTTTCTTCTCCTCCATTTTTTTCAAACCCTTTGCAACAGCAACAAACAAAAGATTAAGCCTTTTTTTGGGTTTAAATTGTCTGGAGGAATCGAAAGAAGGAAGAACAGATTTGAGTTTTCTTGAGGTTTTCAAGAAAAGTAGGGACATTTAAAGGTATGATTTTGTGTTTATTGTGGGCATGTTAATTTCTGGATTTTTTTTGTTCTTTTATGGATTATGTTTCTTTTTTTTTTTTCTTCTTTTTTTATTTGAGAAATCATATGACAAAGTAAAAAGAAAAGCAAGAAATTTGTTTCCTTTTTTCAAGGGTTTTATTTCCCTCTTTGATCTTTTTACAAGATTCTGGGTTCTTCAATTTTTTTTCTATTTTTCTGTTTCAATTCTTTATGGGTTTTGGATTTTATCCCAAATTTCTTTTAAAAGTTTGATCTTTTCCTCTCCTTTTAAAAGATGTTCTTGTCTGAAACTGATTGGTCAAAATATTTAAATTTAAGAAATTAATGACAAAATCTCCTCAATTTGAGATCAATGTTAGAGGAAAGTTATTAACATTTTAGAGATACGATTCTCTTGTCTTCTTAGATCTAAAATATAAAAAAAAAAAAACCAAACTTGAAGGTGATAAACAAATTACAGATTTTTGTAGGGTTTTTATTGTGTATTTCTTCTTGTTTACAGAATCAATAGACTTGAGGTTTGAAGGAAGAGACATGGAGGAAACAATGGCTGCTAGGTATTGGTGTCACATGTGTTCACAAATGGTGAATCCAGTCATGGAATCTGAGATCAAATGTCCCTTTTGTCAAAGTGGATTCATTGAAGAAATGAGCAGTAATGGTGGAAGCGGAAGTGGAAGCAGCAGAGGCATAAGAGATGTTCAACAAGAATCCTCAGAAACCCATTTTGGAACAGACAGTGCATTGTCTCTATGGGCACCAATCTTGCTTGAAGTGATGAGCAGTCCTAGGAGAAGAAGAAGGTTTAGAATATCAGAGTTTGGTGAAGATAATGATGATGATGATGAATCAAATAATCATAGTATCGATAATGTGTATCATCATCACCGTCTTCATCGAGCTAGACGACTTGGTGGAGAGATTGATTTAGATAGAGAGTTTGAATCAATCTTGAGAAGAAGAAGAAGAAGCTCAGGGAATATATTGCAGTTGCTTCAAGGGATTCGTGCTGGGATTGCTTCTGAGTATGAAAGCTCTGATGATAGTAATAACAACAATAGAGTTATTATGATTAATCCGTTTAATCAATCTTCTGATCAAACTCAGAATCATTCTTCATTGACTTCACTTGGAGATTACTTCATTGGACCTGGATTAGATCTTTTGCTTCAGCATTTGGCTGAGAATGATCCTAATAGACAAGGTACTCCACCTGCTCGTAAAGAAGCTGTTGAAGCTTTACCAACGGTTAAGATAACGGAACCGTTGCAATGTTCTGTTTGTTTGGATGAGTTTGAGAAAGGAACTGAAGCTAAAGAGATGCCTTGTAAGCATAAGTTTCATGTCAGGTGTATTGTCCCGTGGCTTGAGCTTCATAGTTCTTGTCCCGTGTGTCGATTAGAGCTTCCTTCTAGTGCTGATGATGATGATGAGACTAAGATTGGTTCCGAGAGACCGCCGAGAACAAGGAATGTTCGGGAAAGCAATAATAGAAACGTTGTTGAGAATGTTGGGAATGCGGAAAGAGGAAGAGAGGATGAGTCGAGGAGCGGTAATGGAAGAAGGTTTTCGTTTCCATGGCCATTTAGTGGATTATTCTCGTCTTCTTCTTCTTCTTCTTCATCCTCAGGATCTTCTGGTTCTTCTCGCTGATAAAGAATCAGAGAACAAAACATCCAAAAAAACTGAAAATCTTGGGGTTTGTTATTGTTCTTGTTCTCCATCTTTTGTTATTCTCTCAATTTTATCATTATCTAGTTCTTGAATTTGTTTTTTTTTTTTTTTGTTCTCTGCATTTCATTTTCTGCTATTATGTACATAGAAATGATGTTCTTTCAGTCAGACTGTTGAAAAAGAAAAATCCATTGTTGTTGTACAGAGATGATCAAATTCGGTTTGTGTGTGTTTTTGTTTTTAAAATTGAGTCTTCTAAATTATGAAATTTCTGTCAATTGATGTCCACCAAATAATAGTGGAAAATGTTACAAAATGTTGAGAGAATGATTAAATCTTTGTCGGAATGATTTGTATGGGCGATGATGCTTCAATCTTTTTTAAGTCTTTTATACAGCGATGATCAAATTATGGGTCTTTCCATTGTTTTGAGTGTTTAAAGTTGAGTGTGTGTGTAAAAATTTATTTCAGTTCAAGCCCAAATAATGATGGAATTTTTACAGAAAATGGAGATAATGATTAATTTTTGTCGGAATGATTTTTGTATGGGCGATGATTCATGCGCTGTCTCTTATATTTTTTTTTTTTTTTTTTTGTCTTCATGCCCTGTCCTTTTAAGAATAAGATTACAAGAACGTGATTTATATTTTTTTCACCATATATTTGGCGTATACAAAAACATAGACATAAATAAATACTTTCAACAACAAAAAGAAATCATGATATAACTGATACGTGTATGATCCGAATAGTTTCCATACAACAAAATAATATCCAAAAAGGAACCGTTAGTGGAATTCACCGGTCACAACAGTAGTGGTAGTAATAAGTAAGAAAATAGAACTTGAGTTTTCTATCTCAAGATTTTAATCACAATCTTGAATAATTCATAAAAAGCTTATAGTGGCGTTCCCCAAACGCCAAACGCCAAACGCCAAAAACGGTATATTTCTGATCGGAATCATCACTTAACGGTCAAGATCTTGATAACGGAAGCATTACCAACTCGGAGTAGAGCAACAACGGAGTCACCAGTTTTGCACAGCTCTTTCTCTTTTCCGTACTGAGTCGCAAACTCAATAGCTTCTTCTGTTGATTCATCGTGCGAGGCTCTAGCGGACCCTGCGTAGAGCACCGGGATCAGACCACGGAAGACAAGGCTGTGTCTCGCAGGGGACTCGTCGCTGCAAGACCAATCGAAGAAGTCGGTTTTGATCTCAGGAACAACCACAGATAAGATAGGCATTCCTGGTCTGTACTTAGCCACAAGTCTTGCTGTGCTTCCTCCTCTGGTTAGGACCATGATGAGAGTGGCTCTAGCTGAGTTAGCAGTTCTAACAGCTGAGGACGCGAGTGACTCAAGCGGGCTCATTGGAACCGGAGAGTACTGCATGATTCTCTTGAAGACATCTCCGTAGTCGAGTGTGCTCTCGGCTTCCACGCATATCTTAGCCATAGTACGGACAGCAAGCTCAGGGTATGCTCCAGCTGCGGTTTCACCACTGAGCATGACACAGTCTGTGCCGTCAAGGACAGCGTTTGCAACATCCGTCGCTTCTGCTCTTGTGGGTCGAGGAGATTTGATCATTGACTCAAGCATCTGAGTTGCTGTGACCACAGGTTTTCCCTGGATGTTGCATTTGTAGATCATCACTTTCTGAGCTAAGAAGATCTTCTCAATCGGGATTTCCATGCCCAGATCTCCTCTGGCAATCATGAAAGCGTCCGAATTGATCAAAATGTCATCGAAATTCGCCACACCTTCTTGGTTCTCGACCTAATCATCAATCAAAAAGAAGATAACAGAAAACCGTCACAACCTAAAAGATGTGATCCTGTAGTTTCTGGAACTAGAAAGAGAGCTTTGATTTAACATACCTTAGACATGAGAAGAATGGTTTTCGCATGCTTTCCGAGTAGTTTCCGAACCTGAACCAAGTCTGAACCTTTTCTGACAAAAGACAGAGCAATCATGTCGATTTGATTCGGGACTCCCCATTTCATGATGTCTTCTTTGTCTTTCTCAGTTAGAGTTGGGAGATCCACAACGACACCTGGGAGATTCACATTCTTTCTCTCACCGAGCATTGCAGTGTTCTCACAGCGGCAACGGACTGTGCCATTCTCTTTGTCACAAGAGAGGACCAATAACGAGATGGTACCATCGGCACAGAGAATGACCATTCCTGGGTTCACATCAACAGCCAACTTTTTGTAGCTCATGGTAATTGTGTTCTCGTCACCTTGCAAGTCATAGTCAGTCGAAATGGTGATCTCCTGGCCTTGTTTCAACTGGATTGGCTTCCCATCTTTCAAGAACCCGGTTCGGATTTCTGGACCCTTCATAAGAGAAAATACAAAACAGTTCATTAGCATTATCGAAAAACCAAATAGATCAACCACAATTTAGACATCTACATACACAAGACAGAAGTTGACAGTAGAAATCTTCAATAGAAAGACAAATTAAATGTAGAGTATCAATTGGAATTTTGGCTATAACTTTTACTTAGACACACTAATTACATAGCCCAGTCAAGAGAACAATTTGAAAATATTATCTATCAACAGTATCTTCTTCTAACTTGACAATTGTAAGTCTATCTAATTTACATTTAAAAGAAACAAGTCGAGTGAAGAAATCTAATTTAAACACCAATATGAGTTGAGTTTTGGCTACTACTTCTACTTCACTCACCAATAAAACTTCTCTGGCCATAATAACATAATCAGCCTCTACAGTTACAAGTTTCTCAAATCATCTATCAAATTTGTATCAACATTTTCTTCACTAGATTTAGAGATCTAAGAGCTAACATCATTTTAGCATTCTTATTTCAACTAATTTGGTCTACTAACTCAAGTTCTAACTAAAGAAAACTTCGATACCAACCACAAGGACCAATGTCCCACAGATTTTAATTACATAATTCATATTTAGTAATTCCCAAAAATAAAATAAAAGTTGGTAAGAGTTATTCAATAGCAAGAGCTGAAATAAAAAGTCTACCTAAGAAAATAGCATAAACAGACAAAATAAAAATAAAATAGAAACCATTTACCAAAGATAGATGAGTACAAAAAAAGGCATCAAAAACATTTTATACAAAGGCAAATCAGTGTTGCAGATCAAAAACTAGAATAAACCAATCAGAAACAGAGGAAAATCGAAAATAAAAAATATCTAGAAACCCTAAAAAATTCCAGATCACAGTCAAATCCGAGATGAAATCGGAATCAGAAAACAGAGACAAAAACGCACAGTTTACAATAGAATCTGTAGAAATGGAAGTATATAAGCGGAACCTTGGTATCGAGCATGACAGCGCAGAGGATTCCAGTGTTGAGCATAGCTTGACGAAGATTATCGAGAGTTTCTTGGTGGTATTCATGAGATCCATGGGAGAAATTAAACCGAGCGACGTTCATACCAGCCCTGAGAAGCTTCTCGACCATTGGAACGGATCTGGAAGCTGGACCAAGAGTACAAACGATCTTCGTCTTCGGCCTTTGCTCAATCATCGCCATCGCAAAGTTAAGAAAAAAAAACGAAAAATCAGATTTCAAAAATAAGAAAAGCAAGGATCGTGGATTGTTGTAGCTTGTAGAGATGAAGGAGAGATTTAAGGAGAGAGATCTGGCTTGGAGAACAAGGAAAAAAATTTAGAGAGAATCTGAAGATTTTATAAAGCGAAGTGTGAGTCTCTATGTTTTCTTTTTTTTTTGACTTTTAAGGTGAAAAATGAAAAATGAAGGTCAGTGGTTTGGGGCTGGGTCAACAAAAAAACCGATCGATACGTTTACAATTGTTCCCACCGGTTTAATTTTGTCGTAAAGGAGTGACGCACATTGTTATTAATATTCGCCTCGTTTACTTTTTTCTGCCTTCTCGAACCGTTGTCCGGCCACGGTTTTTCCAGAAACAATATTTATTTATTTTAAATGAATACTTTTAGCGTGAAGGAACTGATTGGTATTTGAAAAAAAAAAAATTAAATTGTCAAAATTTAAGTTGATTAGTAGTACCGACGTATGTCAATTATGTTACGAATCAACATTCCATGAACATGAAGCGGTCAAATATTGAAGTCTGTGTTACTAATTGGATACTGTTGTAAATAATAATTTATAATAGAATATGTGTGTATAACTGTATAAGCACATGTAAAGAAAAAGGAAATGGAGAGTGAATAATTTTTTTTTTTAAGTCATTTTTTTTTTCTTTACATGTGCTTATATACACATATTCTATTATAAATTATTATTTACAACAGACACATTTTTTAGTTAATCTGTTCTTTTTTTTTTCTTCTTAGAATTTAAATCTATAACTAAAAATGAGAAAAGCAACTGTATTTTGGTAGTAAATTTTAAAACAATTTCTAGAATTGATAATTTTTCTACATAGTGCTACGCGTTAACTGCAATAATTTGAATCCGGAAAATACTATTTTCAAGTTTGTCTCTTTTGGAAATGGAATCTTCCAAAGTCTAGCAATTTAAAATAGAGATAATTTGGAGAATGTGTACTTTTTTTTTAAGTAATTGGCAAAATGAGCACATCACTATTTATAATTAGTGTTATAGACACACTCTCTATCTCTCTCTTCTATCTATCTCTCTCCTTCTCTCTTTCTCTCCATATCTGTCTCTCTTCTCTCACGAAATTCTCTCCTTTTTTTTTTTTTTTATTCTCTTCTTATCCTCTCTTCCTCTCTCTTTCTTTTATTTCCTCTCAATTTTTGTTTTTAAATTATCTCACAAATAATACATCTAAAAATTTTAAAAACATAATTTTATTTTCTAAAATTTTTTTGTGAATCTAATGAAATCCATTTTATATAGATATACAACAAAAAAAATTTTATGTATATCATCTCCGTACACTGGCTCTGTACACTTTCTATGTATACCATCTTCGTACACTGACTCTATACACTTTCTATGTATACCATCTTCGTATACTGACTCTGTACACTTTCTATGTATACCATCTTCGTACAGTGACTCTGTACACTTATTTATATTTTTGAAATTTACAAGAGATGATATACAAAGACAGTGTATATAAAAAGTGTACAGAGTCAGTGTACGAAGATAGTATACATAGAAAGTGTATAGAGTCAGTGTACGAAGATGGTATACATAGAAAGTGTACAGAGTCAGTGTACGAAGATGATATACATAGAAAGTGTACAGAGTCAATATACGAAGATGGTATACATAGAAAGTGTATAGAGTCAGTGTACGAAGATGGTATACATAGAAAGTGTACAGAGTCAGTGTACGGAGATGATATACATAAAAATTTTTTTGTTGTATATCTATATAAAATGGATTTCATTAGATTCACAAAAAGATTTTAGAAAATAAAATTATGTTTTTAAAATTTTTAGATGTATTATTTATGAGATAATTTAAAAACAAAAATTGAGAGAAAATAAATGAAAGAGAGAGAGAGGAAAAGAAAGAATAAAGAAAAAGAACAAAAAGAAAAAAAGAAAAAATTAGAAAGAAAGGGTGATAGAGAGTCTCGAGAGAGTGAGAGAGAAGGAGAGAGATAGATTGATGAGAGAGATAGAGAGAGTGTTTCATTTGCCAATTTTAAATAGTAATGTACCCTATTTCACAATTACTTTAAAAAAAATAACCAATCTACAAACAAACCCTTTAAAATATCATGATAGAAAGCAAAACCGAACCGAACCTGCCACTAGTTTATGACATTTAAAACCACTTTCTGACCTTAAAGTGAACATATGAAATGTTTGATAACATTCGTTTGTGTTAAGTATTAACGAGCACCATTTATATCACGAAAACTTTTAACCCAAAAAGCTAGATATTAGATTTAGCCATTCTTCATGTTTATATATATAAGAACTGTTCTTTGCGCTTAACCAAAAGTTGAACAATGTCTAAATACTGTTGATAAATATAACCACCCAAAAAAGGAGGCAAACTTGACTCTATCATTCTCTTCCGACCAAAAAACTTTTCTGTTTCTTAACTTTTTTTTGTCCTCTTGACATTTGAGCCTGAGCAAGATTACTAGTCTAACTGACATAAATCTAAGCGCCGTGCGCATCCAGTAAGCATTATTTCAGGTGAACATGATCAGAGTTCATCGTGGTTCTGAGGTTGTTCTTGGTTTATCATCTTGTCCAGCTTTTGTTGTAATTCCTATAAAAAGACGAAACACCAGGTTTAGGAAGTGTTAACTAGCGTAGGTCTGCTTGACGATTTGAGATGAATACATAAACTTACTTTTAGTTTGTCTTCCAAACACCGAGATGGAGTAGATAAGATCGCCGCATATCTGCAATACGAGAGTAAGAATTTAAGGGAAGAAAAGAAAAGAAAAATCAGAGATAAACGGTGAGGGGTGATGAACCGTGAGAGGTAAAGACCAAGATAAGAACTTACTCGCAACGGCTTGGTTCATCGACATCCATAAGCTCATTTTTCAACCCACATCTTAGTTTCACCTGCATTTAGTGAGCTAGTCAAGCTTTGTATACTCAATTCTCAGATAATTTTCTTTTGATAGTTGGAGTCAATTATGATTGAACAATTCTTGGGTCTAGCAATATCGAATACTAACCTTTAGGCTTCTATCGGGACCATTCCAGCATTTATCTCCACTTGTATATGACATGAATTGGTACGAGTTCTCAAATTTGTCCCAATCCCTATTTTAGCAAATCCCATAAAACGAAATAAGGAAGCACAGAAGGATAAATATAAGGCCAGAATAAAATAACCCATGTCAACTTTATTATATGTATCATGAAAACGATCAGCATGCGGAAAAGATACAGTGGCACCGACGCTTACCCTAACCGGGTTTTCGAATACCCCTCCTCTTGTGTTGCTTCTTTATATCCGCAGACTTTGTAAGTATACCTACGACATTATTTAGGCAATAAAAGTAAATGCATAAGATCAACATAATTGTAATCCCTGACACTGTTAAAAACGAAAGAACGTGACATTAAACTGCTAAGATTTTCCTTACTTTCCCTGTTTGCTCTCAAAACAGCGACCATGGAATGAATAGAACTCTTTCTCCGGTCCTGTAACAACAATACATAAGGACTAATTTAAAGAAAGGTAAACGTAAGTGAAGGCTTAGGATATCTTATCATACAGACCAAAGTCTTGTTTTAGCTTCTTTTCCAAACTTGATATCCTTGACTGTATCTTATTTAGTTTTGAGTTCGACTCATCATATTCCTTGCGTACCCGATCAGCCTCTGCATATACCACATCACAACAGATGAATCAGTGAAGAATAAAAGTCTCGCTTCTACTGTAAATGAAAATGCTAAACTATTATTTTACCAGATTTGTCCACTGGGGTGGTTTGGAACAAATTCACAGCCTGCAATATGTTCTTGACAGTCTTTTGAATCTTCTCCAACCAAGTAGGATTTGAGGTTGACTCTATCCATAACGAAATTCAATCATGTCATACAGACTATGATAGATGATTAACATTGTGAAAGAATACAAACATCTGTGGACATAATGCAAACCTGAAAAATCGACATCGTCATCTGCGTCAGATTTATATGAAGAAGAACTAGCATCATGGCGATATTCTTCTTCGTAGGAATCATCTTCGGGCTCATGATCACTGTATTTTCCATCGTCTCTGGTGTCCTCGTCATCATCTGAAACAAATCCATGGTCTTCATCTACTTCATGTGAAGTGATGGGCGTGTGCTCATGGTTTTCCTGATTTTCAGTTTTAGGGATATCGTCTGCTACAGTTGGGTTATCAGATTTCTCTCCCGTCCAACGAGAGGCAACAAGACGCCCCAACTCCTCCTTTGACAACTCTTCCTTCTTCTCGGTTCCAGGATCCTCCTATCAATAGAATGTTGAGTACTTAAACATTATGATAGTCAGAAATATAATCATCTCCTATAACTCAAAACAGGTAGAGCTATTGAAAAAATGCAACAGAGTTATTCTCATCACGGAAGTTCAGATAACTATAAGAAGATTTATGACAATTTTTGTAAGCACTTGGCCAGAAACGGAAAGTAAATTACCACTTTCTTCACCTCGTCTGATTCCTCCTTTTTAGTACTACCATCATTTTGAGATCCATCTGTGAAGGAATCCTCAGATGAGGGAGATTCCTGATTCGTCTCCACAACATGCTGCATTGTAGACAGCTTTATATCATCATGTAATTTCCAAGTAAAAAATTGCTCCTCTTTTGGAAAAACCATATGAATGTAGTAATTTTTCAAACCTCTTCTGCTGGATTAGTGTGAGTAGCCTCTTCCAATATACTTGCTGGTTCAGCTTCAGCTGCTGGCTCCTGAAATCAAGTTCTAATTAAGTACCCGCTTGGAAGACACAACAATTGTGGCCATAAAGCAAAACAGGAGAAATCAAGAAATATTAAAAAGTACTGAAGGTATTGACAAGGGTGTAAATATTTATGAGTTCCAGACATCTAAGTTCTAGATGTAAATGAGTAAAAGGTAGAGTTTTCAAGCATCTCATGTATTTGAAACTTTAATATTTATTCATGACCTCATGAATGAGAGGTCAAAAGGAGACCAGAATATTGACAAATGGGCTTATAAGCTTTTCTCTCATGGTTTGACTCCTTAACTTGTTGAATACGTACATAAAAAAAATAAAAAGGTAAAAGCGAGCAAATCTATTTCAGTTTACAAGAGAAGAACTAACCTCAAGGTCCTCATCTGAAGGAAAATCCTTGTAGTTACCAATCTCATCATGATGTGTGGTTTCATCGTGCTGTGAAACTCCCGGCATCCCTTCATCATGTGTGTTTCCTTCAACTTTTTCACTGTCATCTTTCTTTTCCTCTGCATCCCCATTTCCTGGCTGGGCTGCTAACTCGGCATCTTTTCTTTCCTTCTCCTCCTTTTCTTTCTGTAGACGCTCCTTCTCCTCTACCTTCTCAATTTGTTCTTTACGATCTACAGAAGAAGTAATCCGAGGGAAATGTTGAACATGTCAAGCTTTTAATACTTGAAAGACCAACAATACTAAAGGTATAGTTCCGTCGTTATCATCTGTAGTCATCATACAGAGAAGTTGATGATCCTTCAAGATCCCACTACTTCAACTACAAGTCATCAATTTTCTTACTTTCTTCCATCCCTTTTGCTGGTAACTAAAATTTAAAGAACTGATCCCAAGGCTTACCAGGCATCCTACACTTATATGCAAAGGGTTCCGCTTTCAAATTCCAATACACTGATTATCTCATGATACTACTATAAGTCAGTTTAAGTTTCTCTAAGATGAAAACCAAACCTCAACTCTCATGCCATTTGCAAAATCATCCAAAATAAAGTTTAGTTATGCATTAAAAGAAAGAACGGCAAACCTTTCAGCTGTTGAACAAGGCCTTTCAAAATTTTCTCCTCACTTTTCAGCTTCTTCAATTCTGCTGCATCTTTCTCCAGACCAACTTTCGCCTGTTCGATTTCCTGTCTCCTTATAACAAGCCCTTGGTTATAAGTTTCGATTTTTTTCTTCAGATTTTCTCTAGCAGCTTTTCCAGCCTCCCAGCATGTATTTGGACATTTCACTTGACCATCATACTCATCACTTCCATCACAACAATCTAATCCCATGGGAAAACAAACCATAAATACTGATAGCCTCATCTTTCAACAACATTTTTTAATGGCATTTCAAAGCTATGGTTCAACAGAAACTAAGATGTAAACGAATTATAGAATCCGAGTAACATACCACAAAGACCATCATTGACTCTTGAAGAAAATAAAACGAGCGGAGAGTGGCCTGCATTACGACAATAGAATTTTCCATTGGGGCAAGCTGAGGTACCTGAAAAGTTTTAACACAGAGAGCAAAAGTAAACAAATGATCCATCACACATATAATCCCAAAAAAAAAAAAAAACTTCATCCCACTAAACAAAGTAAAACTTAAACCATCGGTTTGAATTCACAATGATAACTGAAATAGTTAAACTTACGATCACAATCATAACCAAAGACAAAGCTACACAATTTTGTTTGCTAATCTATGGAAAAAAACAAAAAATCAAGTACTATGAATAAGTGAGATTGCAAGAAGCGAAATTGATAAAAAAAATATGGAACCTGGCTCGTCAGTTCCATCAGCACAATCGCAGAAATCGTCATTAAGTTGAGCTCTTGTGAATTTCTTTGATCCATCTTTACACTTTATCTCTGAAGATGACTTGTAATACTTCTCATCTACACATCCACGGAAAAAAAGGTGAAAACGAGAGATCAAATCGGAGTATTATTGCCAGAGATCTCGAGCAAAAAAGAAACGGGATTGAAAGAGAAAACCAAACCTTGAGGAGAAATGCCGAGAAATGGATCGTTCAACGGAGATGAGCTTGATCTAACAGCAGAAGCAAGGAGGAGAAAAAAGGATAGTTGCAAAGAGAGGAAGACAGAGGAAGATTCAACTACTCTCATCTTCTTCGAGATCGAAACCGGAGAAACGAAGGAACGGAGCACAGATTTGGCCACCAAAAAAAATATGAAGTGCCAGTGTCTGAGAGACAAAACGACACAGTTTCGGTTATGCATACCAATTTGGGCTTAATGCAATAGTTTAGAACTATATAGTTGCTATTACAAGCAAAGTGGCCCATTAGCTCAGTTGGTTAGAGCGTCGTGCTAATAACGCGAAGGTCGCAGGTTCGAAACCTGCATGGGCCATTCATTAAATTTTTAATTTATTTACCTAACGCCGTATAATGGGCCTTTTTTTGTTTTTTGGCATTCATTAACCTAACGTCGTATAATACTGGGCTTATAATAATGGGCCTATAATTAGCCCACACCTTGTTAAAGCGGCTTTAAGGTACGCTAAATGAACTAGGGTTTAAGAAGGCCACCGCTTCATCACTGTATATATACTGTCATCTTTCTCTTCTCTCTCATATCCTAATCAATTTATTTTTTTCCTCCGCCGCATATTTTTCTTAATTAGTCAATTGATATACGATTTTTTTCAAAATCTTGTTTATTCGAGTTTTGAAGTCGAAGCCTGATTTGCAATTACTTGATCTAGTAATGGATCAAGGAATCTATCGTTAGGCAAAAGAGATGATGGAGTTTTGTATCCGGTAAGCTTACGTACCTCCGTAAGCTTGCTCTGCCTCTTAAGCTCCGAGCTTTCTTTTTTTCTTTTACCAAAGAAACTTCGGTGACTAGGCAGATACATCTATCATTCTCTTAATCGATTTCTCAAAAAAAGTTTTGAATCGTTTGTTTAAATCTTTTTTTTTTTATATTGAAAATTTTGAATTATTGTTTGATGATGGTGAGGATGATGAAAAAATTATTTCGGATTCCCTATGATTTCCCCTCGGGGAAAGATGTTTATTTAACCAGCTACTTTTGACTCATCATCATCAATACTCAATTGTTTTTATTTTATTTTTCCTATTTTTGATTTTAACTATTGAGTTTTGAATATTTTTTTGGTAAGATTGAAATAATTGTTTTGGCCGGTGATGTAACCTAATATTTGCTACTCTTGATGAAGATTAATTTCTTCACTATGATGATTATCCACCAAGATCTCTGAGGCCTTCTAAGATTTTTTGTGAATCCTTATTTCCTTATTTTTTTTTGCATCATATCCTGAAAATCTAAGTAGGACAAATTTTCCAAAGGCGCTTCCATGGACTCGTTTGACAAAATAAATAACAGAATATTTATCAGAAGAATAACTTTATAAATGAGTGAAGTTATTTGTTAATACCTTGATTTGAATTAATAGTATAATCATCTTGCTCATCGTTGCCATTTTCTAGTAGTTGATCATCTGAGTTCATAACTTGTGCTTAGTCCATACACTTGAACATTAACCATCTACTTTTGTGTCACATAATTGTAAGATTATAATTCTTTTGAATTAAAAACGATATATTACCGACGACTTACAGTCCATTCTTTCCGATAAGCATGCACTACCAATTTTAAGCTGAGTTATGACAACTTACAAATAATAAATTTGTTCGAATTCGTAACCAACAGTTGGGTTCCACATGCAGTAAACATTGAATTAATATGATTACTAGCCGACTATTTGATTAGGTATGACATGCAATACCAATAAATAGTACCCAATTTTAAATCCAGCGATACTAGTATGCACACCTATAAAACAGTAAAAACTTCAAAATTACGTGGAGTCTGAAAATTAGATCATTAACTCCGGGACATTTTTATGGAATATATGTTTAGGATATTCTGAGAAAGGTTAAAAAAAAAAAGGCTTTATTTAACTTTGTCAATATTTAGAAAAATTGGATAGATAATTAGTTCCCACGAAAATCTCGCTAAACCCAATGCTATATAACAAAAGGACCATCTGATTAACACATCCATATTGAGACGACTGAACACACTTATAGAAAGAAAATAAACAATTCCAATGACTAAGGCCACTTCTAACATTGCTCTCTTTGCTCTCACTTATCTTCTTTCATCTGGTTCAACCTCTTTCTTCTTCCTCCAAATTTTATATTTTGTATTTGCTTGTGTAATTGATAGACTATTTAAAAAAACTCGCCATGCTAGGTTGGTTTATAGATCTTCATATGTCCAAGATCGTTTGTTTACACTATATTGTTTTTTTTTGATAAAATTTCTGGTTTTGTATTGATAGTGGACCTTACGATAAGGGAATTCAAAGTGTCTTTATATTGTTTTTTGTTAACTGTAATTAGTTAAATGCAAAGTGAAAACAATATGTTTTGTTAATTGTAGTTTGATATACATTTTAGTGTTTCTGTTTACAACTTGCAAAAAGATTAAATGAAAACCGCAAAGATTTGATATCTCAAAATGATGTTATCTATTTTCTGGAAATGTTGTTTCTCGTATAAACGCAAACAAATAAATCGTACTTAAAAACAATTTAGAGTTTAAGGATCTCACTGTCACACTGTTAGTTAACTCAGCTCAAACTTAAATATTGACGTCATGCACATTATTTTTTGTGTTTTGGTTCTTTTTGGCAAATGGGAGAGAAGCATTATTGACTACGGTGGCGCGTGAGAATCGGCAATGCGTACAAGGCATGGATTGCACAAACGTTTGTTCACACGGTGGTCTTTGCAATGAAAACAGTAAGTGCGTTTGCTGGTCGCCAAACGTAGCAATCAACAGCGGACCGCCATGCTGGTCGGATGAAATGTGCCTTAGTACTTGCGGTGGAAATGGTGGTTACTGTAATTATGATATTGGAGGATGTTACTGCCACTGATGTCTTAGGAAATTTTTTTTTTTTTTTTTTTTTTTTGTGTGTGTTCAATGAACTGAATAGTTGTAAACTTGTAAGCGACTAGTAAGTATGTTTCCTCCTCCAGACCATAACTTGTGTTTTCCAAGTTCTACTATAAACTTGCTAATTTGTCATTCAATTTCATTAATTTAAATATATTATCATTGCCAATTGTCATATGGCCATCTTTCCCAAAATTTAAAACCACTATGATTTGACTTGAGGAAAAAGTTTTCCGGAAAAAATGAAAAAACCATATCTAGGGGGAGAATATAATCCATACGTGACAAATAATATATAGTTTCGTTTAGATTTGAAATCGAAGGTTTTGAGGGTATTAGTGCATGACTGCTATCATCGTACTCTAGTTTATGAACCAATTTCGTTTAGACAACACACTCATGTTCAGGACACTGTTTTTGTATGAACATAAAAATAACTCAAATTCAGAATCTAGTCAATAAAAAAGTGATTCGATAGAAATAACAGAATGGCCATACTTCTATAAATCCAATCTCCAAACTCTTGTAGTTGTGGGATCGTTGATGTACTAAGGAAGAAAGTCCACACCAGCACTTAATCAAACACAAGCTCACATTCTGCTGAACCTCTCGACATACGTGCCAATTGAGTGATCATCTGATATTTCGTTCTCAGTGTAATGGATCTGCTGGCAAATGGGGAAAAACTCGCAATCTTTAAACACCTTGAATGTTTCAAGATAAACGTTGCGAGTTCTATCTCTCTTTTTCCTCCTCTGTAGTTTCTCCACTCCAAAGTCTCAAGAAGGAACATCAACGTTTCAGGAACAGAGCTTGGTTCATCCCAATGAAATGTTGGAACTCCACTTAAACGGCCATGGGTCTGAGAGTGCATTATCAAACCCTTAAAGATTATTATAAAACAACGAAAAGCGTATCATAGTTTCTAGGATTGAAAATTGTTTTACTTTTACCTCGTTAAGCTTGAGAGATCGTAGTTTCGGGGAATGTTGAAGCATACTCATAAGTAGATCCCACTCCATTTCATAAGTACAAAACTCCAAATGCACAAGCTGATGGAATATTCTACCAGTAGGAAACGGAGACTGCAATATAAGACAACATCAACATAACAAACGACAAGTATATAAATGAAACGTACTCTTGTCATCTAGTGTATCTTACCTCTGAGGGTAGACATAACACAAGGCGTTTGACTGATGCAAGAGATTTGAGAATATGATTGATGTTGCTACATGTAACCTCCACATGTGCTTCCACAATTTCAGGCATATACTCAATCTTACACTCATAACTAAAATCCACAAGCTTTAGGTACTTCAAAGAAGGCGTATTCATCAACAAATCAGGATCTTTTAAACCGGTTGCATCATAGATGAATCTTTGCAATGAAGGCACCATAACAGAAAAGGTAGTCACATTGTCATTAGCGGCTCGGTCCAAATCCAAGACTTCAAGAACAGGACAGCTTGATAAAAGTTTCTGACAAGATGCATCGTTTAGGAAAATCACATAGTCCAGGTGCAATGTTTTGAGCAACTGAAAACATACCGGGAATTTAACATCTACAAGCGAAACGTTTTTTAATTTCAGCACCACAAGTGTTCCACATGTATACAAACTCTGAGGCAATCTGCTCGGGTTAATAATCGAACAGCAGTAATCGAAATCCAGCTCGCGCAAACCTCGTTCCACTGCAATTCTAATCCAAAACCCAGTGTCTACGTCCCTGCATTGTCGATCTAGCTTGAGATGCAAACTAACTAAGACTGGAGCCTTGTTTAAGAGCAAAGACCTGTCCACAAACTGCAGAAACTTCCAGTGTTCAGCATTGTTATTGTTATCCATGTACTCGAGTTTAGGAACCAACTTCCAAAGATTCTGCCATCGTTTCGACAAAAGACTTGTCTTCAAAACATCTTTTGTAAGAAGCAATGAAAGTATATGCAAGATGAAATCATCGGGCAACAAACTGATTCTGTCCATAGGACTCTCCAAGCTTTTTAATCTAATGAGATTTGAGAAAACCCTAAATAAGAGACAAAACCTACAATGAGACTAGGTTTTAGCTTTCAGTTCTTCAATCTGTATAGAAAAAAAAATACGAATGAGACATAAAATTCAAAGTTTTAGTATGATGGTTTTGTTTTCCCATCATCTAATGCTATTCACATTGATTCAGATACCTGTTACTTCTCGACAATAGCTATTTACATTGACCTTGTCGTCACTGAAGAACCCTATAATTGATAAGTTTGCTCGGTTCGTCTTTGGGTTAGAAAAAAACTGTTATTTTCTACAACATCTCTGTTTATAATTTTTGCTCTTATCAAAACTAATTTGCAAATAACTCTTTTTTATATTATGCGGATATTTTAGTTTCAATTTTTTTCAAAGTTTAATTCATTGAATTTATAAACATATAAACCCTATCGAATGTACAATTAATTAGTTACAACGAAAAATATATTAATTATTTCCCTGGAGGAGGAGAAATGTTCAACTAAGTGATAAATAGAAGAAAAAATGTCTTCTCAAATTATATTTAGTTTTCGATATTTCATACTTTAATTGCATCAAATCACCTGAAGAAAACGAAGTATAAATAAAATAAGTCATTGTAATTTGCAAGATCTAAAGCATATCTTAACTTGTCAAAATCTAAGTTCCATCATTCTTCTACAATTACACATACTTCCCCTTCATACAAAAGCTTATTTTAACCAAACACAAGCTCACATTCTGTTGAACCCCTTGACAAGCGTTCCAAATCCATGAGCATACGATATTTCATTGCAAGCTGTGTGGTACCATCTTCCATCATCTGTAGGGGGACTGCTGGCAAAAAGGTCGCAATCTTTAGACGCCTTGCATGTTTTAAGATGAAAGATGCGAGAGGTCTCTCTCGATCATCCATCCTCTGTACTTTCTCCACTCAAAAGTCTCAAGAACGAACGACAATGTTTTGGGAACAGAGCTTGGTTCATCCCAATGAGTCATATGAGTCTCGTAATCAATAGGGTAGCCATGGATCTGAACGCATTATTAAACCATAAAAGAAAATTTGGTCAAGATCGAAAACTCGCAAATTAAAGCGTTTATTATGGTTCGAAGGTTTTATTTACCTCGTTAAGCTTGAGAGACCGAAGTTTCGGGGAATGTTGGAGCATAAAGACAACTAAATCCCAATGTTTTAAACAGGTGCAAAACTCGAAGTGTTCAAGCTTGTGGAAGATATAACAAGCAGGAACCTCAGGATGCAGTACATAAAACAAAAAAGTAAGCGTAAAGACTACACGCTTAATTCGATCACAATGGAAATAAATTCTCCTGTAGTTGTCAAGTATAGGAAACAGAGACTGTAATATAAGACAACATAAACGTAAAGACCACAAGTATTGCAAAATTTACTGTTGTTTTCAAGTGTATCTTTACCTCGTAGGGTAAACATAACATGAGGCTTTTAACTGATGCAAGAGATCTGATGATATCATCAATATTGGAACATGCAACCTGAACACGTGCTTCCACGATCTCAGGCAACTCGATCACAAGCTCAGAATCACTTGATGCAGCATAGATAAATCTTTTTAATGTAGGCACCATAACAGAAAAAGTCTCCACGTTGTCATTGTCGGCTCGATTCAATTTCAAGACTTCGAGAACAAGACAACTTGATAAAAGTTTCTTAGGAGATTCATCGTCTAGGAAAATCACATATTTCAGGTGTAGCGTCTTGAGCAACTGAAAACATACCGGGAATTGAACATCCAGAAGCGATACACTTTTTAATGTTAGCACCACGAGTGTTCCACAAGTAAACAAACTCTGAGGCAATCTCATAGGCTCACTATTCCAATAATTATAATTGAAATTCAGCTCGCGCAAACCTCGTTTCACTGCAGTTTCAACCCAAAATACGATATCTACTTTGCTGCATTTGCGGCCAAACTTGAAATGTAAACTCTCTAAAACCGGAGCCTTGCTTAGTAGCAACGATCTATCCACAAACCGCACAAATCTTGCCTGATCACCATTCCTATCACAATCGATGTACTCCAGTTTAGGAACCAACTTCTAAAGATTCCGCCATCGTTTTGACAGAACACTTGTGCTCAAGACATCTTTTGTAGGAAGCAAAAAAAGTATATGCAAGAGGTAATCATTGGGCAACAAACTGATTCTGTCCATAGGACTCTCCGAGAGAGATGTTAAACCTAAATCAGAGAGACACAACTATGAGACCATATGAAAATTCAAATCTTTTCCACAATCTGTATAGAAACAAGAATACAAATGGCATATGAAATTCAAAAGTTTGATGCTTTCTAAAGTCCATTAAAGAGAAGATGAAAAATATATACCCAAAAATCATTCAACGCAACTAACATTTAGTAGGCTCTAAGGAAGTTTAATGAAGTAGGAAATGGCTTTACCTGTTGCTTCTAGACAATGGCAAGGGATGGAACTGGTCGTCACTGTAGACCCTTAATTCCACATTATGCCCTCTTTTCTCTTTTTAGGCTCCGAATGGGGAAAGCGTATCAAGCGGTGCGGTTTCAGCGGATCTGAGTGGTTTAAATGGGGTAAGTGTGAATTAGGTGGATAAAGTGGTACACGTGTGGATCATGCGAATCAACCCTCTTTTTATTTTTAGGCTCCGAAAAAAATGGTGAAAGCGTATCAAATTATGTGGTTTAAGCGACTCTAAGACCATCTCCAACCCCACTCTATTTTTCACTCCAAACTCCATTTTGGAGTAGATTTTGCTCCAACCCTACTCCATTTTCAACTCCAAAATAGAGTAAAAAATGAGATTACTCCAAATATAGAGTAACTCTATTCATTACTCCATTTTTTTACTCATCACTCCATTTTCAACTCCATTTTGGAGTAAGGTTGGAGTAGAATCCAACTCCATTATGGAGTTACTCTATTTTGAAGTAAAAAATTGAGTAATACATTGGAGATGCTCTAAGTGATTTAAATGGGATAAGTGTGTATAAGGTGGATTACGTGGTACAAGTGTGGATCAGACAAAATAAGCGTTGAAGGGTGAATAATTATAGTAATAAGCGATGTTGCAAAACAAATAATTGATAAAAAATAACTTATTTAAAAAATTGAATAAAATATTTTGTAGAATTAAAAATTTTTTATTGTTAAAATTTTTATTTTATCATTTTAAAATTTAATTTTTTTAAAATTAGTATACACATATTATATTAAATTTGCCAAAATGGTACAAATAAAAATTTAATGAAATTTCTTACAAAATTATATCATATATTTTATTAATTTTAAAACTTTATAATATTGTATAACATCATTACTTAGTGTTGAGTGTTGACCAACTTTCAAATAAAATTAACTTTATAATTTTCAGATTTGTTTGAATAAAATTAAAATACCGTACATGTTCATATGTAAACCATCTTCAATTTGTTGTGTTATAAAATGGAGGTATGGATTTAAAATTTTGGTCATGTCATGGACTGCAAATAACATAAAGAGCAATATGCCAATTTAAATTATTTTATTAAGAAACTCATACATCAATGGTCTATATGAATTTCTTAATAAAACAATTTAAAATTGCAAACAAAACAATATTATTTATCAATGGGTATCTTAAAATCATGAGAAACTCTCACCAGAGATTCCTAATGGAAAAACTCATGAGTGAGTTTCTCACCTTTTTTAGATACTTTCATATTAAAATATTCACAGTTATTTGTGAGATACCCATATATATATATATATATATATATATATGTACTTTTACTTTTTTTTTTATTTATTTTAAAAATCAGTTATTTTTCAAATATTATCTATATATTTTTTCTTTTCTAAAATAATTATCTAAGACAAAAACGGATAAATAATTTTATCAAGTTTAGACAAAAACGGTCATATTTAGTCTAGCTTTCCTCAACAATTACATATTACTCTTCATATAATTTAACCGAACACAAGCTCACATTCTGCTGAACCCCTCGACAAACGCACCAATTCCGTGACCAGACGATATATCTCTCTCACTTCGGTTTCCGCCGGGCAGAAAGTCGCAATCTTTAAACGCTTTGAATGTTTCTACACTCAAAAGTCTCAAGAACGCATATCAACGTCTCAGGAACAGAGCTTGGTTCATCCCAATGAGTCATAGGATTTTGAGGATGATTGTAATGGATCTGAGTGCATTATTAAGAGACCATTAAAGATTTAGACCCAAAACAAAAAAAAACCCACAAAGCATTTCATAGTGTATCAAGGGGATTTAGTTACCTCGTTAAGCTTGAGAGATCGTAGTTTTGGAGAATGTTGGAGCATACTCATAAGAGCATGTGCAGTGGGGAGAACCTGTCATAGTCTCTCAAATATAATATTTTAATAGTTTTGATATAATTTTATTTTTTATTTAAAAATTAAAATATAAATTAAACTTAAAACCAATTATATTATGACATGTGTCAAATGGGTCTCTCATGAGGTTCTTAGAGTCTCTCAAATGAGAGACTCATTTTATTATCTCTCTTACTTTTTCATTTTTTAATATTTTTTTGTGGATGAGAGACTCCCACTGCACATGCTCTAAGTAGATCCCACTCCGTTTTACAAGTGCAAAACTCAAAGTGTACAAGCCAATAGAAGATACTACCAGTAGGAAACCGCGCCTGCAATACAAGATAACATAAATAAGACATACAGAATCCAAAACTAATCATTTTAGCTCTAATTTGCTAGAAACATTGGCGAAAGTCAACCAAGAAGAAAGGGCTCGGCCAAGAAAACAAACGAGAGAAACTAAGAAACAGAATGGTTTAAATATCAGATGGTTTAAGACTTTTAGCCAAACACAAGTCAATGAACCTCTTGAAAAAAGTGCCAACTCTGTGAGCATTCGATGTTTCTTCTCCAATGTGGTGCCTACTGGTGAGAAAATCGCCGTCTTTAAACGATTTTTTTTTTTTTTTTTGATAACCATGAGATTCCAGGCTGAAACCCATAATCATTCCAGGGGTCGGAGAAGGCCATGTGAATGCTCCTAGACAAATAGAAATGAAGATCAATGTCCATAATCCCGCAGGGCCAGGGGAAGGTCATGTGAACGCCCATAATCCATCCTCGGTAGTTTCTCCACTTTAAAGTTTCAAGTCCGAACATCAATGTTTCAGGAACAGAACTGGCTTATCTCTCTATGAATATGATGCCTTCGAGCTCCATGATCACTGTCATGTCTCTGTGCATATCATTAGACCAGTACTAAAGATTAGAGATCAGATTGACAAAAAAAAACCCCGCAAAACCCGTAAAAGTTTAAAGTGTTAGGTGTTTTACCTCACTGAGTTTAAGAGCTCTTAGTTTGGGTGAATGTTTGAGCAGAAACATAAGTAGATCCCACTCTGTATCCTGAGAACAATACTTGACTGTCCAAAAAGAAAGACTAAGCTCTTATAGAAATCAAAGTTTGATGCTTTCTCAGTTTCACCGGGAAAATCGTAAGTAACAAAACCCGTAAAAACAGAGGGTAAAAAGATGGCTAACCTTTGAACCCTAATTAGTAAGGAACAATTAGTAATTATGTAGTCACTGTCTTGGTCTTTTTGATTTTATATACTTTTTCATAAGAAGGTATATTTTGTTTTTGTTGGCGTGAAAAAACTATCTACGGGAATAGTGGCAACAAATTCGGAGTCCACTTTAATATCCCACCATCGAAACGATTCTGTAGACTTCGAAATTTTGACCTAATTCTTCAATTTTCTGAACAATATGCTTCGATTTGACTTAAGTAAACTGAAACATTATTTTTCTGCAGAACTCATGTTTAAATAAAACCCTTCAGAATCTAACAAACAAGCTTTGAAGTCTGAAACAAATGCGAAAGTCAACCAAGAAGAAAAGGTTTGACCAAGAAAACAAGAACGAAACAGAGCAAATGGTTTATAAGAAGGGAGGGATATGCAACAAAATAGAATCAGATGGTTTCAGACTTTCAACCAAAGACAAGCTGACATGTCGTTGAGCCTCTAGACATAAATGCCAAATCTGTGAGCATTCGATGTTTCTTCTTCAGTGTGGTGGTTACTGGCGAGAAAATAGCTGTCTTCAAACGACAAGAATGTTTCAAGAGAAACGTCACGAGTTCTTTCTCTATATTCCATCCTCCGTAGTTTCTCCACTCCAAAGTTTCAAGACCAAACATCAACGTTTCAGGAACAGAACTTGGCTCATCCCAATGAAACAATTGTTCTCCAGTATAAACACCATCATTTGCATGTCTCTGAATATACATTATACTATAGATTAAAGATGAGACTGAAAAAAAAAAAAAAAAAAAAGGCAAAGTTTTAAGGGTTTAAATGTTTTACATCATTGAGTTTGAGAGCTCGTAGTTGTGGAGAATGTTTGAGCAGCGACATAAGTAGATCCCATTCTTTCTCACATGTACAAAACTCCAATTCTACAAGCTGATGGAATATTTCACCAGTAGGATACGGAGACTGCAGAAAGAATCACAAAGATTATAAAAGCTATGAAATTTTTGGTTACCTTTGAGGAAAAGTTAAACGTTTACTAATTTACCTCTGAGGGTAAACATAAGGAGAGGCGTTTGACTGATGTAAGAGAAGTGAGGATATTGTCAGTATTCCAAAAGGTAGCCTCAACATTTGCTGCAACAATCTCAGGCATTTTCTCAATCGTACACTCATAACCATAATCTGTAGTCTCAAAGTATTTCAACGAAGGAGCATTCATCTCGAACTCATAACAATTACCTTCCCCAGTAACACATGTTCCATCATAGATAAACTTTTGTAACGAAGGCACCGTAATAGAAAAGACTGTAACATTGTCATCCCTACCTCGATTCACAACCAAGACTTCAAGAATTTTGCAGCTTGATAAAATCTTCTGAGAGGATTCATCGTCTAAGTAAATCACATATCGAAGGTGCAACGTTTTGAGGAGCTGAAAACATACCGGGAATATAACATCCGTTAGCGATACATTGGTGAGTTTAAGTACCACGAGCGTTCCACACGTATACAAACTCTGTGGCAATCTGACAGGCTCATCAATAACACAACTATACTCGAAATTCAGCTCACGCAAACCTCGTTCCACGGCAAATCTAACCCAAAACCCGATATCTGCTTCGCTACATTTCTGACCTAACTTGAAATCTAAACCCTCTAAGACTGGAGCCATGTTTAATATCAACGTTCTACCCACAGACAACACAAAACTCCTATGATCAGCGTTCCTAGAAGAAAGGATAAACTGGAGCTTTGGAACCGACTTCCAAATATAGTGCCATCGTTTAGACAAAACACTTGTCTTCAAGACATCTTTTGTAGGAAGCAATGCGAGTATCTTCAAGAGGGGATCATTGGGCAAGGAGCTGATACTGTCCATAAGAGTCTCCAAGCTTTTAGTCAAATGATTCTGCTGTCAACGAGTGGTGGATCTAGAAGCTAAATGTACCTGGGGCACAATTATAAAAAATTGAAAATTTTGTTAATTTCATCAATGGATAGAAGAATTAATTAAAATTATATCAATTTTAAAATGAAGCAATTATATCAATTTTAAAATGAAGCATGAGGCACTTGCCTCGCCCCTTATTACCTTAGGTCCGCCCCTGTGTCAACACAAAGAGAAGAAAACCCTAAATCGGATACGAGATGATGATATACAAGAAGAGTTGTCTTCGGATAGAGGACGAGTGGTGCAACGACCCCGGCCCAGTTCCGGGATCAATAATAACATGGCCTCGATTTTATTTTTCCGAACATATATTATTATGGGTTTGAGATTCCGTAGTGACACTTAAATCCAAATCCAAATTGAGGTAAATCCTAAATAAAAAGGGCCTCAATTTGGATTTGAATTTGAGCAATAGCATAATAATATCATATTATAAATCTTGAATACATGCATTTGTCAAAAACTATTCTTTTTATGAAAAGTAAAATTCAAACAATAAAAAAGAAAAAATTAGTTGGTAGTTATTGAAAATTATTTTTCTTTTAAATTTTTTGAATTTTATGTTTAATTATATTTTCAAATAAACAAGTAAAAGGTATAGATGTGTACTGAACTGAATATTTAAAGTAGTTAGAGTTAAAATGACAAATCATATGTTACTGAAAAATAAAAAATCTAGTGTTATTAGATGTATATATGATTTGTAAATGTTAAATCCACAGCTGTTGGAAATGTTTCAAGTATTGAAATTGTAACATCAACATTCGTTTGTCTCAAGCATCGGGGTATTCTCAATCAAACAAAAGCCATTAATGTGATTTGTAATTGTTGGCCACGTCAAGGAAGGAGCGTCTATCAAAAACCGTAATTGCTATTATTAATAGAAACATTATTTTTCTGCACAATTCATTTTTAAATAAAACCCTTCCGAATCTAACAAAACAAGCCTTGAACTTTGAAGCAAATGCGAAGGTCAACCAAGAAGGAAATGCTTGACCAAGAAAACAAACGAGAGAAACAGAGCTAATGGTTTATAGGAAGAGATGCAACAAAACTCGCTTAGAGCTTTTTTTTTTCAAACAGCTTTAGAATCTGATGGTTTCAAACTTTCAGCAAAAGACAAGCTGACATGTCGTTGAGCCTCTACACAAAAGTGCCAAATCTGTAAGCATTCGATGTTTCTTCTCCAATGTGGTGTTGTCTAGTGGTGAGAAAATCGCTGTCTTTAAACGACAAGAATGTTTCAAGAGAAACGTCACGAGTTCTTTCTCTATCTTCCATCCTCTGTAGTTTCTCCACTCCAAAGTTTCAAGTCCGAACATCAACATTTCAGGAACAGAACTTGGCTCATCCCAATGTAACACTTGTTCTCCAAAAATACCATGATGTCTCTGAGTATAACAATATATCAGTACTAATGATTAAAGATGAGATTAGAAAAAAGACCACAAAGCTTTAAAAGTTTAAATGTTTTACATCATTGAGTTTGAGAGCTCGTAGTTTTGGAGAATGTTTGAGCAGCGACATAAGTAGATCCCATTCTGTATCACATGTGCAAAACTCCAATTCCTCAAGCTGATGAAAGATTTCACCAGTAGGATACGAAGACTGCAAATAGAATCACAAAGACTATAAAAGCTATGAAATTGGTTCAAACTTTGGTTACCTATGAGGAAAAAATTAAGCGTTTATTACTTTACCTCTGAGGGTAGACATATGGAGAGACGTTTGATTGATGTAAGAGAACTGAGGACATTTTCAGTATTCCAATAGATAGCCTTGACATTCGCTGCAACGATCTCAGGCATTTTCTCAATCGTACACTCGTAACTGAGATCTATATAGTCTCTAAGTATTTCAAAGAAGGAGTATTCATCAAGAACTCAGAATCACCTTCATGCATAGCCCATCTTCCATAATAGTTTAACTTTTGTAATGAAGGCACCGTAATAGAAAAGATTTTAACATTGTCATTACTGTCCCGATTTACGACCAAGACTTCGAGGATTTTGCAGCTTGATAAAATCTTCTGAGGGGATTCAGTGTCTAAGTAAATCACCCATAGAAGGTGCAAAGTTTTGAGGAACTGAAAACATACCGGGAATATAACATCCGTAAGCGATACATTGGTGAGTTTAAGTACAACGAGTGTTCCACAAGTAAACAAGCTTTGAGGTAATCTGCTAGGCTCATTAATAGCACAACTATACTCGAAATTCAGCTCACGCAGACCTCGTTCCACGGCAATTCTAACCCAAAATCCGATATCTGATTCGCTACATTTCCTAACTAACTTAAAATGTAAACTCTCTAAGACCGGAGCCATGCTTAATAGCAACGTTCTATCCACAAAACGCACAAATCTCCCATGATCAGCTTTCCTATCACAATCGATGTATTCGAGTTTATGAACCAACTTCCAAAGATATTGCCATCGTTTAGACAAGACACTTGTCTTCAAGACATCTTTTGTAGTAAGCAGTGAGAGTATATGCAAGAGGAAATCATCGGGCAAGCAACTGATCCTGTCCATAGGACTCTCCAAGCCTTTTTAGTCAAATGATTCTGCTGTCAACAACGAGAGAAGAAAACCTTAAATCAGATACGAAAACGGCAATACAAGGTTTCAATATTCCTGTTTTCGAATTTGTATCTTCAGAACTATACGAGAATATCCAGAAAAAACAACGAAGCGCCTAAAAGATATAAGTTTGATGCTTTTTTCTCAAGTTCACTCGGAAACAACAAAACAGAGGAATCAAATCAAACAAAAATCTTAAAAGAGAAATGGGAATTGCTATTCACATTCAGTAGAGAGTAAGAGATGGCTAACCTTAGAACCCTAATTAGTACTCTCTCTTTTTTTAATATCCGTGCTCAAGATTTTTTTTTTGGGTTAAAATATGTGTTTTTTTTTTTTTTGGTTTCTACAAAAATAAAAAGGCAAGAAATTAATGGCAAGAAATTCGGATTTCACTTCAATAAACGATATTGGCAAATTAAGAAAATTTTCAATTTTGGGACCTCAAAATTAGGCCCAAAGACATATTAATGCTTCAAATTTCATTGTGCTAGAAGATAAATCTAGTTAAGAAAAAAAAAAAAAAAGGTTAACTATGATTCTTGGTCCATTGGTTAAGGGTTTAAAGGCTTAAGCTCACATGTTGGTGAGGCTCTAGATGAAAAAGTTAGCTCCTTGATCATTCGTGAGTTTCTTTTTTAAATTGGTGGATTTCGAAGAGATAATCACAGCCTTTAAAGTATTACTATCTCTTAAGATAAATTTCACAAGCTCTTCCTCCTCTTGAGTCCCTTTATAACTAATCCATTCCAAGATTGTCAGATTGAATAATGAGCAACATTCAGGAATAGAGCTTGGCTGATTCCAAACGGGTCGAGCGGTCTGGGCCACATGATTCTGTAATGAAATTGAGATGTGAAATGCAGAAAGATAATTAGAATCTTACAGTTGACATTTTACCAAGGAAACCACAATCATTCGAGCTTTGCTACCGATATCCAAAGAGGCTTCCATCGTTTGGACAAAACCATTGTCGGCACAACTTCTTCATTGTCGGCACAACTTCTTTCGTAGGAAGAACTGAGAGTATCTTCAAGAGTAACTCATCAGGCAAATGACTTATCATATCCATTATATAAAATGTCTTTTTCTAAAGATCTAAACACTTGAATGTTTAAACCAGACTATCTCTTCCTTAGCCTGAGATGGAACAAAGAAAACCATAAAACACCTTAAACTCAATATGTAATGCTTTCTCAGGAAAAGAAGATGCAAATCACCCATGAGTTGCAAGAACTAACTCATAAGTGGAAATCTGGATAAGAAACCATAACAAACCCTCGAGCGAATTTAGAAAATAGAGAAATGAAAGATAATTATATTAAAAAAAAAAAATCATTAAACACACTATCCATAAAGCAAGGACTCCAGAACACAGCAAAATTTTAACATCAAACTCCAAAACAGAAAGGAAAATAAAAGAAGAAGTTGCAGACACTGATTGCAACTTTCAAAGATTTAGAACCAGATAAATTTGCCAAATGTTGAGAAGCATCTGAAGAGGTTTTGTCTGAAAGTGATCAGCATGAACTTTTCAGTTGAATACAAGCTCACAAGTTGTTGAAACCCTTCGTGACAAGGCTAACACCTGAAGCATCTGCAGTTTCGTCTTAAGATCATTGGATCTAGCAGTGAAACTAGCTTTCTTTAAACAAACTGCGGTTTTCAAGATAAATGTAGAAAGTTCTTTCTCTTCTCGACTTCCTGCGTAGTTAATCCACTCCAAAGTTTCAAGATTTGAGGTCAAACATCTTGGAACAGAGCTCGGTTAATTCCAGTGAGGCCGGGGATCAATAACAGGATGACACTGAGAATCCATAAGGTTACAACAATGTACAGTGTGGCATCAGAATCATCATAGTATTGAAATCCAATAATAAGTATAGTATAGTCAATGAGACTACTGATAAAACACATCTGATTGATTTTGATAACTTTTAAGCTAGGCGAATCTTCGAGCAGATGCATAAATAGATCCAGCCACTCTGATTTGCATGTACATACCTCCAAATGTTTGAGTCTATTGAAGCAACTACCAACAAGATACACAACCTGCATAAAGAGGATATGATAGAGAATAAACATGCTATCAATGTAATGCTTAAAGTTCGGGATCTAAGGCTGAAAGGGTAAAAACTAAGAGAGCAACAAAAATTACCTCTGAAGCCGATAAACATAAACGAATATGCTCGAAAGCAAGAGAATGCAGAATCTTCTTGGGCCGGCTGAGAATAACCTCAATATTGGCTTTCACCACCTGATTGATGTTAATACTCTGGCTAAATGAAAGGCTACCCGAACGATGTACAATGTGAAAGTATTTCAAAGAAGGAGCATCTATCAAAACCCCCGGGACTTTGGAATTCTTAGATGAGTTGATCAAAGATAATCTCTTCAAGAAAGGCAGTGCAATCTTCAAAATCAGATCGGGCTCATCATGGTATTTTTCTTGTATGAATAAGTCTTCAAGAACAGGGCATTTGGGTAAAAGTCTAAGTAGAGAACTCTCATCAGAGTGAGTAATCGATATAAGGGATAACGTTTTCAGAGACCTTAGACAAACCAAATCAGGAACATACAAGCTAGCGCGTTCCAGTTTCAAAACCACAAGTGTGTCACAAGTAAACAGGCTTTTCGGAATTATGATTGTCGTATATAAGGATTCGATTGTTAGCTCCATTAGACCACGTTTCACGGCAGTTCCAACCCAAATGTCAATATCTCCACCTGTATTATAATGATGTTCTAGTTTTAGATACAAACTTTGTAGAACCTGACCTTCCCGTGACATCAAAGATCTGTCCACCAACCGGCAAAATCTCCAATATTCAAGGTTTACAGCTCTCCAATATATATTATCGGGAAAGTAAGTGGTGGCATCAAACTCAAGTCTTGGTACCAAGATCCAGAGAGACTTAAAGCGTTTAGACAAAAGCATAGTTTGCATTAAGTCTTTTGTCGGAAGAAATGACAGTATCTTCGATAAGGTTTCGTCAGGTAAGAGACTGATTCTATCCATTAGAAACAAACCCTTAGGAATCTAGAGACCAATTAGCTGAAGACCAAAAGGGTTTTTTTATTTGATTCGATTGTATTTGGTACATCTAATGTACCATTTCTTGCTCACTACTTGTAACATCTTGAAGAAAAACGGTATGGTCTTGACTCTTGTGTCATAGTCGTTAAAAAAAAAAAGGGTTTTTTTTTTTTTTTTTTTTAATTATCACTTTCCGACCTAAATTAGCATCCAAAAACCAGGAAGGAGATTACGAAGAGAACCTCTAATAAACCTACACATGAAAAGGAATCAGAGAAAGTTGTTAGCGAGATTGGAAGATGACTGAACTCCGAATTATTGCAGCAAAATAGAAACAAAGACGTGATCTTTCCAAGTGATTCGTTTCAAAAGCGAAGTATAAGAAGAGATCACAAGGAAAGGAAATGACTTTACTCTGATACTTTGTCTCATATGAACCCTAATGAATCTTGAGGTCGGCGATGGTCTTATGAACCCTATTAAAATTAAAATATTGTTTCTAAGCACTTTTTCTTTTCTTCTTTTCAGCCAAAGCCCAAATGGACATGTATTGCATTGCATAATACAAGTGGACAATACAATTAACAGAATAACATTCATACATTAAGCCGAAATGATGGCCCATTATAATGGCCAACTCAACAAGAGAAATAACGTGTTAACTTAGGGCAGAAGAAGGAAGAACACCACCGCGCGCCGATCCTCGCGAACCTTCGGATCAGCCTAGAACCATCACCACCGTTTCTAAGCACTTAATAAGATCACATTTTCTATTTTGAGCGTTATATATAATTCTTAGCTGAAAAATGACACGAACGTTAACTCCCAAGATGAGATTGTTCTGTATATATTAGTTGCATTTGAACTTATCCAGGCGTATTGTATAACTTAGCAAATAATCATCATTCACTTGGTTGAAATTATATATCTTACAATTTAGCAAATTTTGGGTTTTAGGTTACCATACAAACCTTTCCAAAACTCAGTAGAAAAAATTCATAAAGGAAGGGCAAAACTACTCTTGGAATGGAAACATCAAATTCCAAAAGAGAAAGGAAAAAAAAGAAGTTGAAGAGACTGATTGTTGTCACTTTTAAAGATTAGAACTAGATAACATTGTCAAATATTGAGAAGCAGCTCAACATGTTTTGTCTGTGAGTGATCAGCATGAACTTTTCAGTTGAATACAAGCTCACAAGTTGTTGAAACCCTTCGTGACAAGGCCAACTCCTGAAGTATCTCCAGTTTCTTGGATCACGTGATTTAGCCGTGAAACTCGCTTTCTTTAAACAAGCTGCGGTTTTCAAGATATATGTCGCAAGTTCTTTCTCTGCTTGAGTTCCTTCGTACTTGATCCACTCAAAAGTTTCAAGATTTGAGGACAAACATCTTGGAACAGATCCCGGTTGATTCCAGCTCTGAGACCGGGAATTTATAACAAGATGACACTGAGAATCAACAGGGTTGCAAATTTTTAGCAAATTATTAGATCATTCAATGAGAAAAAATAAACATAATTATTAGTAAATTTAGGCCTAACTCACATCCAATTTTTTTTTTTTTTTTTTTTTTTTAACTCAAAAGTGGAAATATAATGGATTTCCACACACTTAAATACTTGTCCACAAACATATTTTGATTCTAATAGTAATTCAAGGAGGCTAAATAATAAAACGCACCGGATTGATTTTGATAACCTTTAAGCTAGGAGGAGAAACTTCGAGCAGATGCATAAATAGATCCAGCCATTTTGATTTGCATGTACAGACCTCCAAATGTTTGAGTCTATGGAAGCAACTACCAACAGGATACACAACCTGCATAACAAGGATATGTATGATACAGAATAAACATACGATCAAAATGCTTAGAGTTAAGGCTGAAAGGGCAAAAACTAAGAGAGCAACAAAAATTACCTCTGAAGCCGATAAACATAAACGAATGTGCTCGACAGAAGCAAGAGAATGCAGAATCTTCGTGGGTCGTCTGAGAGTAACATCAATATTGGCCTTCACCACCTCATTGATGTTATACTCTCGCTAAGTGAAAGGTGACCCAAACGATCTACAATGTCCAAGTATTTCAAAGAAGGAGCATCTATCACAAGTTCTGAGATTCCAGCATCTGTATAGGAGTTAAGCAAAGATAATCTCTTCAAGGAAGGCACTGCAATCTTTAAAGTCTGAGGGAGATTGTAAACGTGCAGTATATGCTCTATGAACAAGTTTTCAAGAACAGGACCATTGGGTAAAAGTCTAAGTAGAGAAATGGCGTTATAGTATCTCATAGATATGAGGGATAAAGTTTTCAGAGACCTTAGAGAAACCATATCAGGAACATCCAAACCAACCTGTTCCAGTTTCAAGACCACAAGTGTTTCACAACAAGTATATAGACTTTTTGGAAGAAAACGACCATCATAAATGGGATCGTATTTGAGTTTCAGCTCCACTAGACCATGTTTCATCGCGGTTCTAACCCAAATTGCAACATCTCCATCCGTGCAATTTAGACCTAATTTGAGATACATACTTTGTAGAAACTGACCTTCGAGTGACATCAAAGATCTGTCCACAAACTGCAGAAATCTTCTCTAATCAGGCTTAGATATAGATTTGGGAAAGTGAGTTCCATCATCAAACTCAAGTCTTGGTACCCACATCCATAGATGCTTAAAGCGTTTAGACAAACGCACAGTTCGCATTACATCTTGTGTCGGATTGAAAGAAAATATCTTCAACAGGAGTTCGTCAGGTAAGTGACTGATTCTGTCCATAGGAACAAACTTTTTGAGATCCGGAAACCAGAGACGATTTAGCTCACTTTCCGACCCTACTTCAAAAACCTTGAAACGTAAAGGAATCAGACAAAGCCATCAGCGAGATTTGAACATGATGGTACTCCGAATTATTGCAGAAAAATATCAATAAAGATAGGATTTTTCGAAGTGACTTGCTTCAAAAGCGAAGATTAAGTTACTTGCTCTGTTCCTTCGTCTCCTATGAACCCTAATGGAAACTTTAGGACGGCGATGGTCTTAATAACAAAATATTTGCATTATTTCCTTTTTCTCGGTAGATATAAAAATATTGTTTTTGATATTAATTAAAATTTGCAAATACAGTTTTCAGTTTTAAATTGCTTAATGAATTAATTCAAAGTTCAAACACCTTAAAGAAAAAAAAAAGAACAAATCTTCAAGATTGAATGTAGGAAACCCACAATAATTTCACAAAATAGAAAGCTAACAATTATTTTGAATTTAGACTAAAAGAATCTAGATATCCAGAAGGGGAACTTTAGAACATATCACGATTCCAACTCTAAACTATGGATCTCAAATCGCCATCGACCGTTGGGAAGCTCTTACTCTTCTGAGACTGGATCATAATTCTCATGAAATGCAAGTTGACAGATTGAAGAACTCCTTGGTGACATTGACAACTCCATAAGCATTTGAAGATTCTCTATAGGATCTGTTGATTTGGGGTAAAATGTTGCCATCTCTAACCAAGCAGAGTTTCTTAAGATGAATGTCGCCACTTCTTTCTCTTCTTCTGTTTCCTTCATATCGTCTCCATACGAATGTCTCGAGACTATTCAAAAGACATTCAGGAACATAAGTTGGTTCTTTCCAGCACGGTCGTGGATATTCAGTTTGAATGTCATGGAACTGAGATTCAAAAAGGGCAGAGAAGTGTAGCTGAATTAGAGCTTTAAACTGAATGGGTAAGAAAATGGATCTGGACTTGGAGTAAATATACCTGTTCAAGTTCAAGAAACCTTAGTTTAGGGGAATCTTTGAGAAGACGCATAAGTAAATCCAACCACGAAGGGTCGCACGTACATAGCTCCAAACGTACAAGATTGCTAATTATTGTTCCTTCACAATATGCATCCTAGATGGATAAGATATATAAGATCAAGTTCCTGATGGATGTAGACAAATAATATATGAAAACATTAAAAGTCTATAGAGAAGAACATATTACATTCGGAGTCGATAGACATAATGCAAATTGTTCGAGTGAAGTAAGAGAACCAAGTAGCTGCTCAGTATGATTATAAATGACATCAAGATTTGCCTCTACAATCTTAGGCATATTACACTCAATAACACAAAACCCATCTGTATTATCAACAATGTCCAAGGACTCTAAAGAAGGAGCATCAATCACAAACCCGTGATAAAAATTATATGCTGATGATGGTTTGTGCAAGGATAAAACCTTTAAAGAATCCACTCTAACTACCAAAGTGGTTACATTGTCACCAAGGCATTGTTCCACAAACAAGTCTTCAAGAACAGGACAACTAGATAAAAACTTGTAGATAAATTCATCACCAGGGTACTTCATCGATGTAAGTTTCAGAGTTTTGAGGGATGGGAAATTAACCGGGGCACGCGAATCCACAAGAACCGCGTCATTTAGCACCAAAGTCACAAGCATTCTACAGCCTGTATACAAGCTCCTTGGAAGTGTGATTGGAGTATCATTACCATAAGAAGTATCAATCTCGATAATAAACTCACGCACACCGCGATTAATAGCAGTTTTAACACACACTCCAATATCTATAGCACCAGACTTTCAACCAAGTTTTAAACACAAACTTTCTAGAGCCGGAGCCTCGTGCAACATCAAAGAACTGTAAACAAACCGCAAGAATCTCCCGTCTTCACCATCTTGGTACATATCATCACTATATTCAAGCCTTGGTACCATCATCCAAAGAAACTGCCATCGCTTTGACAAAACCATAGTGGCTACAACATCTTCAGTAGGCAGTAACGACAATATCTTCAAGAGCAGTGCATCAGGCAACTCACTTATCCCATCCATAAATTCTCTTAACATCCAAGTTTTCAGCTTCTACAAAACATGAAAATATAAGAAATTGAGGTTTTGGCGTTTGCTGTCACTTCAAAAGCATAGAAGAAATATCAGAAGCAAATCTCCAAATTACGAAAATACCCTGAACCCTTAAAATCCCAAGCTACCAATTTTTACCGACATCATAAGAGAAATCATAAGAAACAAGGTTTAGCTATCATTTCCCGATCATGAATACAGAAATAAAGCAAACAAACACATTTAAAAGTTGGATTCGTACACAAATGTTTAGTTCCAAAGAGCGAGCAAACGATTTTGTGAATCTATTACATTCAAATCCAAAAAAGAAAAAATTTCCCAAGGAAGTTACATAAAAGATGTGTTACTTCTCCTTCCTCAAAGCGAATAATCCGAAACTATGGCTGCAGTCACCGATTAGTCATCAGATTCGGAGACGAACCCTAAATCCTGAGATGGTTTATCACTCGACCGATACAAATGGATAAAAAAAACTATTAGCATTCCCGCTCCTTTAAAACAAAAAATAATAATATACTTATTATTTAGCTGCAAATATAAAAATGGGCCTCTTTCCCTCTCTTATTTTTTCATAGTAAAATAGATTAACTTCTTTAATCGCATTTTTGTTTCCTATGTAGAGTTTGATCCTAAATGGAGACCCAATTCTAACATATAGAATTGAAAAAGTGACATATTTTCAACCAAAAACAAATAAATATTGCATCAATTTAATTGACATAAACATATATTTGATTTATTTCTTTATACATTTGAGTTTCAGTTTTAGTTTTTTTTTTTAACACTGAAGACTGAACCCAACTGGCCATACCCGAATTTTTCGAACCAACCAAACAAACTTTTGGTTTCACTCGAGTAAATGTATTATAAACCGAGAAATCGAACCAACCCGCGGACACCAACACAACAACATCACTTTGTGCTAGATTCAAGTCCAACACCAGAGTACATAATAAAGGGAGAAAAGACCCATAAGATGCTGCATATAAACCAAGTTTAGGAAAATAGTTCTAAATTCTTCTGTATGTTTCTTTCCTCCCAAGTATAGAGCAAGAACGTATGAAACTCATAGAGATAAAACATAAGCTTACAACATATCCTAAGATTCGGATCAAACACTAACTCACCAACCATAACTTTAGTGGAATACAAGCTGACAGGTAGGTGAACGCCTGAACGACAAGGACAACTCCTTAAGCATCTCAAGTTTCTTGTTGGGATCAGTGGAGTTTGAGGAGATAGTTACTTTCTTCAAACAGCATCCGCTCCTTAAAATGAATGCTGCTACTTCTTTCTGTTCTTGTGTTCCTTCATAGTTGTCCCATTCGAGAGTTTCAAGACTCGATAACAAACATTCAGGAACTGAACTCGGTTCACTCCAGCATGGGCATGGGTTTCCTCCATCCGGAAGCTTATGTTGCTGGGATAAAATTAACAGGATTAGAGATTATCGTAAATACTAATATTGAAATTACCCTGATCAAGGAAACTGAATAACTTAGGACAAAATATAGAGATGTACCTGAATAAGTTTGAGAGTTCGTAATTTAGGGGAATCTCTGAGAATACTCATAAGTAGATTCAACCACTCTGTCTCACATGTGCATATCTCAAAATACAAAAGAGAGTGGAAGACACTACCAGCAGGACATGCGTCCTGCATAAGAGACAACATAAGTACACGAACAATGTATAGCAACAGATTTTATCACAATTGTAGTTCACCAACTGAACCCAAAAGAAAAGAAAAAAATACATTTGGTATCACAATGAAAACAACAGCTAAAAAGTTAACAGCAAAAGATTACCTCTGAGGTTTGTAAACATAAATAGAGATGCTTGACGGAAGTAATAGAACTCAGAATCTTCCCAGGATGACTATAAAGAACGTCGACATTAGCTTTGACAATCTTAGGCATATTATCCTCAAAGACACAAAACGCACCCCTATGATCAACAATGTCGAAGAACTCCAAAGAAGGAGCATCTATCACAAACCCACGAGCATCATCTTTAACACTATATGGTGATTCACGCAAGAATAAACTCTTTAGAGAAGGCACTATAACGGTGAAAATTGTCACATTGTCATCGGTTTTTCGTTCCACAACCAAGGCTTCAAGAACAAAGCAATTGGATAAAAGCCTCTTGGCAAATTCATCGTCTGGGTACTTCACAGATAAAAGGCTCAAAGTTTTGAGGGACGGGAAAGAAACAGAGGAAGAAACATTCATAAGAGTCACTTTATTTAGTTTCAAGGTGACAAGCATTGCACAGCTTGTATATAAACTCCTTGGAAGTATGACTGGAGTTGTACTGGAAGAACAGTCAATCTCGATAATCAGTTCACGCACACAGCGTTTAACTGCAGTTCTGGTCCATAATCCGATATCAACAGCACCAGACTTTTGACCAAGTTTGAAATGCAAAGTCTCTACAACTGGTGCCTCATGCAAAAGCAAAGACCTGTCTACAAACCGCGAAAATCTTCCATACTCAATATTTTGATATTTATCATCATACATGAGTTTTGGCACTAGCGTCCAAAGCGGCTGCCACCGTTTTGACAATACCATAGTGGCGACAACATCTTTCGCAGGCAATAAAGACAATATTCTCAAGATCAACGCTTCAGGCAACTGACTTATGCTATCCATACCTCCGTTAACACTATAGAAACTCAGATCCAGAGAAAAGTTGGACTAAAAACAAAAAACCTGATTTTGATGTCCTGGCCCAACTCTGAAAGTACGAGTCGTTTTAGCTTCTGAACCCTGGAAAAAGGGAAGAATAAGAACACCGGACGCTGCAGAATCATCGGCGGAGGTGTTTCGTATTAAAAAGTGTAATCTAAACGGATTACTTACTTATGAAATGATTTTTTTCAGATGAAACAAATTAAGACAAGAAGAATTTCAAAAGAAATAAATAGAAAATCCCTTAACTGAATAGCTAAGAACATCTACTCTATTAGCACTGTATTAAAGACAAAATCTGATTTCATCGAAACAATCTTTTTAAGGACGATGATGGTGGATGAAAGAGTAAAGGTTTAATCCGACAATCGCTAGTGGACTTCCCACTCTAAAAAGTAAAGATGTAAAGTTATTTTACATTAATGCAAAACATAAATAAAATATCGAATTATTTTTGGATATTTTACAATATATTCAACGTAAAGTCGTAAACATAGACAAGCCCAGCCTTATGAAAAGAGAGAAACGCTGCAGAAATGGATTAAAGACCATAAAGATCATTCGGAAAACAATTTTTTTTTTCTTTTTTTAAATTCGAAAAACAAAAACATAAAAAAGTTTACGAGTCTAACTTCAGTTGAATGCAAGCTGACAGGTGGGTGAAAAAGCCTGAATGACAATGTCAACTCCTTGATCATCTCAAGTTTCTTGTTGGAATCCGTAGAATTTGAGGAGATTGTTACTTTCTTCAAACATCTTCCGTTTCCTAAGACAAATCCCACCAGTTCTTTCTCTTCTGCTGTCCCTTCATAGTCTACAAATTCGAGAGTTTCAAGACTCGATGACAGACATTTAGGAACTGAACTCGGTTCAATCCAGCACGGGCTCATTTGATGAGCCTGCAAGCCATGGTACTGAGATAAAACATTAGAGAATATGCAATGAATGAATTGGCAAATAATCTGGTCAAAGACACTGAATGAATTGTGTTGAAAGATACATATACCTGATGAAGTTTGAGAGCTCGTAATTTAGGGGAACCTCCAAGCACACGCATTAGTAGGTTCAACCACTGCACATCACATCTGCATAGCGTTAAATCTACAAGATTGGGGAAGATACCTCCAGCCTGCATATGCAGACAGACACTACAAGAAAAATTCGCTATTTCGACCAATTTTTCCGATCAAATTCCGACCAAAATTAATTTGGTCGGAAATTTCCGACCATTGACAAGCAGTCGAAAATTGATCGAAAAAACGGTCAGAAATTAGTCAGAATAATTCAACAAAAATTTTAGTCGGAAATTAGTAGGAAAATTAGACGAAAAATGGTCGGAACAATATAATCGGAAATTTTTTAAAACTATAATATCAATCTTTGACTAATTTTCGACCAATCCTAAAATTGGTCGGAAATTAGTCAGAAATTATTTAAATTTTTTAATTTTCGACCAACCCGTAAAATTGGTCGGAAACTATTTCCGACCCAATTCCGATCCATTTTTTCTGACCGATTCAATATATTCCGACCAATTTTCGACCAAATATTCTTTTTTTAATTAATTATTTGGTCGGAAATGACCGTCAATTTGAGGTTAAAGATTAAAAATACAAAGACCAAAATCTCATGTTTTAAGGTGAGATTTCAGAGAATTTAATAACAAAATTTCTAATTCACCAAAATTTAACCAAATCATCTCGAAATTCATTAAAACTCAAATCTCCTCAAATATTCAGTTCAATACATCCCCTTTAGTGATATCAAATAAACTGTGACATATTTTTTCCAATGTGTAAATTATAGGAAAAAAACATATAGCAGGAAACATTTATTTTCTACAAAATATCCTACTCTATCTAAAACAGTTTTGATTTTATTATTTAATTATTATTTTCCTAAATATCTTCCTTAATCCTGTTATCTACTTTATAACATAACTCTTAGATAAAACGTCCAACGACCAAAATTTTGACCAAACAAATTAAAACATACAAATTTCATCAAACGCATAAATGGAATCAACTCCTCCGACCGGAAGTTTATAAATCACCAACAAAGCATAACCAATTTGAGGAAGATAGAGATCCAAGAACTTTTTCCTAATCGAAAGAGATTAAAGAGTAACAGAAAGAAGTATTTATTCCAGCAGGCAGAGAAGCAAAACAAGAAGTTAAAAAGAATCCAATAAGCTAAACATAGAAAAGGTAAAACATAACAAGTTATAATTTCTGATCTAAGATACGTGTTCTAAAGTCCAGCTGAAGGCAAGCAGACAGGCTTGTGAACGCCTAGATGATAAGGGAAAATCATTGAGCATCTCAAGTTTCGTGTCGTGATCAGTGGACTTAGAGGAGATAATAGTTGCCTGCTTTAAACAACTTGCAATTCTTAAGATGAATGCTACTACTTCTTTCTCTGTTTCTGTTCCTCGATATCTTACCCATTTAAAGGTTTCAAGACTAGGTAGCAGATATTCAGGCACTACGCTCGTTTTATTCCAGCACGGGCGCGGCTCGTTAGCCCGAAGGTAATGGCACTGAGATACAAGTACAGTGTATCATGTCAATCATACTGATATATATATAGTACTAGTAAAAATAACCTTATTCATGAAAGACAGTGAATGAACTGAAGTGAAATATATGTAATATATAATTACCTCTCGAATTTTGAGAGTTGTTAAATTAGGGGAATCTCTGAGCACACGTATAAGTACATTCAACCATTCTGTCTCACATGTGCATAGAGTTAAATGCAATAGATAGCGGAATATACTACCAACAGGATACGCATCGGCCTACATATACAGAGATGGCATTAATTCTTCCGAAAGAGAAACCAAAAATGCGGTTAGCAGAAAGATAGAAACAAAAGAGTGTAGTAAACAACATATTACCTTTGAGGTTGGTAAGCAGAGATAAAGACGCTTAGCTGAATCTAGAGAGCCCATAAGCTGTGTACTATTGGGATGGAGAATGTCGACACTTGCGGAGACAATCTTACACATATTGTTTTCAACATGGCGAAAGCCACGCGAGTAATCAACAATAATCAAGCGCTCCAAAGAAGGAGCATCTATCACAAACCCATCAGCACCGTTATGATTTATACCGCGGTTATCCAAGAGTAAATGCTTTAGGGAAGGCAATCTAATGCTCAAAATGGTAACATTGTCAGCGTGACATTGCTCCACATCCAAGTACTCAAGAACTGGACAACTTGATATAAGCTTGTTGACAAATCCATCATTTGGGTACCTCACGGATTTAAGAGTTAACTTTTTAAGGGATGGGAAAGCAATTGGGGTAGAAACATCCACCAGAACCGCATTACTTAGTTTCAAGGTCACAAGCATTCTACATTCCTTGCTGTACAAGCTCTTTGGAAGTATGAATGGAGTTTTATTACTAGAAGAAGTATCAATCTCGATATTCAGTTCACGCACACCACATTTATCTGCAGCTCTATCCAGAGTATCTCCACTACCATAGATATTACCAAGTTTGAAATGCAAAGTACTTAGAACTGGAGCCTTATGCAAAATCAAAGATCGGTCTACAAAGCGCGAAAATCTTTCATAGTCAGTATCATGATTGCTATCATCGTACACAAGCTTTGGTACCATCATCCAAAGAGATTTCCACCGTTTTGACAAAACCATTGTGCTTACAACATCTTTAGTAGTAGGCAGTAACGACAATATGTCCAAAAGAAGCTCATCATGCAACTGACTTATCCTGTCCATAATTAAAAGCTAACCCCTTTTCTGAAAGTCGAAAACCTTTCAGCATCCGCAGAAAAAAACCTGAAGACATCAAAAAAAAAAAAAAAAAAAAGACGAATAAGGGATATGAGATTCTCAGGAACCAAACAAATATAGTCATAAGAAAGGATGTAGGGTCAAAGAGAAACCCTAGCCATGGCTAGGTCTAGAGAGAAAGAGAAGAAAACGAAATCCAAACTCACTCCTTCGAAATCAAATAACAAGCAAAATACCTAAAACCTCTCTTTGTTATCATAAAATAGTGATAATAAATAGATAAATAAGGCCTTTTTAACTAGTATAGTTTAATTTTTTATTTTTTTTATTTTTCTTTTTGTTGGTGAAGATGTTATATCAATGGATGTAATGCCACAATTTGATAAATTTTAATCTGGCATGCCACAAGTTAATCCGAATGCCACAACCTTTCACTGAAAAGACGGAAATATCCCTCCATTCTTGTGAAAAAGATAAAGGTCCAACTAGGGTCAACTGGATATCCAGTTATTCGCCAACTGCCCCTAATTGTCCCAATTGTCTCCATTTAAACTCTACCCTTATTCCACAAATTAGGGATTCGAACCCGGGACGCGCGTAGCTGATTCGAACCCACAGCGTGCACAGCAGACTCGAACCACTGAGCTGCTGTGTTTTTCTTTGAAATACTTACAATTCAATGCTATTTAACCCTTATTTCAATCTCATTAAGGGTAAATTTGTCATTCAGCCACTTATGGCATTAGAGACCACAATTTCTCAATTTGTGGCATTAGAGAAGGGCGTTCTACTCCTACAATTCATCTTCACCAATAATCAAATATTTAATTAAGATTTACTTTATTTTATGTATTACTAGATGTATAAATTTTGATATCATTGGGGAATAGAGCGTGATTAATTTATTTTCACATGATTCACATCTTTACCTTGTCAACTTAAGTAATTATATAATTTGGCATCTTTAACACCCAAACTTATATTTTCACCGTCATAGATCCAACGATCCAGAAGCTTTTTCGTTCTTGGTTTGGTTCGGGCTCCTCTCGATCTTTTTCGTAGTAGGGAAGGGGGACTATTTCCTGACGGCAAGAAGAAGTGTCCCGTTCCTTTCTTATTTCTGAACCAAGATTGCCCAATTCAACCGAACCAATATCAGACCAAAAGAAGCTAAACTGGAAATCAGTAGTTGAGTTAAACTAAACTAAAAGAAAAGCCCGGTTTGATGAAGATAAAGTGACAAGTAAAAAGCAAACTGTTTAACCAAAAATCTATACTTAATCAATAGAAGGAAAAATGATGCAGAGACTATAAATTGATATGTTGTAGCTAAATTATGGATGATAAGTTTTATGTTTCATCTCTTAAAAAGCATAGACGCAGGGCGAGAACATATCAAACTCAAAAGAGCTAAATACGGAAATTAAAGATAAAACATCCAAACTTCTTAGAGCGTCAAACCAAGAAGATTTTACTAGGCTATTGAACATGTATAACTTCAGTCGAATGTAAGATGACAGGTACTTGAACACCTTTACAAAAATGATAACTCTTTGAGCATCTCAAGTTTCTTGACACGATCCTTAGTTTTAGAGATGATATTTGCCTTCTTTAAACAGCTTGCGCTTCTAAAAATAAATGCTACTAGTTCTTTCTCTTCTTCTGTGCCTTGATATAAAATCCATTCCAGAGTTTCAAGACTTGATAACACACATTCAGGAACTGTGCTCGGTTCATTCCAGCAGGGGGGCGGTTTATTTTTGCAAATGTCATGGCACTGAGATATAGAAGTAGAGTGCACTATGTCATGCATTAATTATATTGTACTGGCAAAATAAGGGTTAAAACAACATGATATATATCGAAGAAAACTGAATAAGTACTATATTACCTGTTTCAGTTTAAGAACTTGTAATTTAGGAGAATCTCTGAGCAGACACATAAGTAGTTTCAACCACTTTTTCTGACATGTGCATAGCGTTAGATGTACAAGACGGTTGAAGACACTACCAACAGGATAAGCATTCTGCATAATAAGTACACTTAATGTCAACAGATTGATTATATCTAAAACAAAACCCACTCTTTGCAGTACTCTAGTGCCAGTAATAGATTTGGTCACGTTGGTTCTAAAAGGAACCATCAAGAATGCAAACTGGTAAAACGATAGAATGAAATAGCATGTATACTGTATAATTAACAAGATATTACCTTTGAGGTTGACAAACATAAATAGAGATGCTTGACTGAAGTAACAGAACCCAAAACTTTCGGAAGAATCCTATAATTAATGTTGAGTTTTGCATACACAATCTCAGGCATATTATTCGTGATGTAACAAAAGCCAACATCTCTATTATCAAGAATGTCAAAGCTTTCTAACAAAGGAGCGTCTATCACAAATCCACAAGCTTCATCTTCATCTATTTTCTTTAGTTCTCTTAGTTTACGCAAGGATAATCTCTTTAGAGATGGTATTTTAACAGTAACGGTCAGATTGTCATCACGGCCTTGTATCACAACCAAGTCCTCAAGAACAGGACAACTGGATAAAAATTCGTTGAGAAATTCCTCTCTCGGGTACTCCATGTAAATAAGGCTCAATTTTTTTAGGCATGGGAAAGAAGCTGGCGAAGAAGAAGCATCCACAAGAGTCGTGTTACTTAGTTTCAATGTCACAAGCATTCTACATCCCCCGCTATACAAGCTCCATGGAAGTATGACCGGAGATACAACGGGACCAAAAATCTCGATATCCAACTCACGGACATGGCGTTTGATAGCAGTTCTAACCCAAACTTCAATATCTATAGCACTAGCGTTCCAATCAAGTTTGAAACGCAAACTTTCTAGAACTGAGGCCTCGTGTAGTAACAAAGAACTGTAAACAAACCGCAAGAATCTCTTGTCTTCACCATCTTGATCCATATCATTATCATATTCGAGCCTTGGCACCAACATCCAAAGAAGCTTCCATCGTTTTGACAAAACCATTGTGACTACGATATCTTTCACAGGCAGTAATGACAATATTCTCAAAAGCAGCTCCTCTGGTAAGTGACTTATCCTATCCACATGAGCCATTCCTTTTCAAATCCTAACCTTTCAGTTCCCACAGATTTCTCTGTAGTTAACACCAGAAAATTGAATTCAGAGAAAAGATGGATAAAACCTAACAATTATAGTCTAAGAAGCCAAGAAACTCAAGAAGCTAACCAAACCCTAACAATTACAGAAAGTGCAATAGGAGGAAGAGTAAAAAGAAATCGAAACTCACTGATTGCTTGCGGAATCACCGGCAGAGATGTTTAGTATGAAAAGTAATCAAAGGGAATATTGATGAACAATTGTAGACGTATATAATTAAGAAAACTAAGAAAAAAAGGAAATATTCCATAAAACTGTATGAACTATTTATCTATTTCCATTAAAATACATAAGCTGTTTGGATGTGTAAAACAATTCATGAATAAATAGTTTTTATGTTATAATAGATAAACATTTAAATTGTATCCTTTAACATACATGAGTAACTTCTTCTTTTTTCTAAAATAAGATACTATAGATTTAGTGTCAATTTATATTTATCTCGTAAAAATAAATTCGGGAAACAGAACAGAAAACAGAGTACTACCCAAAAAAAAAAAAAAGAGGATCCCAACAAATACTAAAAGATTGTGCACATCCTTTTTAAATTAAAACGGATTACTATGAAACTTTTTTTATTTCAAAAAATTATTTAAACAACTTAATCATATAACTGAATCAGGAAGAAATTCAAAACTCGAAATTAGAGTTCTCATTGTATTTCTACATACATAGAACAAATGTGTTTCGTTATCTACACATGATTTAGCAATAACAGAGAAATCATATCTAAACCTTTTACGGAAAAAGTGACTAAAATAAATTTGTATTCAGTAAAAAGGACAAAAAAAATAAATCTGAGATAAAAACAAAAAAATAAAAAGAAAATCATGAGATAATGAAAGAGCAAATATCTAATAACCAAATGACATTGTATGATTCATTCAACTAGTCAAATCAAAACGTGAGCTTGCATGTGGTTGAAGCTAGGGAAGAAAGTGTCAACTCATTAATCATCTCAAGTTTCCTTTGAGGATCAATTCTTGACTCATCGGTCAAGACTGTTGCAGTCTTTAAGCAATGAGCATTGTTCAAGATATATGTGACCAAATCTCTTTCTTCTTGTCTTCCTTGACACCCTATCCACTTGAAAGTTTCGAGACTCTTCATAAAACATTCAGGAACACAACTCAGTTGATTCTTCAAGTAACCCATTGGAGCACTACTAAAAGCTGCATGTTCCTGAGATCAAAAAGGAGAGTACTTAGATTAAATCATATAATGCATTAAGACCAAAATAATAGATAGTCGATGAATTGAGTAAACTCACATTGACGTAGAGCTCGAGTACTCGTAGTTTAGGAGAATCTTTGAGCAATTGGACAAGTAAGTCTGACCAATATGTGCTGCATGTACATAGCTTGAGTTGTTCAAGCTGACTGAAGATAATTCCATCAGTATACACCTCCTGCACATAGGATTAGAAACACCAAAGAATCAATACATTTAACGAGATATATATTATGTGTTGGAGATGGAAAAAGATTGAGATTACGTCTGGACTGTTGACTTTTAAGCATAATGAAAGACGCTTGACTGATGCGATAGGTTCGAGAAACTTCATGGTATGAGGGTATACAACATCGATATATGCTTCCTCCAGCTTAGGCATGTTTTTAGTCGAACAAGATCTCCGAATAAGTTTATCCTTAATTTTTAAATACCTCAGAGGAGTATTTATCACATATTTATCAAATTTATAACCTTGATCATCTATCTCAAGGGATAAGCTCTGCAAAGACGGGACAATAACACTGAAGCAACGGCCATATCCTTTAATGTGTTTCACTGTCAGATTCTCAAGAACAGGGCATTTAGGTAGAAACCGTCGAAGAGGATCTTTATGATCAAAGAACCAAACACTTTGAAGTTGCAAAGTTTTCAGAGAGGGAAGACAAGCCCTATCAGGAATACGCACTAAAATCTCCTCTTCGAGTTTCAAGGAAACGAGCGATTGGCAGTAATACAAGCTAACTGGCAACATGGCAGGACACAACTTATTAGAATAATAGGAAATACTCAGCTGACGTACACCGCGAGAAACTGCGAATCCAACCCATGATTCGATATCTTCACGTTGAAATGGTTCAGTACTAAACTTGAGACACAAGCTTTCTAAGGCGGACTCTCTATCAATTTGCAAATTCTTTTTAACAAAACGCCGGAAGCTCTTCTGCGATATAGACGGTTTACTTTTGCTGTCAGTATCATCGTACTCAAGTTTTACCACTCGCTTCCAAAGATTCTTCCATTGCTTCGACAAAACACTTGTGCTTACAGCAGCTTTCGTTGGAAGAAACGATAGAACCTTCACTAGCAATTCATCTTCAGACACCCCACTAATTTTGTCCATATATTTTTGAAACACACAAAAAGTTCTGTTACCGTATGTAAGTAGACAACAACAAGGGCCTTAGAAGAAGAGACTTGGGTTTTCGTCTGACCGACCAAGAAGAATAGTGACAAAGGAAGCACAGAGCCGAGGTATATAAATAGCAGACGAAGAGAACAAAACCAAAGAAAAAAGAGAAACAGATGAAGAGAAAAAACAAACCTAGAAATCTTCAATTGTCAAAGTTGGGATAACAAGTCTTAATATAAAGGACTTATAGGAATAGGTTTGGAAATAATCTATTAATTCTTGTTTATTTCCATTTTATTAGCTTGTTAAAAATAGAAAATTTCAAGAACGCAGAAATTTTGTTCGGAAGCAAGTTCCACGTCTAGTTAAATACCCAGTTCTTGGACAACTAAAAAAACTAAAACCCATAATCGAATACGATGATTATGTGATCTTTTTCAAAGTTTTCACTGTCTGACATTAGGCAAGATTGTCGAAAATCTCAAGCGACGAGCATTTTTGAAGAGAAAACTCAAGCTATTCCGTTGTACCCTTCAAACTCGAAAGTTTCAAGACTTTCTAACAACGATTTAGGAACAAAGCTCCCTTCAAGACTCTCCTGTTGATCATCATCATCCACTAGTGAAGAAACCTTTGATCATCTCTGAAACAGTCATTAGAGGAGATTGATGCAGTCTTTAAGCAACACATGTTTACCAAGATGTAAACCGCAAGATCGATGTCTTGTAATAAAAAGAAATAACAAGCTTGATTTGTGTTTCAATTGATGTTGTAGTGATTACAGATATTAGATAATAAACCAAACAAACAGGGGAGAGATTAACAGCTTTGTGTTTCTCTACAAGGGCACTTTTGTCATTTAATATGTTCTTGTTTTTTAATTAATATTTGGAAAATCATGACGTTCAACTGAGGAAAAAAAAACAAAACAACAGATGTTTTTACAAATGAAGTTCATTTCTTCTTCTTCTTCTTCTTCTTCTTTTATTTTCAGTCGAACAAGAGCTCGCATGTACTGGAACCACGCGGCGAGGATGACAAGTCCTTGAGCATCTCATGTTTCTCAAGCAGAGTACTGGTGGGTTTTGGAGAAATAATAGCTTTCTTCAATCGAATAGAGTGCTTTAAGATAAACATCGCCACTTCTTTCTGCTTCTGTGATCCTTCGTATAGTTCCCACTTGAAGGTCTCAAGATGAAATAACAAACACTTGGGAAGAGAAACAGGTTGCCTCCAACTAGCCCGGGGACTTGGGGCACGTCGAATATGTTTCTGAGATCAGAATTGGATAGAGAGCTATAAGAACTCCAATGCTCTGTACAATCAAAACTGAAACCAAACTAGAGAAACTAACAGAGTAATAGAGATTGAGTTTGTGTTAATGTACCTGGCGGAGTTTAAGAACTCGTAGTTTAGGTGAATCTTCAATCAGTCGGGTAAGTAAATCCCACCATCGTGGCGCACATGTGCATAGTTCTAGATGAACAAGCTCAGAGAAGATCGTACCCGCGGGATAAGCAGCCTGCATTTCAAAAAAAACATAAAGTACAATAAATCAAATCACACAGAAACCGAAATTTTTTGTACAGGTAATAGAAAGAGAGATTTTACATCTGAAGTGATCAGACATAGTGCAAGATGCTTGACTGAGGTGACAGATCCCAAAAGTTTCTCAGTATTTTTATAAATAACATCGACATTTGCCTCTACCACCTCAGGCATGTTCTCAATGTAACAAAAGCCTCCCCAATAGTCTTCAATGTCTAGGCTTTTCAATTTAGGAGCATCTATCAAGAACCCATCATCATCTCCTTCAAAAGCTTGCGACGATTTATGCAAGGACAGCGTTTTCAAACACGGCGCAGTAACAGTGACGACTTTCACATTATCACCAGGGCATCTTTGCACAACCAAATCTTCAAGACTAGAGCAGCAGGATATAATCATAGGAAGCGACTGGTCATCTAAGTATTTCACATCTATAAGGTGCAAAGTCTTGAGAGACTGGAAGCAAACATAAGAAGAGGCCTCAACAAGACTCAAGTTTTTGAGTTTCAGAACCGCAAGCGTTCTACAAGAAAACAAGCACTTAGGCAATCTAACAGGCTCTATAATGGAACAATAACTGATATCCAGCTCACGCACGCAGCGGTCTACCGCGATTCTAACCCATACCCCTAAATCTTTCTCTGTGGTATAACAAATCGAACCAATCTTGATATTCAAACTCTCCAAAACTGGAGCCTTGTGTAGTAGCAAAGACCTATCAACAAACTGTGAAAACGCAGGGCATGAATTATTATGAAGCCTAAGATCGTAACTGAGCCTAGGGACTGATGTCCAAAGATACTGCCATCGTTTGGACAAAAGACTCGTCACCAAAGCATCTTTAGTTGGAAGCCGTGACAATATTTGTAAGAGGAAATCATCTGGTAACTGACTAAGCCTATCCCTATAATCACCCATTTTAAACTACACAAAGCTTTCAACTTTATGAATGATTTTTTCACAAAATGGCTCTGATTCCTGCAAAAAAAATTTAAAAAATTGAAGTTCTTAGTATCTTAATATTATCAACACAACCATATCCAAAACCCCCAAAATTGACCATATGAGGCCGTCTAGAAAAGTTCAGCGACAAAGAAAGGAACGATCTTTGAACTGATTTGAGTCAGTAAGTTACAAAGAAACTGGTTTTTTTGGATTTTGGGTTAAAATCAATTGACCAAGCCAGGCCCTTAGAACGCGTAGTACAGAGGAAATTTCCGGCGGAAAACAACGATTGGTTAAAAACCCATTAAACAAAAAAAGGCGAAGAAATGAGCAGAAACTTACGATTTTGTAGCCAAATTGTTGCTTCCGTGACGAAATGTGTAGGGTTTTGCAACATCGCTGTCTCTCTAAAATGTTGTCGGAGACGAATGCGTGAATGTAGGGATACGACTTTATAGAAAAAACGATATCGGTATATTTTTTAATTTGATGCGGGTTGATAAATTACATTATGATGGTTCGGTTCAACTACATGCCGGTTTACATGGCTCTGATTGGTAACAACGCATAACTGCGTAATTGCATATTTGCATAATAAAAATTTGCAGATTAAAAAGTTGTAGAATAAAAATTTGCATAATCAAAATTTTGTGTGATTGGATATCATGCATAATGAAATAAACCACTAAATGCATGCTTATTTGCATAATGACTTTTTACTTATATTTTTTTAGGCAAAAAGCAAATCTTGAGTTTTTGCCTAATTGTCTATTATTAGGCAAATTTTTGTGATTGGTAAAATACTTGCATAATCGCATTAGAAAACGCAATTATGCGATTATGCATGTTACCAATCAGAGCCTTTCAGTCAAACACAAGTTTACATAACTTTGAACATATGGGCTCATATGGGCTCAGATCCTGATTCTTTTGAACATATGATGTTTCTCTAAAGATTTCGAGGAGAACTTCGCCATTTTACTATAAGACTATAATGTAGTTTTTTTTTTTTTTTTTTTGACGATCTCGAGATGGGACGATAAACACCTGGGAAAAAAAAAAACTCGGCGTTCCAACGATTGATAAGTTCATTGTGACACAATGTATCTTAGATGCATGACGGATGTAAAGCAAGTAGATTCTACCACTCCGTCGAACATATATCTACAGCTCTAGATGTTCAAGATACATTAATTTTTTTTTTTTTTTTTTTTAAACAACAACACTAATTCACCCAATATTATTACGCGCGTGTGGATATATCTAATTAAGGAAATTAAGGGCAGAAGAAAGGGAAAAAAATTATGTATACGTCGGTTTTGTTGATAATTATAAAAAGAGATAGTTTTTGGTCTTTTATGTTATGTGATAGAAATCGATTATTGACAGCGTTACCTCAAGAGAAATAAGTAAATAACGTTTCTGGCCTCTTTCAGTGGCTGTGTTAAGGTGAGAGTAGTCTTCCTTCAACTTCTCGATTTTATTGCTCTTTTTTTTTTCTTTTTTCTTTTTAGTGTTTTTACCTTATAATATTACTCTATATCTTTGTGCACGTATTCCTGTGTGAAAAAGGTTTGATCGTTCCGCCTCTGATCGGTTCTCTCGCACGCTTGATTTATGGAAAATTTTCAAAAAAATTTTAGTATATGTATATATATATATATTAAACTCTCATACAAGCTATGATATAATCATACAGTTTTGATTTTAAAAAAAACTGTATTTAACTTACAGTTTGTTTTCAATGTTTGAGAGTTGCAATTTTCTAGAAAATATCCTCGTGCGCATCCTCGTATCACCAATAACCGATATAACTTGGATTTGTTTGGCAACACAATTTTAGGGTTTTGATATATATATATATATATATATATATATATATTAGGTTGTTGATATTTAGGGCTTTGAATCTGAATGTGTATACCAAAGTATGTGACAATGATATGTGTGTTTCTTATGTGAATGTAGGAGAAGAAGCAATTGTTAAAAGTGTGGGCTTAACTCACGCTCAAAAGCTAAGCTCTAGAGCATATTGATCGAGTATCTCCGGAGCACACTCAATGGCAGATAGCAGAAAAAGGAAATTTAATAGAGAGGATTTTTTTGGTGATTATATAACAGCCTTTAGACAAGGAATACACAGTGATGTTATTGTTAAGCCTGGTGATGATGGGCCTGGGATTCCATCTCACAAAGCTATTTTGGTAACATCTCTATAAACTTGAATTTGTCTCATTGCTTAATTAATGTTTATTTAATCACTGCTATATTTTCATTAGTTGGTAAATTTCCCTCTCTTGGAATTCCTATGGATAAAATTAAACTCTCATTATTTTAGATATTTTCTTATGTAATATATATATATGTGACTCCTAACTGATAAATGTAATGCACAACTTAATTGATCTGGTATGGTTTAGCATAATGAGTAATTTAGATCTTGACCGATCTATCAAAGTCATGAGTAATTTTTGATCCATATGTGCTCTCATGAAAACTCATATATATGTCGGGTTTCGGTAATAAAGTAAATGGAAAATTTTAAGTATTAACTAAACCTTGTTGGTTATCCCTCAGGCAGTGAAGTCGAAAGTGTTTAGCTACATGTTGGCCTCGGATGAATTCAAAACTGCAGAGGAGACATCAATCACTATTCCTGACTTGAGTTTTGAAGAACTCAGCGCTCTACTCGAGTTTTTCTACAGCGGGATCGTGAGTCCCACAAACAAACACATTCGAGCACTCTATCTTGCTGCTGACAAGTATGACATACAATATCTCCAAGATCTATGCAGAGAAGAATACGTCTCGCGTTTGAATTTGAGCAACGTTCTCGAGACCCTTGAGCTGTCCAGTATCCCTTCGGACAAAGTCTTGATGGAATATGCAATAAACTTCGTTGTAAACAACATGGAAGAGATCATTATTTCCAACAAATACATATTATTTGTTCGGAAGAACCCTGATCTAAGCTTGGATATCACAAAGGCCTTTCTGAATCGTTTGAAGAGTTGTCCAAATATGAAGATGGGGATGATGATGAATCAATCATCTGTTTTGCCTAAAACCACACGGTTGATTATTCGCTAGATGTGCTAGACTATGGTTTCTACCACTTAATTATTTCCAAACTATGTTAAATTATATTTGTGTTTTTTTTTTAAAAAAAGAGACTAAACCTTGCAATAGTCTTTTTTTTTTTTAAGAGACTAAACCTTGCAATAGTCTTGAAGCATATTTCGTCGTCACTTGGAAGTTTTTCAATGTCAATGACTTTTTCTACCCAACTTCTTTTCAAAACTGTTGACCGAGAAAGTTTCTAAATTGATTCGGTGTAACATTAGGTAGTTGACTTTATAAATCTGTTGAAATTCAAAGCAAAGCATTAGAAACTGACAGACATAGGGAAACAAGTCTCCTCCGATTCTTCCGATTTTAGTACATATGGGAATATAGAGCTACACTTCTTCTTTTTTTGTCCCCTTTTATAGACTTCATTGGTCAGAAGATCTATGAGGTCAACGGAGAAAAACCTAATACTTGCTTCTCTGCCACTACAAACTTCCAAAGTAAGTTCGTCTGAATCAAGCGTTTAGAATCCTAAAGCAGTATTAGGCTTCTTTAAAATTCTGTATTAGAGTCGTAGCTTCTAAAAAATTTCATATACATAGAATCTCTATTTTATTTGTAAGGTGACTTGTTAAGCAAGACATCTCCTCTGTTTCAGCTATATATGTTTCTTGGATTGCCTCTCTTTGGATTCAAACAATGACAGTATCATAAGAAGTTTAGAGAACAATACTAAATTCTACCTGCGTCATAAAATGTTTAAAGCAACATTTCATCCTTAATTCTTTACTCTACTCGAAGAACTTGAGTCCAAACTCACCATCCTATTTTCTTTTTTTCTAACTTTTTGATAAAGAAAAAAGTTAGAAAAAGCGAAGTCGACCCCTAATTTGCATGTCTTTGATCCTAGTTCCAAAGAAGCAAAGACCTCAACCATCTGATTTATTTCTTTCACAGCGTTGTGAGGGGTGAGTGATTATCGCCGTCTTCAAACAAAGCGAATGCTTCAGGAGATACTCAGCAGTTCCTTGTCTATATCTAATCCTTAACTCTCTCAGTATACTCTGCTCCTTAAATTATGAATCTTTAAAGTTTTTAATTTAGAAAGCTGATGTCTTTAGAGAAAACAAGTTTTTTTTTTCCTTTCTGCAATAGAAATTAACCATTGATAAAATAAAATAAAAAACGAACCATTTAAAAAATATTTATGTCTCAAAAGCACAATTTTAAAAAATACCACACTATTTTTTCCGAAAACGTTCATAAATCAATGGTAGGAAAAGTTCAAAAATAAAACCAAACACTAAACTCAAAAATGTTGCAAACGACAAACCTCAGTTGAATCAAAGCAAGAATTTGCCAGAACATCTCGACGTGGACTTTAAGTCTATAAGCATCTTGAGTTTCTCTTCCAGACTGGTGTACTTAGGTGGTATAATCGCCACTGTCTTTAGGCACTTTGCATTCTCCAAAATGTAAACCACCACTTCTCTCTCTACTCGTCTTCCTTTGTAACCAACCCACTCAACAGTTTCAAGACTCGAACTCAAACATTCAGGAATACAACTCGGTTTCTTCCACTGATCTCCGAAATCTCTGAGATCTCTGAAGAAGCCGCAGTATCTCTGTGATCCACGAGTTTTTCGGAAAAAAAAAAACAAGAAAGCAATTAGTTTAGCTAGATATTGAAGAATCTAGAGCATCATCCCATCATCATTTGAGTTTAGGAACAAACTTACTTGTATAAACTTGAGAACTCGCAATTTAGGGGTATGTTTGAGTATAATACATACCCAATCTAGAGAGCATATACTACATAGCTCGAGAGACACGAGGCTATTGAAATCGCTTGTAAGAAATCCATTCTGCAAAAGTAGTGACACCATAAGTGGGAAAGAAAATTTATGTGTAATACAATAAAATAAAAAAAGAACAGATATTTTACCATATTCTGTTTAAAACATAAGGAAAGATGTTTGGTTGAGGTCAAACATCCAAGAAGCTTAGAATCACCAATTCTAAGCTTGATTTCTGCCTTCACTAGCTCGGGCATATCCGTTAGTAACCAATTCATGTTAATGTTATCATCAACCTTTAAAGTTTTTAAAGAAGGAGCATTGATCTCAAACCCCCCGTGACTTACTCGAAAGTCTACTTTAATGTACTCAATGCATAAGTTCTGCAACGATGGCACCGCAATTGTGAAACTGCGTAAGTTGTCATCATCCCTTCGACTTACAATCAGTGTTTCAAGATTCGGGCAGGCGGATAAAAGCCTAGAGACGCTTTCGTTGTTTGAGAAGTTAACACGAAGAAGAGACAAATTCTTGAGGAACTTGAAGCAAGTTGTGGAAGGAACATCCATAATGATAACTTGTTGGAGACGTAAAGCCACAAGGGTTTGACATGTGTAGAGTATCCTAGGAAACCGTAAGGGATCTTGAAGGGGGCCATAATGAATAAGCTCAAGATCACGCACATGGCGAGTGACTGCAACTTTAACCCAATTTTCATATTCCTCAGGTGTATAGTTTCTAGAAAGTTTGAGATGCAAAGTTTCTAGAACCGGAGCATTGTTTTGCAGCAAAAGCTTGGTAATGTTCTCTGATGCATTTTTACGAGAAGAATCAGAAAACTCAAGCTTTGGCACAAGTTTCCAAAGAGATTCCCATCGTTTAGACAAAACACCAGTGGCCACAGCTTTTTTTGTCGGAATGATTGATAATATCTTCACGAGCACATCATCAGGCAAGTCATTGATACTTGTCAGATCATTGAGCGAATCATTTGGTTCTCCTTCTCCTACTGATTCTGGAAGATGGTGACAACGCTGTTTTTTTCTGTATATACTCATAAATCAGAAGAAGTTTTAATTACACGATGTTGTTGCAATCAGAATAAGAAAAGGAAGTGAAGAACCATAGTCAAATCATGTTTCTAGGTTACGATTCTGAAATCACAGAAAATACAAGTAAATAGACAAAAGAAGAACTAACCTTCTTTTTGATTTTCTCGTTTTCTTCTTCATCCGTTTCATCCGTTTCATCGATTAAAGCTCTCCCTCTGTTTTGCTCAAAACCAACTTGATATCATTCTTTAAAATGACTTCTTCTTTTTTTTGGTTAAACTTTAAAGGATTGTTTTCTTTTCTTGTTATTATCACTTTCAAAAAATAAAATAAAATATTACTCCTAACTGAAAAGATACTTAGCATATATTTCAAATTTTAGTTATTGTTCGGCACAACCATTATTTCTCTATTAAAAATTTTAAGAAAAAAAAAAGAAGGATATTTGAAGAAATTCTATGTACCAAAATATAAAATGATCCAAAAAGAGTTATTCCAAAAAAAAGAAAATCATTTGGATTGTAGTTTGTAAGTGATTAAGGAAAAAATAATAATCAAATCATGTTTAATGTTGACAAACAGGAGCACAAATAAACAAACTGTAAAAGAAAGCATAACTTTGTTGATAATCATTTCTTTTCTTTTTGATTAGAGACATTTTTAATTATCATACTCTCCTTCATATTTGTGTTTATCTGGTGAAATTTTCTTCAGATTCTTCTCGATTTTTTGTTATCGTTTCAGTTACCTGTATATTCTTAAAAAATATGCTCCATAAAATCTATCGCATATCTCTTGTTAACCTTTAATTGATCACATCCAACTTAAAATAAAATGTTAATGACAATGCTATCCAAAACTAACAGTAAAATAAAGAAGAGAACAGAAGAGAGGAGACCGGCAAATTCATATGAGAAGAAACGAGTTCAAATAATTTTCAAACATTAAACTAGTAATGTTGCTCAAATCTTAGCTCTCAATAAAATAGTCAATAACATAGAGTAAAGGTACAAGCTTTGAGACAACACAGAAGAAAGAAGAATGGAAACTTAAAAGAAACAAGTTCAAATAAAACCAAACATTAAAAACTAATGCTGCTTGAATCTTAGCTTTAAGATGGGACAAAAAAAAACTTAGGTGAATGAAAGCTGACATATGCTAGAACTCCTTGGCATTGACTCTAACTCCATCCGCATTCGGTTTTTCTCTTTCAACGTGATGGATGATGAGAATCTAATACTCATCTTCTCTAGCAAGTTTCCATTCGCTAACAAATACATCATCACATTCTTCTCTTCTTCAGTTCCTTGGTACCAAATCCATTCAACAGTTACTAGACTCAAAAGTAAACATTCAGGAACACAACTCGGTTGCTCCCACTTAGTACGGACATTTCTTGAATTCCTGCAGCTCCAGTTTCTTTCTCTCTGATATCAAACAGTTAACAAAAGAGAGATCAAACAATTGATAGACCACCAAGACTATATACACTGAAGATGCAACATTATTTGGGTTTAAATCAAAACTTACAGATAGTTTGAATGTAAGAGTTTGGAGTTTAGGAGAATGACTGAGGATAAGATTCAACCAATCTAAGGAGCACATAACACATAGCTCTAACGACACGAGCTGATCGAAGTCGCCTTTAGGATATGAGCCCTGAAAAAGTGACAGCATAAGTGGTTGAAACTAAATATAAACACAAAAGAATCTTTACTCATAGGAGAAACACAGAGAGACTTTACCATTTGTGGTTTTAAACATAAGGAAAGGTTTTTAGACGAGGTAAGACATCCCAGAAGCTTCTCAGAATCACAATGTCTAAGGTGGATATCTGCTTCCAATTGGTCAGGCATATTCACTAATGAACAAAACCCACTAAAATGATCGACAATATCTAAATACTTTAAAGAAAGAGCATTGATCACAAATCCATGATCATTTCTTGGATCAATGTAACCCCCAACGATGTAGCGGATTTTTAACCTCTGCAACGATGGCACACAAATTGCAAAAGTCTTCACATTGAAGTATCCCCATGGACTGACATCTAATGTTTCAAGAATAGGGCAACAAGACAAAAGCCTCTCAACAGTTTTATCGCTTGAGAAGGTCACATATAGAAGAGACAAAGTCTTGAGGGACCGGAAACAAGTTGTCGAAGGAACATCCTCAATGAACGCTTGCTTGAGACGTAAAACCACAAGGGTTTTATGTGTGTACAAGCTCATAGGCAATGGTATGGGACCTAAAAAGTAATGATCATGAAGAAGCTCAATATCACGCACATTGCGGGAAACCGCAACACTGAACCATGTTTCATAATCGTTAGGTGCATAATTTTGCTTAAGTTTGAGATGCAAAGTTTCTAGTAATGGAGCATTGTTTAGCTGCAAAAACTTTCTTATAAACCTTGAAGGTGTGGCACAACATGTATCGTAGTAATCGTCATACTCAAGCTTTGGAATCAGTTTCCAGACGGAACACCATTGTTTGGACAAAAGACATGTGGCCACAGCATCTTTTATCGGAATTAATAACAAAATCTTCACCAACAAATCATTAGACAACTCACTGATATGTCCCATATTCAAATAACCTGAGTCACAAGTCACATAGGAATCAGTAAAAACGAAGGCGAACCTCGAAAAGACAGCTTTTGAAATCAGAAGAAGAAAAAGCCAAGAATCCTAATCAAATCAGATTTTGCCTTGATCATACAATCATCTCACCTATGAAAGAAATTGAAGAGGAACGCTCCTCTGTTTTGGGTACAAACCCTAATTACAGAGGTGTGCTTCTCTTTTCGTCTATGACAAGAGACTACTATTTTTGATATTTATATAGCTACTACTGATTTTGATATTTATATAGCTAGTTTGACATCTTAACAGTGTATAACTATTGGAAAATCTTATCATGAAAATGAAATTAGTGATGCAATATTTTTATTTAATAATATATGAATCTTATATATTTGCATTTAATGTAAAAAAGTTTATGCATATTCCTATTTTATTTAAGAGCTAGCTAATAAATTCTCCAAATCTTCTACATGTGGAGATAAAAAATAGGAAAAAATAAATAAGAAGAAATAAAAAGAATCTAAAAAAGAGGATAATACATTAAATTTTATAATTTGTATTGAAATTATTTGTTTCTCTTAAGACACTCTTGGTACAGAAGCCAAGTCCTTCTCCAGTCGATGCTTCTCTTCCACGTGCCCTTGGATCCATGGGTGATGACTTTGACCGTATTCAAGCATAGAGTATGTTTTAGAATACAAGTCACAACCTTCTTCTCTGTTAAGTATCCTCTCCACTCGAAAGTTTCAAGACTTAGACATCAAACATTAGGAACTGAACTCTGCGGAATCCAGCAATTCAAGTTAAGTAACGATGTCCCTAAGACCAGAGTAAATAAGTTGATCGAAGAAACTTTTGACACTTTTTTCTCTAACCAAATAATCAGCAACAACACAAAACATTATGAATAATTTGTTGTGTCCAAAGTTTCCAAGTTATCAAACATCAAACAAAAAAACAACACAAAAAGAAAAGAAAAACAGAAAACGATTAGTAATATATCTCTGAGATCCGACAGGGAACTTTCAGGTGAACAAAATCCGACATTTGGTAGAACTCCTATGTGTACACGATATCTCTTGCAGCATCTTCAGCTTCTCTTCCGAATTGGTTGATTTCAAGGATCTAATTGTCATTGTCTTAAGCTGTTCAGCGTTCTCTAACAAATGCACCACCACTTTTTTCTCGGATTGTGTTCCTTTGTAATCAGTCCACTCAACTTTTTCAAGACTCGAAATCAAACATTGAGGAACATAACCTGGCTGCTCCCACTGAGTGTGTACACCTACAGAGATGCTGCAACATCTCTGAAGAGGATTTGAGTTTCCACACATTCTTCTTACTTGTCTCCGTTCGAATCTGAGAACTCGGAGTTTAGGTGCATATCTGAGTATAAGACGACACCAATCTAAAGAGCACAAACAAAGATTTAGAGACACTAGCTGATTGAAGACGCCTATAGGAGATGAATCCTGCAAGTGGCAACATAAGTGAATGTAACTATTATGAAATCAAAAAGAGAATATATTATCACAAAAAGCACAAAGAATGTTTTACCATTGGTGGTTGTAAACATAAGGAAACGTACTTGGCTGATGTAAGAAATCCCTGAAACTTCATAGAATCCCCATGCCGAAGCTTGATATCAGCTTCTACGAGGTAGGGCATTCTCACCAATGAATAGCACCAACTAAACTGGTTTGCAATCGTTAACGACCTTAACGAAGGAGTTTTGATCACAAACCCATCATCAACTCTTGGAACATGAGAACCAGATTTCCAGTCCTTGATGGTTAACCTCTGTAGTGAAGGAACTGTGATTGTGAAAGTTTTCACATTGTCATTGCTACCTCGAAGCACTTTCAGATCTATAAGGACAGGGCAACCGGATAAAAGTCTATCAACGATTTCTTCGCTTAATTTCACAAGTATAAGGACCAAAACCTTGAGTGACCGGAAACAAACTGTCAAAGGAACATCATCCACATTGATCTCTGTGTGTAGGCATAAAGTCACAAGGGTTTCACATGTATACATGCTCCTAGGCAACCGTATGGGCCCAGCTGAACCGGGTATACATTGGAAAATTTGGAGATTACGCAAACCACGAGAAAGTGCAATACGAATCCATGTTTCAATATCTGAAGGAGGGCAATTTTGACCAAGTGTGAGATGTAGATTTTCCAGGACTGGAGCTTTGTGTAGTAGCAAAAACTTGTCAATAAAACGTGAAGGTCTCCAGTACTCAATGGCACCAGAGTAATAGCCATAGGTTGGATCTACGTACATAAGCTTTGGCACATGTTTCCAAAGTGAACACCAACGTTTCGACAAAAGGCTTGTGGTCACTGCATCTTTTGTTGTATGCATAGACAGTATCTTCAAGAGCAAATCATCTGACAACAGACTCACCCTATCCATTGCAACCCAAACCCTTCAAATATCTCAAAAGTTTCAAACCCTGTCTCTAATGATTTTGGTGCCGATGCAAGAAAAAACAGTCAAAGCTTCTTGCTTTATTCTCAACACAGTAGCAATTTCGCAAACCCTAGCAATGATGAGAACGCACACTCGTTTTAAATCAAACCATACCAATAAATACAAAGAAAATTGAGATTCAAAGAGATTAGATTTAACCTTAGCTTCGTCGACCTTTTTAAGCCAAATATTCAATCTGTGTCTCTGTTGATTTTGTTACTTATTTTGGAAAACAGTAAGCAAAAAAGGGCTAAAGCATCTTGCTTTCTTCTCAAGCCAGTAGCAACTTCGCAAACCCTAGCAATATGAGAACGCACACTCGTTTCAAATCAAACCATAACAGTATATACAAAGAAAACTGAGTCCCTAAAGAGAAATCCTAAATCCTATATGAAGAAAGAGTCCCTAAAGAGAAACTCTAAACGATTGATAGAATCGGATTCAGAAGCTTACCAAAAGCTTGGGGATGGTAAATTGCAGTGTAGAAGATGAAGGATGGGATTTGAAGATGATGATGATGAAGAAGAAGATAGAGATAAATTGTAGAGAGAAAGATAAAGATAAAGGTTTTTTTTTTTTTTTTTTTGGTTATTTTGATTGATTTCTTCCCTAATGGTTGAATGAACCTACATGTACTGTGTTTGTGCATCCGCTCACGGTTTACAGAAATTAAACCGGTTTGCATAATTGAAATAAATTAAACCAGACATTAAACCAAGCACTAATTAAATTGTTGTATTTGTTGCAGGTTTTGTATCAACATTGGTCAAACCATGTCTTTTAGACTTTTACATATACGAACACCATATCATGAATCAGCCAACTTCAAAAAGAAACAGAGAGATCATAAAGAAATGAAATCTTTCTACTCTTTTATTGATGCATCCACTCAATATCAGAAAGGTTATTAGAGTTGTCACTTGTATACATTTTGACTCGCAACTACAGCAGAAAAGTTGCAGCAAGCCAAGTATAAATTCCACATTATTCGTGTTAAAAATGCGAAACTATTTTACAAATAGATCGAAGTTCTTTGACTATCTCTTGGAACTCATGGTAAAAACTCATATTGATGTCAAAAAAATTATCAAACACAAAATGCAATACTTGGGCTCAGAACAATCCATATCTTTTATTTACAAAATAGATTCCTTCTTTTTCTTTATCTCATACACAAAAAAGTCTACAAGAAGAAAAGAATCAAGATGCATATTGTTCCAGCCAAATCCTCAAAACCGAATACGGTAAAAACGAATCATTATCACCTAAAGCTTTTCTCTCTACAATGTGTCTCCTTGTTAAGGTATAGTAGTATCAAAACGAATAAATCATTCTTCTTCTGACTCTAATTTGGATTGACAAGGCTTACTTACCTCTCTCAGCTTTTCTTCTTAGAAGTTAGATCCCTCCCCAATTCAAGAACTTCTTCACTTCATCATAAAAAACCAAGATAGCAGCCGAACCCGTGCTCCTAAACATATTAGAGAGAGCTCCACGGTAAAAAGAAGCCAACCCTTCATTCCTATATATCTTCTTCCAACAATCCAATGTGCTACGGTACATCGGTTGCTCCATCCCAGACTGCATCATTATCCGTCTACGAACTGTATCCAACGGATAAGAAGCCAATCCAGCAGATGTAGTCACAGCTTGAGCCAAAACCCATCTCTTCCACAATGCCAACTCTGGCTTTGTATCCTCTGAGAAAATCTCCTTAACCGTATCGAAACCACCAAAGTATAAGCCACGGTGAATAATCACACCATGTAGTGACGCAGGTAAGCCTCTATAGATTCCTCTAATCCCATCTTTTCTATGAATCGTCGACAAGAAATGATGGATTCCTCTGAATTGACGAGCTTCAGGCTTCCCAATATCAGCAGCTAAACGAGTATGAGCGATATCAAGCGGATAAACAACAATCAAAGCAGTACAACCAGCTGCAGAACCAGCCATAAAATTAGCTAATGCACCAGAGAATAAATGATTCTCTTGAGAGCTACTGTTTCTAAGAATGCTTCTATATAGATCCTTAAGAGAGAAATTGAGAGCAACAGAAGGATAATAACGAAGAACACTGCTTCCATTGCCTCTCCATAAAGACAAAACACCTTCTTCTCTAACCGTACGGAATATAAAATCGAACATTCCTTTAAACCTTCTCTTCCCTTCGTGACCTGAGTCTCCAACGATTGCGATGTTGCTCTCTTGTGTTTGTAATAAAAGCTTTGCTCTTTCGATTGGAGCCACGATCGTGTGAACAACGCCTCCCATTACAGCACCAGCAAGCAAATCTCTGTGGAAATGTTTCAGAGTTTCAGGAAGCGATAATGGTGATTGATTCCTTCGATTTCTTGATGGACCAATGGGATCTTGGTCGCTGACGTGTTCTCTTGAAATGCACATCTCGAAACGTAGTCAACAAAACACACACAAGAATGAAAAAAAAACACCAAATTTCTAAGTGGGTTCGATTTCGAATTTCTCAATCTGGCATTATATAAGGAACGAAACGATTGCCGACAAACAAGAAGTCGGAGATTCCAAAGAAACAGGGGAAATCAAGAAAACCCTAGAAATTCTCATAGAGGAAAACCAAAACCCAAGCGACGATTTAGAATCACAGAAAAAGAAAGAAATAAAGAAAAGAGATATCTTTGTTCTCGATGATGGAGATGATGATTCGTTGTTGCTTTGCTTGGATTCGAACTCAAGCTACAACGAGATAAATGTGTAAGCTTTTCAACAGAGATGATTCGGAAGATAGAAAGTGAGACTGGAGAATTCTGAGACATCAAATATTGGGCTTGGGCTCAACGTCTATAGTCCAACAGATAATAACTAATTTATTCACAATTGCAATAACAAAGCAAATATATATATATATATATATATATATATATATATATATATATATATATTCAGGAAAAAAAAAGAATTTTTAGTCAACAAAATTATTTTTGTGTTATTGAAATTTGGGTTTCATCCAATTTTTTTTCCAGTATGTCATTGAAAGTTGTAAGCTCATGGTACTATGTACTATATAGTGAAACTTGTACATTAGAAAAATTTAAAAAAAAAGAAAAAAAAAAAAAAAAAAAAAAACATAAGTGATGACAATGGTGATAATGATGTGGTTAAACCAAAAAAAAAGAGAAAAAATCTACCAAATCTTGAATATCAGTAATCAAAACTCTATTTCCGTTCTCTTTTTAGTTTCTTCTTGGTAAAAAAAACATGCAAGAGCTTTCCAACACATTATTAACTCTTACACTATGTCCTAATAGTTGTAACTAGTTTTCGTCGATCAGAAGCTGACATGAACTTGAAGCCATAGAAACCAACTCCTCCAGTTTCTTAGTCATCACCTCTTTCTCCGATTCACATTTCCACAGAGAGAAAGTAGCGGTCTTTAAACACCTTGCATTATTAAGGATGTATGCCACCAGTTTCTCCTCTTCCTGTCTTCCATTGTATCGTTTCCACTTGAAAGTATTCAGATGCAACCGCAAACATTCAGGAACGGAACTCGGTTGTCCCCAATGACCTAGAATGGGATATATATACGACGACGACCGTTCCTTACACTAACAGAATATAAATAATAGTGCATTAGATCTTAAAACTAGAAATTAAGACCACAAGACAAGTGGCTAGAGAAACCGAAACATCAAATTGGGGTAAATGTACCATGGTGAGCTCGAGAACTTGTAATTTTGGAGAACTTAGGAGCATCCAAGTAAGTAGTTCCCACCACTTTTTAGCACAACCACATAGCTCCAGATGAACAAGCTGATGAAACACAATACGGCGCTCAAGCTACACAAAAAATCTCAAAAACATAAGTACGTGAGTAATGTAAATGACAGAGAATCTGAATCATAAGAAACACAAAAATTTATTTATTTTATTACCAGTGAGGCTGATACAGCTAAACATAAAGAGAGACGCTTGACTGATGTAAGAGATCCCATTAGCACCTCAGGAGTATCATGAACACTGTTAACATTTGCCTCAGCCAATTCAGGCATATTCTCCCTCAAACAATAGAGATCATTGCCAGACATATCTACAATTTTCAAGCACTTCAAAGACGGAGCATTTATCACAACTTCTGCGGGAAATTCATCGTCCACTTCAAACATATCGAGGATAGATAATCTCTCTAAGGAAGGCATCACAACATAGAAAAATTTCAGATAGTTGTTTACACCTTTTTCCACAACAAACTCTTCAAGAACAGGACAACCTGATAAAAGCTTACGGTGACATTCATCAGTTTTGTACACTACAGACCAAAGGTGTAACGATTTCAGAGACGGAAGACAAACATTGGTTGGAACATCCAGTTCAATCTTATTAGTGAGTTTCAAGACCTCAAGCTTCGCATACGTATACAGACTCCTTGGCAATATGATGGATTGATGATTCTTGTCACAACCAACAGAATGGGAAATTTCAAGCTCACGCAAATGGCGAACAATTCCAATTCTGATCCAATGAGCCATATCTTCAGAATTGCACAAGTGAACAACTTTGAACTTCAAAGTTTCAAGAACTGGAGCCCTATGCAATACCATAACCCTATCAACAAACTGAACAAAGCTCATGTATTCAGAAGGGTCAGCATTAACATCATCCTCATCATCATACACCAAGTTATCATCAAAATCAAGTTTATGAACCATTGTCCAAAGAAACTTCCATCGTTTTGACAAAACCGTCGTTGAGACCACATCTTTGGTAGGAAGTTCTGACAAAATCCTCAAGAGCAAATCATCAGACAGATTACTAATCCTGTCCATTTGGAAATCCCCTAAATTAAACTCGAAGACCTGTCAGATTCAATCAAAGATGTATTTGATTACACTCCCAAAACAGCTGCAAGAACACCAGAACAACTACGGAGTTCAAAGTGTACAGCTTGCTATATCTCTCTAAGGAATTTGTCAAGAAATAAACAAATTCCCAAACGAATCAAGCAAAACCCTAACAAACCCAAAGCCTAACCATGATGCAGAATCATAAAGATAGATACTTTTCCATGAAATTGCTTCTATATATATATATCGTCTTGCTTTGGAAGTGAAAGGAAACGATTAGGAAAGATTTGGAAGCTTGAGTGTGATAAGCTTTGCCTAGGGGATCAAGTGAGTGTGATAAGCTTCACAGTCATCGAAATAAAACAAACGAAAAGTAAAATTGGGCTTAACGTATATAGGCCCAAGTGAAATACATGTGGATCTATTTTAACCAAAGTATTGGACAGCACAAGTATGAGTTCCTTCTTTATTTTTGTTTGGGTAAGATGGTTAATGGGTAATTGGGTATCAGGTAAAGCAAATAATTTCTTCTTTTTTTGTTTTGTTCCAAATAGAAAACCTTTAACATGTAATCTAGTTTAATCAATTTCCAATAGGAAAAAAAAATCGGAATTATTTTCATTATCATTGAAAGTTGTTAGCTCATGTATTCATACGTTATTCCACTATATCATTGAAGTTGTAAGGTCATGGTATGTACTATATAGTGAAACTAAATTTAGAGTTTCCATTATTTGTTTATCTTATACATTAGGAAGCAAAAACATAAGTGATGAGTCTAAATGTCTAATGTACAATGGTGATTATTTGGTTACACACAAAACAAAGAGAGAGAAAAATCTACAAAAACTTGGATATCAGTAATCAAAACTCTCTGTTTCCATTTCCTAATGATTTTCTTCTTGGAAACAACAAAGTGAGAGAGCTTTCCAGACACATTCTGAACTCTCACGCCATGTCCTATTAGTTGTATACCTACTTTTCATGGAAGAGAAGCTGACATGAACATGAAGCCCTATGCAAAGAAACCAACTTGTTGAGTTTCTGAGTATCTCGATCAGAGAAAGTCGCAGTCTTTAAACACATTGCATTCTCAAGAATGTATGCCACTAGTTTCTTCTCTTCCCTTCTTCCATTGTAATACTTCCACTCGAAAGTATTAAGATGGTGAATCAAACATTCAGGAACAGAACTCGGTTGTCCCCAACGACCTTCAATAGGCTTTACGAAACAACGCAAGCGCTCCTTACACTAATCCACATTATAGTGTATTAGACCATATAACTACAACTTAAGACAGTAAAACAAGTAAAGAAACCAGGATAGGGTAAATGTGTACTTTATTGAGCTTGAGAACTTGCAGTTGAGGAGAACTTTCAAGCATCCAGGTAAGTAGATTCCACCAATTTGAGCAACATCCACATAGCTCCAGGTGAACAAGCTGATAGAATTCAATATGATGCTGAAGCTGCATAGAGGAAGTCAGATATATAAAGCAAATGAGTAATAGTGCCGTGACAAAATATTCGAATCACAACTAAAAATGGTTTGCTTTCGTTTACCATTGAACCATATAAACATAAAGAGAGGCGCTTGACTGATGTAATGGATCTCATTAACTTCTCAGGACTATCACAAACAAGCTTCACATTTGCCTCAACCAACTCAGGCATATTCTCACTGGAACACAAATGACCATGGTCAAAGATATCTACATAGTTCAAGTACCTCAAAGACGGAACATTGATCACAACTTTGGTGTTAAAAGCCTGTCCGACCACATCAGAGCCTTGGTATTGATACTTATCAAGTATTGATAGTCTCTTTAAGGAAGGCACTATGACATAGAAAGATGGCACATAGTGGTTTTCACTTTTGTCCACAACCAACTCCTCAAGAACAGGACAACCCGCTAAAAGCCTGCGGTGGGACCATTCATATTTGTACTGAACGCTTAAAAGGTGTAAAGATTTCAGAGACGAAAGACAAACATTCACAGGAACATCCAAAGTAATTGATTTATAGAGTTTCAAGACCACGAGCTTTTGATATGTATACAGACACTGTGGCACTTGGAATGAGTAATCATCACCGTAAAAAGAACTGTAGATTTCAAGCTCACGCACACGGCGAGCAATTGCAATTCTGATCCATGTTGACATATCATCAGTGGTGGAAAGCCCACAACCAAGTTTAAATTTCAAAGTTTCAAGAACCGGAGACTTATGCGAAACCAAAAACCTGTCAACATATTCTTGAAATTCACTGTAAGGAACACTCTCCTTGCCCAAATATACCTTACAACTATCATCAAAATCAAGTCTTGAAACCATCTTCCAAAGAAACTTCCAACGTTTCGACAAAAGCATCGTTGAAACCACATCTCTGATAGGAAGCTCTGACAAAATCTTCAAAAGCAAATCATCAGAAAGATTACTAATCTTGTCCATTCGGAAACCCCTAATTAAAACTCGAAGACCTTTCAGATTCAAACTTCAAAGTGTGCAGCTTCCTATATCTCTCTAAGGAATCAAACCCAAAGCCTAACCATGAAGAGCGAGGAGACGAGAATCAAAAAGGCAGATACTTTTCCATGAGATTGTCTTCTTCGTGCTTGCAAGTTGAATTCAACTCGAAAGACAAACGACTAGGAAAAGTTTGAAAGTGATAACCCGAACTGGGCTCTGTCATCGAAATGAAACAAACGAAAAGTGAAATTGGGCTCAACGTATATAGCCCTTATTTTATATTTGAGGCCCAAATTTAATATATGGATTTAATTTAACAAAAATATTGGACAGCACACAAGTAATAAATCCTTATTTCTTTCTTTCTTTTTTTCTTTGGTATAATCACAAAATGGTTTATGGGTAATTGGTTATGGGAAAATATCACAAAAACCAGGAACTTTCAAATTTTGGTCATTTTAAATATGAATTTTTTTGTAGGTCATTTTAAACATCAAATTTGGTTGACTATAATTTTAATACATGATTTTTTCGTTGATTCGGCCAATCGAGACATGTCGTTAAATCCGATGACAGAGCAACTAACATTTGTTAATCTGTCGTTAGTCACTCTCCGTTAGTGCCAAAACGACGTTATTTTGATGTTAAGTTAAGATTAAATCCCCAAATAGGTGTTTTAGTAATTGGGTGTTAGTCTGTTAGGCAAATCAATTAACATGTAATATAGGTTACTCAATTTTCTAATGGAAAAAGAAAGAAAAAGTTACCGAATCAAAACCCTATTTTGCTAATTTAGTTGATTTTTAAAAAGATCGAAGCTAGGTTAATTAAGAAGTTCGGGATAAAGCTCATAAATAGTTCTGTGGAAAGCTTATATGATCATCTGATCAAGTAGTTTCTAATTTAGATGGTTAAACACTTTTTGGAGGAGTCTGATATGTCATTTATGTAAGAACTACTGTATTTAGTTAATTATGAACTTATGATTGAAGAGATAACCTTTAACAACAAAAGAACTGTACAGTTGATTAAAAACTTAAAAGTAATACAAATATTTTTTGTGTGATCGTGTGATATCTTATTTGCATGATTTAACCCCTGCCTTTATTGAATTACTTTGCATACAAGGGAAAGAAACAAAATTTGTTTTTTTAGGTAAAAGACTTCAAATTTGGATGTTTCTTCGATCGGTTTCGAAATCTTCAATGGTTTGATTGTTTCAGTCAATATTTGGATTTATTTGATCAATTCTTGTTTGCCGCCAAGAGACCGAACAATCCACTCAACAAGTCAACATGACGTCAATTGTTTGAATATTCATATGATTAACATTATATTAATCTAGGAAATTAGAAGCTTTTCTTCATTATTTTCGGTATAAACATTGACAATTGATGACGCAAGTTGTAATTCTATAAAGTTTACTGTCATCTAACTTTGTTCATATAGTGTAGTAGAGTGACCGGCTAACCGGTTGAACAAATGACATTCTGCTGGTATTATTTCTGAAATGTTATCTTGATATATTTTCTTGGCTGGTATTATGCAAAATCCTCGGGACATCTTCATCATTTTAATCCTTAATATACGAGGACATAAATCGTAAGATGCAAGTTAAGTTTCTTACCCGACAAAAAAATCCTTGGTCGGTCTATAAAATAAGAAATCTAAATTTATTTGATAGAATTTAATGTAACTCGGATATGCCGACAAAAAAAAAAAAGTAATTCGGATATATACAATCTTTCTTTCTTTTGGATTTGCAATTTGCCTTGTATTTTTTATATAACAATTTGTGGTACTTCTGAAAAAAAAAACTTCAAATATATCTCCTAAAAAAAGTACAGTAGATTTTTTATTTCTTTTTTATGCACCAAAAAAAAAAAAAAAAGAGTTAGATGCTAGGAGTAGATTCAGGTAAAAGCACAACATATAGGATAACATTTCTCGATTGGCCCGCTTAAAACAATATTTATACTTGCCATTAAATTACATATCTTGGTCTTCTAAAAAAACGTATAGCTTAATTTCCTTCTATGATTCAAATGTAAAGAAATAGTTTCTTTTACTTAAAAGAGCGTAAGACAAGTTATTGTTTAGCAATATCTTAAGGGGACTTAAGTGGGTGTGGAATGATCTTATATCAACTTTCCATCAACCAATCAGAGAACCTTTTTCTATCTGTAACCTAAACAATTACTAGAAAATTTTCAATTAGTGGTGGGTAAGAAAATAAACAAGAAATTTAAGGCCTATTTACCCAAAAAAATAAGAAAAAATAAAAAATAAATTTCAAGCCTAACACCTGGAGAAGGAGATTAAAAAAGGGATCCAAGAAACAAACTAGTGGATGTTGAATTATTTTTCTTGTTGAAGCAACTTTCTACCACTTATTATTACGCACACACATTTGGTTTATTGCATTCACACACATTTTAATTACTTGGATTTCAATGAGTAAACTTAAATACGAAACGACATGAGTAAAAATAACCTCACAACTTCAGCTACACTCGTTTAAAACGTACAAATGTAGAATCATGATTTGGAATAATATATTTACTAGGCTTTGTTTGGCGCACCTTCGTTAAAGAATGTCTTCTTCTTTTTTTTTTTGGACAAACGTTAAAGAATGTCTTTTTTTTTTTTTTTGACAAAACGTTAAAGAATGTCTAAGTAATCAATTTCAGGGTTTTTGTTTTTGTTTATTTTTTTGTAATATTCTGCTTTTACACGTGTGTTCGGGATGAATATGATAGATGAAATTAATTTATTATTATTTTATATTACCAACAAACATATTAATTATTTGGAAAATATAAAGTGAACAAAGTTCAACTTAAAAATATCACAATAAATAAGTTACTAATAATAAAATCTTTGTATAGATTGTAAGCAAAAAGATGTTTTAAAATTAGCATAGTCACAGTTCTTAATTATGTTTTGATGTAATCGTACAAAATTAACTCTAGAAACCGTAACGATCAGTCAGACAAACAATTAAGACGGATGAAGTCTCACACATTTAGAGCTAACTATGCAAATATAACATAAGAAAATATTAGAAAAATTATACGACGTAGCTTTTGAGTGGAACATTAGTCTTGTGCGTTTGTATATTATTAATAGATAACTAGATAAATACCCGCGCTACACCGCGGGATTAATTTTTAATATTTTTATATTTACATTTAGTAAGTTGGTTTCTTATGTGTTTTCATAAAAATAAATCTGATTTAAATTTAATTATAGTATATGAAAACTATTTTTTTTTTTAAGAATTGGTGATTAAATAATTTAAAATACAAGAGGGGAAAACTCTTATATCTTAAAAGATTGGGCCCAAAACGTTAGTCCAATAGTGTTGTCACTTGAATTAATTGCTCATCTGAGCAGCTATTGAGAGGATGCGTGGGAGATGGCTTTTAGCATCGCCAATGCTTCAGCCATAAGAGACGATCCAACCTGTGTTTGACCCTCATCTTCCTTATCCTTCCTTATCCTTTGTGAATCGTGTTTTTTTTATCTGTTTTGATTTGGCCGTAGGCGAGTAGTTGTGATTACGTTGACACTGCAGAGAAGTTAAAAGGTTACTATTGATGAATGTACTAAAAATTGGATTTTTTTTTTGGGGTATCTGAGTGGCTTTAGATTTTGAATATACCAGTATTGCTTTTATTGGGTGCTTTATTGCAGAACTTGAAGATGTAGCAGAAGGGCCAAACATCACTTCATAGTTTTAAAATTTTAATGTTCACAGTTTCGTTTTAAATTCTACCTATGAAAACACATTTTGTAGACCCATATGTTATTTATATTAATTAAATTAGTTTGAAAATCTAGACCCATATTTTGTGCCAATGATTTTAGCCTGAGTTGCAGAGCTTCTTAACATTACTTGTTAAATCCAACAAATTACTCAAGGAAGCAGAATAAGTAAGACTTACCGCCAATTGAAATGTCGCATTGTCACTTCATGAGCATCGTTGCCATCTTCTTCGTCTCAAGATCAAAATCAACACTAACAGGATTGCCTCCTTACATGGGACATTGAACTCAGAGAACATAACCAAAGTAGTATTAAAACAAAGATCAACAAAGAAACTCCAACGATCAATGATCTCAAAGCTAAAAGGTATCTAAATCAACTCACAAATTCTGAAAATCCATACTAATATATTCTTAGTTCATATAAACCCACAAATGGATCAGAAAATAAGGAATCGAATGAAACCTATCTCCAAAGCGTAATTCAAAAGTGGAAAATACAGAGGACACATAAGATAGCCTGGTTTTCTCCAACGTTAAGTTTAATCAATTGGTATCCGCCATTAAAGAGCTGAACATTGGCCATGGCAATTGGACTCATCCATTTTGAGCATAACAATCTCAAACTCGTTTCAACTTATGAGAAACCAAAGATATTAAAAAAGAAACCAAAGTTCACATAGTCATCAATATAGCACAATGCACACACAGAACACAAACTCACCAGCAAATAGAGTGAGAAACATTCAGTCTCAGATGCATACACTCTCTCACTCACACATGCGAATGTATATATATACACATATATACATATGGACTGTAAGAATAGTTGAGAATTTGTAAGTACCTTGGAGAAGAAAAGAAATGATTTAGAGTAGCGAGAGAGACTAATGATGTCTCTCATCTTTCACTTCCTGCTTCAACTGTTTCGTACCTGTTTCTCTTCCTGGTCTTCAAAGACACCAGATTTGTCTGCAATCATTCTAACTGCATATGCTCATATATGACTGCAATACACAATTTCTTTGGTATATTGTGGCTGAAGGAGCTGATCATTAATATAGCCATTTAGCAGCCCATGCTCCTAACTTTGACCACTGGTAATTTTGGCAGGCATCATATATTCCATGTTTTCCACCATTCAACCAGAACCAGCTTTATCTTCTCCATTAACCTCACAGTGCTATGTAATAAGGAAACACAATTACATATACGATGAGAGTCCCATACAGAAATTCTCAAGAATATAACTTTTTCTCAAACTATACTAATAACGTAGAATAATTTTCAGGTAAGTTGTAACAACAATCCTCGGTTTCTTCACTCGAATTATGCCAAAAAAAAAGAAAAAAAAAGGAAAAAAATCCATGAAACAGAATCGGAGAAGATAAATCCAAAACCTGGGTCTAGAGGACGGATTCGATCGGAGAGGACATGGACGCAGTCTTTGCAGAGATCTATAGACAAAAAAGGGAACCATTTGGATAGAAATTTGGAAGCAATCTTAAGTTCTGATTGGTTATACTTGCCGAGAACAAACATCTTCTTCGTAGATTGAATCCATTCTTCTATCACACACAATCCAATCTCTCTATTTCAATCCGCCACACAATCTAATTTCTCTGTTTCGTTCCGCCTCCGCTGACAATCATCCCTGCCGACATCTTCCCTATTTACTCAGGACATAAAGCGAATACATAAGTTTTATCGTATCCAAAGCTTTGTTTTTAACTAAAAATTGATTTAGAGATTTATTTCTTATTAAACTTGATCTAGCTGATGTGTTTTAATAAAATAAATTGATTGGTTCTTCAACTTTTTTCATTTATTGACATGTCAACACCAGAATTCTCTAAAAGTCTGATGTGTCAACACCAGGAGAGGCACTTGTGTTATTATAGTGTTGATTAGTGTGTATAATAGTAATGTTAGGTAAGGTGTCTATGGGATATATATATCGTCTAGTTATATATGAGTTGATGGTAATCAATTATTCACATCATATTTATGTAATAATCAATTCATAATTATTTCATGCTTTACACTATTTCCTTTACTTATAATATTTATACAATGTCTATGGTTTTGTAAAAAAAAAAAATGAATAAACAATGACAGTTACACTATTGCCCAATGCATAGTAACAAAATTTTAAAATATTAATTTACTGAGATTGTGAGAATTAAATATATTTCTTTCGGGAAAGTCTAATGCATAAAAGTTTTGCTTTAATAATGAATGGATTGCAATTTTCTTTCTATTTGTTTAAGGTAAAAATGTAAAATAGGTCTGTCGACGACAGCTATACTTGTGAGTAATGACTAATGAGCACATCCGTTTTTGTAGAGAGATTAGCCGATACAAAATGTTGAGCGACTTTGTGAAATTATCCACTAACTTAGTATTTGATTAAAATGAAATGTGAAAGACGCCAAATAAGACAAAAATGTGAACATAAAATTTTATCAACAAACAGAAAAAGAAAAAGAAAATATCAATAAGAAAGAATTGGGAAAGGCAAAGGCGCACGCTTAGACAAAGAGAAAGCGATAGAGAAAAAGGAAAAAAAAAAAAGAAAAAGAAGAAGAAATTAAAAGAGAGTTGTGGACTGAAAATGCGCATCATACATGCGCACTATTAAGCAAACAAAAAAAATGACGACCCAAAGTAAAATGAAAATAAAAATAATTTTTTTTTGGTAGAGAATTGGTTTAGTTTAATCAGAATCTGTTGAATTATTATTTTCCATATAGTGAAATGTTAACTAAAATTAATTTTTGAATTGAGTTAAATAAATCGAAAAGAATTATAATTCGATTTAAGGCAATCGAAAACTAAACCAAAGAGAATTGTAACAGAACTGGACCAGAACAAACCGGACCAAAGTGGATTTGATTTCTTATTTATATTTCGGCTTTGCTTTTGTTTTATTTTGCTGAGTTTTATGTTTTGATTTGTCAGTGGAAAAAGAGAAAGAGAAGTGGGACCCATCTCCGCCATAGCCAAAGACCTCTTTCTCTCCCACCTCATAGTCATAGCTCTGAACCCATCATTGCCACGACGAATCTCTCTCTTCTCTTCTCTTCTCTAAAAGGAGAAACATTTCAGTGTGTCTCTCTCTTTCATAATCTCTTTACCTTTTGGTTCTTCGAAAAAGAGAAAAAGAAAGAAACCCAGAAGAGAAATTCAAGATAGTTTTTTTTTTTTTTTCTTTTTTCTTTATGGGCATGAGTTTGTAACTTACAAGTTACAAGAGAGACAATTAAAGTTGGGGTTTTTTTTTTCTTTTTTTTTTCTTCCATTTCTAAATAAATATAGTAATCTTCTTTTGTGTGTGTGTTTTTGGTGATAATGGGTAACTGTTGGTGTGGATTTGAGCCCTTAAATCACAGAGTTTCTGCAAACGCTAAATCAGGTTTTTTTTTTTTTTTTTTCTTTCTCCTTATAATTCTTCTTTAATTTTGGTTTTTTTTTTCCTTGGAAATCTATGTTTCTGTTATGGCAAATTTCCACTATATTTCGCCTGAAATTACGAGATTTACTTATGGGTTTTACCCAAAAAAGCTTGCGCAAACTATGAAAATATTTGTCGGTTCATTCCAAAAATATTCAATGGACTATTCTTTTTTACTTTCCTGCTGTGTTTCTGATTATGCTCTGTTTATATTCCCCTTTTCTGGTTTTTTCTTGTTGTAAAGTTATGTTTTTGTTCAATTAGTTTTTTTTTTTTTTAAGCTAAGGTTTTTATTCGGATAAACTAAATTCGTTTCTCTATATTCTACAAGTTTGGACTCATTTGTTTAGAATTTTGACTAACGGATTATAATCTTTTTTTTTTTTTTTTCCTTCTCTTTGTTCTGTACTCTCCTTCCATTTCATCTCTATTTCTCTCTTCTTTTTCTTTGTGGTTTCTGCTTTTGTATTCTTCTAAATTGGTCCATGCGAAAGTCCCATTTTTAATTATATACAAATCTATGTTCTTGGATTTTAGACCCCCTAGAAGAATATTTCTTACATGTCTCTCAAGTAGAATCTTTATTTCAGTTCAAAGATTCTGAACCAACCAAACATTGGTTTCTTTGTCTTTTTGTCTGAAACTTTGCAGAGTCACCAAAAGAACAGAGTCCAACCGAAGAAGATAAACATATTAAGGAAGTTCACAAGCTACCATCAAACCCAAAAGAAGTAGAAGATCTAAGACGTGACTCAGCTGCGAATCCTCTTATAGCTTTCACATACGATGAGCTTAAGAACATCACAGGTAATTTCAGACAAGACAGAGTTCTTGGTGGTGGAGGATTTGGAAGTGTCTACAAAGGTTTTATAAAAGAGGATTTGGGTGATCAAGAAGCTCCTCAACCACTTCCTGTTGCCGTTAAAGTTCACGACGGCGATAATAGCTATCAAGGTCACAGAGAATGGCTGGTTAGTCTCTTTGTCTTTTGCTTGTCTTCCAAGTATCTTTGCAGCAGTGAGACATAAGGAATGTGTGGTGGATATGAGAATGGTGCTTAGATTCTTATCTTTAGTCTTCGATGTTTTGTAGGCAGAAGTGATATTCTTGGGGCAGCTTTCACATCCAAACTTAGTGAAATTGATCGGTTATTGCTGTGAGGGTAATCATAGGGTACTAATCTATGAGTACATGGCTCGTGGTAGCGTGGAGAATAATCTTTTCTCAAGTGAGTTTTAGAGTTTTTACACTCATTTGTCTTTTCGCTGGAAAAAATCACTCTTGAATGGATTATGTGTATCCCTTTGGTAGGAGTGTTGCTTCCACTTTCATGGGCAATTAGAATGAAGATTGCTTTCGGAGCAGCGAAAGGACTTGCCTTTCTTCACGAAGCAAAGAAACCTGTCATTTATCGCGATTTCAAAACCTCCAACATTCTTCTAGATATGGTTAGTAGTAATAGTATTGTATCAAAGCATTTCTCTTGTCCATTGATACAATTGTGGAGGTATCATATTGATGTTGTAACAGGAATACAATGCCAAATTATCTGACTTTGGACTTGCTAAAGACGGTCCTGTTGGAGATAAATCTCATGTTTCCACTCGCATAATGGGAACTTATGGCTATGCAGCTCCTGAATACATCATGACAGGTAAGTGATAACTCAATCTAAACTCGGAAGTTACACGTTTCTAGAATTTGTTATGCAAATCTTCTCACAGCTTTTCAAAGCTTAAATCTTTTAGCTACTCACAGCTAAAAGGACAAAACTTTGTTTGAGTTTTCTTCACGAAAGTGCTTTTGGATATGCAATGAGTTTGTTGTGTTTGGATTCTTTCTGATGATATTATCTGTTGCAATTTTCTCGGTGACAGGTCACTTGACACCAGGGAGTGATGTGTATAGCTTTGGTGTAGTTCTGTTAGAGCTTTTAACTGGAAGAAAATCATTAGACAAGTCACGGCCTTCGCGTGAGCAAAACCTTATAGATTGGGCTCTTCCATTGTTGAAGGAGAAGAAGAAAGTCTTGAACATTGTTGACCCGAGAATGAACTGTGAATACCCGGTTAAAGCGGTTCAAAAGGCTGCAATGTTAGCTTACCATTGCTTGAACCGGAACCCAAAGGCTCGGCCTTTGATGCGGGACATTGTAGATTCTTTAGAGCCTCTTCAGGCTACCGAAGAGGAGGCTTTACTAGTCCCCACTGTTCAGAAAGCAGTAATTACCATTATCGACGAAATGCCTAAGAATGGGTTGAAGAAAGTTGAAGAGTTAAAGAGTGTTGAAGAACTGAACAAGGTTGAAGAGGTTAAGTAGGTTGAAGTGTTGAAGAAGGTTATTGAAGATGATGATACTAATTCACATTGTAATTGATCACTTGGTTTCTTTAGTTTTCTTAAATATACAATTTGAAAAGTGAAAAACTAGATTGTGTTATGTGTATTTTGACGAAATACAGATTAAGACAGAGATACAGAGGTTTGTGAATTTTCTTCTTTTATTGAAAATACAAAGCTTGAAACTTTCTCTGTTCTCTCAACCACAGATTCAACTGTTGGTTAAAAAGTTGTTTTACCACCGTGCATTATGCATGTTGATATCAGCAGGTTTCAAGGATTGGTCTTGTTAATTTGTAGGCCTTGAAGGCCCAATGGGCTGAAAGGTTTTTCGACCAAAAATGCTTCGTTGTGGGACAGACCGGAACTTTTGTGGGAATGGGTCGTCATTGGAATTTGGAACTCCCTATTCGAATAAATTGAGACGATATAGTTCAAAAACTAAGGGATGTATCGAACCGAACGGATACATTTATAAATCCTATTATGAAAAAATAAACTTGAATTCTATACATATTTTCTACAAATAATTAAGGATATTGAGGATCCTAATATATTCATACAATACATGCATATATCTATAGAAAATGATTTTTTTTTTTTTTTTTGCCGTTAAAGGAAATTAATAAATTTATGATTATGATTATGATTATGATTCTATTATAATAAATTTATGATTCTACTAATAAGTTGACGTACTGCCAAAATGAGCAAAATGTAATCATCTCTATATAAGAAATCGTATACATGTGTACATTGTTATGTGCAAGTTAGTGAGAACAGGAGATAAAAGAAAATGGAGAAGCGAAACTTGTGTCAATTCCTAGTAGTCTTGATGATTTTGTTGTCGTCATCTCAAATTCAAGGAAAAACATGTAATGGTTCAGGTAGCATAGCTATGTTGGGTTGTCCATAAGCTATCGACTGGAACATGCCAAATCCGCCAAGACCATCCGAACGTTGTTGCACTCTTATCCGAGTCATTGGGATGGATTGTGTATGTGAAGTCATTACTAAGGGAATGGCAGCTGCCACTGATATGCAAAAGCTCATCAGTGTGGCCGCTACTTGTGGCCGTCCTCTTACTCCTGGTTCACTATGCGGAAGTAAATCTTATTTATCTTTCCCCTCTCTTTAATTTCTTCCTAATTAAAAATATATCATTTATATGAATAAACGGTCCCATGAATAAACATATTACAGTAAAACCTCTATAAATTAATAATGTTGGGACCGGAGAATTTTATTAATTTATAAAAGTTATTAATTAATCGATAAATTAATAATTATTAATTTATAGAGTTTTTCCGAATTTTTAAAAAAGTTATATAGAAAGTAGAAAAATGAAGACAATATTTTGATGCGTTTTAATGTATTTACACATTAGGAAATAATCATTGCATATATAGTTTTTCAATAATTTTGGATGTAATTTGAGAAGATAATATCATATATTTTTGATATTTTAAGAAAAATAGAGATAAACTCCAACAAAATTATAAATTTACGAATATATAAACAACATTAGAATCATATTTTACTAAAATATCTTATATATATACAATAAATTTATATGATTATTAATTTATGTTATTAATGGGACCATATAGTTACATAGAGATTTCAAAAAAATTATTATCTTATTATCTTATCGAAATATGTCAATTATTACACCAGCCCAACTCGGGACTGGAATAATTTATTAATTTAGAGAAGTTATTAATTTATCGAGTATTAATTTATAGAGGTTCTACAATACTTGTGCTTCTTCTTTTTCAGGTTACCAAGTTCCTCGTGCATGATGAGACATCAATGCACTACGTTAATGTCAAATTTTCAATTTCATTTGTTTACCATTTTTTGCATTTTTAGTTTCTTTGTCTACCATCGTTGGTTTTTTTTGGTTGGGTTCAATCTGAATTGTTGGTGCTGCTTAGCAAGTATTTTAAAAATCGGAAATCAAAGGTATTAGATTAGAACAAAAATCATACCTTATAATTTGATATGAAATTTATTTACAGGTAATAAAATCTGAAAACAATTAACTTTTAAGGGTCGTTACGTTATCATTTGAGTTTGGCTAGCTCAGTGGCCATAATTTGATGATTTGAAATGTGGGTGTTGCTAGTAAATTGTGCTTAATTATCCAACCAAACGCACACAAATCATGTGTTGGGTCAAGCTAATGAATATTGGATCAAACCGTTTTAGCAGGCAGCTCGGAAACAGGCGAGTCATGAGATTGCGGGGGCTCTAAGTGAAATAGAAAATAGGAGCCCTATAATATAAAATATATATATTTATTTTATTTATTTTTATTTATAGAAATTTTAAAAAAAAATTTAACTATTTTTTATTTTTGAATTAAACAAAAATATTGTAGTGTATAAATATATTTTTAATTTTTTTTGATATGATACACTATAAATTTTTATTGTTATCCTTTTAAAGTTTTTAAAAAAATAATTTTAATTGTAAAAAAAAATAAAAACAAACAAAAAAATCCTAAAATGGGGCCTCACAAAAATAGAGAGACTCTAGGCAAATGTTTCAACATGCTCCTCTCAGAACCGGCCTGCCCTGAAAGTAGGCTAATTAAATTCTAATTAGAGATACACGTACCGTCCCTATAGTCCCTATAGTCCCCGTAGTAATTTTAATTTATTTTCCTTTGTATAGTTACGAACTGGTTTAGCTGAGAAGTTTTTGGTAAAGTCCAATTACAGAACGTTGTACCCGCATAGTAAATAGAGAGGTCTACAAAAGGCTCCTACTCTTTTTATAATCAGTTTCTGTTTCAAAATGTTGGCCAAACGAGAAACATTGTGGGAAGTCGGCCAATTTATACCTCAACTTCTTCATTAAGTCCAAATAATACATAAACTATAGTGAATGATCAATTTATACACAAATTATAAAAATGAGTCAATTTATACACAAATTATAAAAATTAGACTAATTCATATAAATAGGGATGACTGTACATTTGAATCTGATGACGTGTCATCCATGTCATTGTAAATAGATGACGTGTCATCCACGTCATATTAAACAAATGACATGTCGTCCACGTCATCCGTCACAATTTTTTTTTTTTTTTTTTTTTTTTTTTTTTTTTAGAATTACAAAATCTTGAAATAAAAATTAGAGGTAGACATCATTTCCATCTCATCTCATTTTATCCCGTCTTATCTCATAGTCAGTCTCAAATTCATATTTTTAGATGTGAATATATTTTTCATATGGTATAAACTTTCAATTTCCGTTTGAAAACAGAAATTCCTGAAATCTTATTTCAGAAAAATTTATACTAAATAATATATATATACCATAATAATATGGTGATATGAATATTACATACAAAAATAATCTAAAATTTTCTAACTTTCTAAGATGTACTAATTTTTCATTAAAATATATAAAAATTTATAAAGTTAGAAAATTTATAAGGTTTTCTAAACTTTCAATTTAAATAAGACAAAACTAAAATTTTAAATAAAATGAAATATAATAACAAATTAAAACATCTTAGAAAAATTAGAAAATTTTAAATTATTTTTGTATGTAATATTCTATGTGACCATATTAGTATGGTATGTATATATTATTTAGTATAAATTTTTCTAAAATAAGATTTCAGGAATTTCTGTTTTCAAACGGAAATTGAAAGTTTATACCATATAAAAATACATTCACATCTAAAATATGAATTTGAGACTGACTATGAGATAAGACGGGATAAAATGAGATGAGATGGAAATGATGTCTACCTCTAATTTTTATTTCAAGATTTTGTAATTAAAAAAAAAAAAAAAAAAAAAAATTGTGACGGATGACGTGGACGACACGTCATTTGTTTAATATGACGTGGGTGACGCGTCATCAGATTCAAATGTACAGTCATCCCTATTTATATGAATTAGTCTAATTTTTATAATTTGTGTATAAATTGACTCATTTTTATAATTTGTGTATAAATTGATCATTCACTATAGTTTATGTATTATTTAGACTTAATGAAGAAATTGAGGTATAAATTGGCCGACTTCCCGAAACATTGTCTCCATTTATTTAACCCATAGACCCCTCGAATAATTAATGGTAATAAGTCTGGCTACAATTACAAAGGCTCCTAGTTTTCAAAAAGGTCGTAAAATGATATATTTATGGTAAGTCAAATCTTATCATATCATTCTTTAAAGAGTAACTATGTGATGTTTATACTTTATACCCATAAAAAGCCCCAATAGGCCAATACTATAGCTAGGTGCAGTGTCAACATAAGCTGTTCTCTGATTTTCATTTAATGATTTTATTTTTCAAAATCCATATCATAAGACGTATATTAACAAAAGGAAAAGAACAAAAACTTCTAATTTGATATACGATCTTTAGAGAAATATCGATTTAACGACCATGGACGCATGAAGAGTAAACCGGCGACCACATGCCGCGAAAATTTGATGTGTCTAAACTCCAAACCAACAAAACTCAAAATTTATAAATTTTACTTCTGTTTCTGGGATTTTGTTTTTTTAGATGATTTTCACACACAACCTAAATTGTACAGTATTGATATGGTGTATCGTTTGGTTGTGTTATTTTTATAAGTTTTAGAGATATAGTTGCGGAATTAATAAGAACACTTAGAAAATATCAAGAACACTTATACAGAACACTTTAATCGTATGGGACAATTTATTATGAAAGAAGAAGATTATATTCTTCTGTATATTTACATTAAATGAATATAGTTTGTATATATAAAACTACAAATGACAACAAGTGGTACTTAAACAAATAAAGAATCATGAGAGGCGTGTGAATAAACAACTCGGCATTATGGGAGGTCTGGCAAGATAAGGGCGCTCATGGATGGGTTAACCATGTGCTTCTGATCGTCCAGAGTATTGTTGTCCCTTGGTCTTTAACGGTCATGACTCATAACCGATGAGTACACATTAATTTGAATCCTTCTTTGCTTGTGACAGGTTAATACTTGTGGGAGAAGGTATCTTGCTTCACACGGTTTAACACTCCCCCTCAAGCTTAACCATAGAAACGAGACGGTTAAGCTTGGAACCGTGATACATCACCTCATTAAAAAAACCTCTGTAAGAAAAACCACATGGGAAAAATCTATACAAGAGGGAAAAAGAGTGTGTGAATCACAGTCTAGGGTCTTCTTGGAATGGCTGAGATAGCGAGATCAGACCAAGCTTCTCATGTATGAACTCACATGTCTTCTGGCTTGCGGATTTTGTGAACACATCTGCAAGCTGATCTGAACTCTTGGTATAGCAGGGAAGGATGACTCCGAGTTGCATTTGTTCCCTTACTTTGTGACAATCTACCTCAATGTGCTTGGTCCTTTCATGGAACACCGAGTTTGATGCTATATGGATAGCGGCTTGATTATCACAATGCATAGTGATTGGAGTTGTGATCTCTCTGCCTAGATCCTTCAGTAACATATTCAACCACATTAATTCCGTAGTAAGTCTTCTCATAGCCCGGTATTCGGCTTCAGCACTCGAACATGCCACCACTTTCTGCTTCTTGCTCTTCCAAGTTACTAAATTTCCTCCAACAAATGTGCAATAACCAGTAGTAGACCTTCTATCTTCACGGTCACCAGCCCAATCTGCATCACAGTATCCAACTATCTCTGTGCTATCATTGCGTCCCATCCAAATACCTTGTTCTGGTGTCCCTTGAAGATATCTTAGGATTCGGTCCACCATTTTCCAATGTGAAGCTCTTGGTTCTTGCATGTGTTGGCTAATCTGGTTTACAGCAAAACACAAGTCAGGTCTAGTGAGGGTAAGATAGATTAGTTTACCAACCATTTTGCGGTATAGTGATGCATCTTCAAATGGCTCATCATCATCTGTCTTCCCTTGATGTGCCTTGTACGCATCCTCCAGTGGAGTTCTAGCCGGTTTTCCTTCCAATGTACCTACTTCATTCAAGAGATCAAGAGTGTATTTTCTTTGTGATAAGAAGAGACCTTCCTTTGATCTACATACTTCTATCCCAAGAAAATACTTTAGTTCTCCAAGATCCTTAATATCAAATACTGATTTCAAATAAGATTTAGTTTCTTGAATACCAACCTTGTCATTCCCAGAGATGATAATATCATCTACATAAACAAGAATGACTATGATACCTGATTCGTTTTTCATAGTGAAGAGAGTGTGATCAGCTTCTGACCTCCTGAATCCACGGTCAAGAAGAGTAATGCTCAGCTTTCTATACCATGCTCTAGGGGATTGTTTTAATCCGTAGATGGCCTTTCTTAATTTAAGGACTTTTCCTGGTTTGATAATGTCATTAAGACCTGGGGGTGGAGTCATGTACACCTCCTCTTCAAGCTCCCCCTGAAGAAAAGCATTCTTCACATCCATTTGCCATAGCTCCCATTCTAAGTTTGTTGCGATTGACAACACCACACGTACTGTATGTAGTTTGGCGACTGGTGCAAAAGTATCCCTATAGTCCTCTCCATATGTTTGAGTAAATCCTCTTGCAACTAACCGGGCCTTGTACCTTTCAATCTCTCCATTACTCTTGTACTTGATTGTAAAGACCCATTTGGAGCTGACGGTTTTCTTCCCTTTAGGTAGGTCGCTTTCATCCCAAGTATGAGTTCGTTCCATAGCATTTGTCTCTTCTCCAACTGCTTCTCTCCATACCTTGTGTTCCACTGCTTCTTCATAAGTTCTAGGGACCTCTTCTTGATCCATTATACTAGTAAACGCTTGATGATCATCCGGAATGTGAGCTAGAGAGCAAGTGGCCTGAATGGGATGAGCTTCAGCGTGAGCATTGTAGAATACTTTAGGTTTCCTTATTCTTTCACTTCTTCTTAAAGCCATTGGTAACTGAGCTGGCACTGAGATGACTTCTTGCATTGGTTCGGATGGTGTTTGTTCATTACTTGGTTCCACTTGACTCTCAGAAGGAGGCTGATTCATGTCTACTTCTTGCTTTGATGATCTATTGTCTTGTTCAGTAGCGTCAGCTTGATCATCCGCTGCATCAACTTGATCATGTTCTCTTGAATTCTCCCCCTCAGGATCAAGGGAAGCTGCGGTTTGACCTGGACCAATAGTTGGACTCGAGCTAAACCCAAGGTTGTCAAAGAGCTTTCGGAGATTAGCTTCCCGATCAGATTGAGAGTGAGACAAGGTTTCAAGTTCCTCCCAATTTTCTTCAGTATAGTATCATGTGCTTTCCATAAATTTAACATCACGGGACACAAGTACATGATCTGTTTCTGGTGACCAGCATTTGTAGCCTTTCTGTGTACTAGAGTAACCGATCAACATGCACTTCTTACTTTTAGCTTCTAATTTATTTCTGTTTTCACCTGGAACAAACACATAGCACACGCACCCGAATACACGTAAGTGATCAATGATAGGAGATGTGTTAGTGAGTACCTCAAAAGGGGATGAATCCCTGAGAATTCGAGTAGGAAGGCGGTTTATGATGTAGCATGCTGCAACTACAGCATCTCCCCAAAATCTCTTAGGAACTTTTGCGTGAAACATCATTGATCTAGCTACTTCCATAAGATGCCTATTCTTTCTTTCAGCTACACCATTTTGTTGTGGAGTGTAGGGACAACTTGTTTGATGAATCATCCCATGCTTAGACAGATATTCTTTGAAAGCGAGACTGGTGTATTCTCCACCATTATCAGACCTTAAAACTTTAACTTTAGCATTGTAATGATTAGTAACATAAGCATGAAAACTAATGAATGCTTCTAGTACACGATCTTTAGATGGGAGGAGTGTGAGCCAAGTATATTTGGATTTTTCATCTATAAATGTGACAAAATATTTATGTTTTTCTCTAGAATAACAAGGTGCAGTCCAAACATCAGAATGAATTAAATCAAAACAACTTTTATAAATGGTAATTGATTTTGGAAAAACAGTTTTGCAATGTTTACCAAGTATACAAGCCTCACACTCTGAATTTGGAAACTTAATACTAGGTAACAACAAATTTAAAGCCCTTTGATGAGGGTGACCTAGTCTAGCATGCCAGATAGCACTCTCATTAATGGAAACATGAAAAGAAAAAACGCTTGATAGTGATGAATTAAGCTTAGTGTCTTCGAGTACATAAAGCCCATTCCTTGTTGTCCCTTGTCCAAGGACCTTACTTGTCTCAATATCCTGAAAGGAAACATCATTAGGACCAAAGATAGCATAGCAATTTAAGTCTGAAGTTGCTTTCTTCACCGATAAAAGATTGGATGTAAACGTAGGCATGAAAAAGGCAGGTGACTCTTTATCAAACAATTTCAAATTACCAACACCTTCTATTTGAATCTTGTCTCCATTCGCTATACTAACATATCCTAAGGCAGGTTTAATGTCATCAATTAACTTAGGATCACTTATCATGTGGTGGCTAGCTCCTGAATCTACAATCAATGGTTTGCTACTATCTATAGATAACTTAGCGTTGCTACACGATGCATGAAAGCTCACGGGTGTTATAACATTACCAGATGAGTCTTTGATTGCTTTTAGGAGAGCATCAAAGTCGGATCTTTTGATCACATCAGAGGATGGAGCATTGGTGATGGATGGAGCATTGTTGATTTGAGTATTGAACCCACGAGGTTGACTGGATGAAGCTCCCATTTCTTGATCCCCATTTGCGAAATACGCCTTAGGCTCACGATTGTTGTTGTCTCTCCAATGACGTTGGTTTGAGTTGCGTGAGTCCCAGCGGTTTGATTGGTGAGGTCCATTGAGTTGCTTGAGATGAGGGTTGAGAAGGAAGCATTTCTCCTTTGTGTGACCAACCTTCTTGCAATAGGCACACATAGGAGGGCCGGAGTAGTTATCACGGCGGTAAGAATCATCACGGCGGTAGTGCCCCTTGTGCACTCCTTCAGCTTTGTTTGCTAACATGAGTTCTCCTCCTTTGCCTCCAAATAAACCGAGAGACCCTTGCTCCTTTTGGATTTGAGAGCAGACTTCCTCAAGGCTACCTAACTTTGTACCCCTGAGAATATGTTTAACAAGATCGTTATAAGCAGGATTAAGTACCATAAGGAGTGAAAACACCTTATCTTGTTCCCTTCTCTCATTTAGGATGGCTGCATCAGTGGTTTGGGGTCTCAGCATTTCCAGTTCAGCCCATGACGATCTGAACTTCCCAAAGAAAGTGTTGAAGTCTACATCGCCCTGGCTTAGTTGGTTGATACTTCTCTTGATTTCAAACACACGAGTAAGATTGGAAACATCTCCAAAAACGTTCTTCAGGGCATCCCACAAGGCTTTCGCGCTGTCACAGTATGAGTAAGCTTCCAGGATGGACATGTCAAGGGATCCTTGAAGGGCAGCCAACACGTTCTGGTCTTCAGCATACCACTCGCCATGCTCCTTGGGATCCTCCTGGTCGTCTTCTTTCTCTACATGATGAAACACCTTCTTTCCATTCAGAACAGCTTTTGTGGTTCTCGCCCACAAGAGGTAGTTATCAGCTCCCTTAAGAGTAACATTGAGGTTGATGGTTTTGTTCTCAGCCATGGTATTGTTTTGAAAAGAAAATGGTATGAAGAGGAGAATAATCGATTTTCAAGAACAACGATTTTAGAGAAGCTTAAGAACATAGGTTTTTAACTTGAAAGATTGAGAAAAGATTGTAAAAGTTTATGAAAAAAAACAAATATTCCCAGAGAAAGAGCAGAGCTCTGATACCATATAAGTTTTAGAGATATAGTTGCGGAATTAATAAGAACACTTAGAAAATATCAAGAACACTTATACAGAACACTTTAATCGTATGGGACAATTTATTATGAAAGAAGAAGATTATATTCTTCTGTATATTTACATTAAATGAATATAGTTTGTATATATAGAACTACAAATGACAACAAGTGGTACTTAAACAAATAAAGAATCATGAGAGACGTGTGAATAAACAACTCGGCATTATGGGAGGTCTGGCAAGATAAGGGCGCTCCTGGATGGGTTAACCATGTGCTTCTGATCGTCCAGAGTATTGTTGTCCCTTGGTCTTTAACGGTCATGACTCATAACCGATGAGTACACATTAATTTGAATCCTTCTTTGCTTGTGACAGGTTAATACTTGTGGGAGAAGGTATCTTGCTTCACACGGTTTAACAATTTTAACACACAACCTTAATTCATAATTGTACGGTATGTATTGCTATTTACTCAAAATTATTGATTGTAAATTGTACTTACTATCCAACCAAACGATACACCATAGCAATACTGTGGGGTCAACCTAATAAATATTGGATCAAACCGATTTGGTTTGCTAATAAAAGCCTAATTAATATATATACCATCCATACTCAGCGTAATAAAGAAATTTGTTTTCCATCATTGTATGATGTGAAGTGTGAACTGGTGATGAGCCGAGGTTTCTAATAAAAACTCAATTCCAAAATACTAGCCATAATAAGATCCATAAGAAAATATTTTCTTACAAAATGGCTTTTTGGCTAACTTTGATATTTTGTATTTTCACATTTGCTTCTTCAACTCCACCGGATGATCCGGTCAGGTGTGAGTCTGGAAATACAATGTGCACGGTGACGAACTCGTACGGAGCCTTTCCCGACCGTTCTATATGCGAAGCAGCAAAGGTGGAGTACCCAAAAACCGAGGCTGAACTGATCTCTGTGGTGGCTGCAGCCACTAAAGCCGGCCAAAAAATGCGGGTGGTGACTAGGTATTCTCATAGCATCCCTAAGCTGGTTTGCACGGACGGCAAAGACGGGATTCTCATAAGCACCAAGTTTCTAAACAACGTAGTGCGAGCCAACCAGGAAGCTAACACTTTGACGGTTGAGAGCGGTGTGACGCTAAGGCAGCTGATACAAGAAGCGGCTAAGTTGGAGCTGGCTTTGCCATACGCACCGTATTGGTGGGGACTTACGGTTGGAGGAATGATGGGAACAGGTGCTCATGGAAGTACGTTGTGGGGTAAAGGAAGTGCGGTTCATGATCATGTGACCGAGCTAAGAATGGTGAGTCCTGGCTTAGCTTCTGATGGGTATGTGAAGGTTCGGGTTCTTAATGAGACTATGAATCCTGAAGAGTTTAACGCAGCCAAAGTTTCTTTAGGCGTTCTTGGTGTTATCTCTCAGGTACAATAGATCGTCAATAAATTACATTAATCGTTTATAAATTTTCTTGTTTGTATACAAATTAATATACTTATATATATATATATATATATATATATATATCCTGGAATTTTTATTTAGCAAAGTCAGTTTTTTACTTTATATGTTCTGTTTTAAAGCTGGATTTTTTTTATTTTTTTTTATTTTTATAAAGAAACTTGGAAGTTCTATATAAGTTCTAACGTTTGATATTGTTCATCGCATGTTTGTGAAGGTAACTTTCAATTTGCAACCGATGTTCAAGAGATCGTTAACGTATGTGATGACAAACGATAAGGATTTCGAAGATCAAGCCGTGAATTTTGGGGAAAAACATGAGTTTGCGGATTTGGTATGGTTACCAAGCCAAGGCAAAGTGGTGTATCGAATTGATGACCGAGTTCCGGCCAACGCTCCAGGCAATGGCTTGTTCAATTTCTTCCCATTCCGGTCACAACTCTCTGTGGCCTTAGCCATCACCAGATCCTTAGGTTTATTTTTAAGTTCTCAAGATACTTATATATAGTTTGAAAGTTATGATATTTTTTCTTATATATATATTTTTTGGTTCATGTAATGAAGAGGAGAGTGACGAGTCGTCGGGTGATGGAAACAGCAAGTGCGTGAGAGCAAAGATATTAACATCTTTTTTGTCTGAAATCTCATATGGTGTAACCAATGATGGTATATCTCTCTTGATTGATTCCATATGTAAATTTTTGTGTTTTCTTATGTTTTACGTTTTCACCGTAATTTCCACTAGGCTTTATATTCACGGACTATCCAGTTATCGGAAGCCAAGACCGTATGATGTCGTCTGGTGCGTGTTTAGACAGTCACCGGAACGGATTGATCACGGCTTGTCCGTGGGATCCACGCATAAAAGGCGACTTTATTCACCAAACAGCACTAAGTGTACCCCTCACACATGTCAAAGATTTCATTAACGATATCAAAACACTTGTGAAGATGGAACCAATATCTCTCTGTGGTCTTGAACTCAACAATGGTATTCTCATCCGCTATGTCACATCCTCTCCTGCTTATCTTGGTAAAGAAGAAAAAGCTTTAGACTTTGACCTAACTTACTACCGAAGCAAAGATGATCCTTTAACACCACGTCTCTACGAGGATTACATCGAGGAGATCGAGCAAATGGCGATATTGAAATACAACGCGTTGCCCCATTGGGGGAAGAATAGGAACATAGCGTTTGATGGTGTGATTAGAAAGTACAAAAATGCAAACGCGTTCTTGAAAGTAAAAGAGAGATTGGATCCGTTGGGTTTGTTTTCTACCGAATGGACAGACCAGATTCTAGGGTTAAAAGGAAACGTGACTATTGTGAAACAAGGATGTGCATTGGAAGGGCTTTGTATTTGTTCGGATGACTCTCACTGTGCTCCGATCAAAGGTTATCTGTGTCGAGAAGGTAAAGTATATAAAGAATCTAGGGTTTGTAGTCATGTAAGCACTTGAGTCCTTGACAGTGATTACTTCCATACTATTCAAATAAAAAAAATCTTGAGTCTTGAGTCTTGCTCTCTCTCTCTCTCTCAACACTGTCCTGTTCGATTATGTACAAAAGACACTTCCTGACACTACTACACTGGTATTCTAAACATTTTCTTTTATCATTTCTCTACTTCGTGTAGATATAGTTACTCGAATCCTTCCAAAGAGACCAAGATGAAAGCAATAGAAAGAGATGAAGAAACTTTTTTTGGTGGTTTATTTACAAAATCTGCCTTAAAATTTTATATCAAATTCTTTCTTTCCATTTTCAATGTTATATTTTAAAATCTAATTTCATTCGCAATTGCCAATGTGTGTTTTTGGAATTTAGCAATATTGGATTTGAATATTTGCCATATCAAGTACCAACAATAAGATAGAAAATATGGGGGGGGGGTTCAAATTACTAGTGCATTTATTCACTTTTTTTCTTATTTTTTATTTTTTGATAAAATGTAAATTATATTACCAAAATGGAACATCGAGTTTGATTACAAGAGCTAAAGCTAGGAGCATCAATGATTAAAAAAAATTAAAACACCATTGAAACTAAGGAGGAATTTGCAACTATGAGTTTACATAATTAAGAGAAGGCAAGCCAACGAGAGAGAAGCACTTTTTTTCTTATTACCAACAGTACAATCCTATTTAAAATTAAACCATCAATAATTTATTCATGGTGTCTCTTCATACCACCGGGAACTAGGTAACCTGCGAAAAATAATCACAAGCAAATCAAAGGTAAAATCTATAAGAGATCACATTTACCTAATTAACTCTAAAACATATCTACCAATGAAATGAAGAATGAATTCACTCAGCTATTTTTTACTTTAACGGCCACAGAATGTTTAACATGTCAATATGATCGAGTTTTGACCGTTTACCCAATCATAATATAAAAATATATATGAACAACAAAACTACACAAGATACCGATTGATTAAAAAAATACAAATCGTTTCAAAAATCACTAATTAAAAATTTAGCATAATTTCGCATTTAAATATATTTCTACTAAAAAAACTAGGTCATCCGATGATTTTATAATATACCATTCTAATTTTTACTACAGAAGACTATTACTACATATAATTTTTTTTTATAGTAAAGGTACATAATACTACAAACCGCATTAGATTAATGTTGTTTATGATAGTAACGTGTGACCAGAAGAATAAGGGATGGGACTTACTTCCGCAATGTGAACCAGGAGCAAGGGGACGGCCACAAGCAGCGGCGACATTGACGAGCTTTTGCATGTCAATAGCAGCTTCGATTCCCTTAGTAACGACTTCGCACACGCATTTCATTCCAATGGTATGGACAAGAGTGCAACAACCTTCGGATGGTTTTGGCCGAGTTGGCAGCTCCTTATAGAGAGAGTCTACACAACCCGTCAGAACTTCGATACCTGTAAGATCACATCTCTCTCCTTGAATTTGAGATGACGACAATAACATCATTATGATTAGAAACTGACAAAAGATTTGTTCTTTCATTTTTTTTTGCTTCTTCTCTCTTTACTTCTTCTCTCTTTTACGTATGTATGTATAAAAATATACTTATTTATAATGAGATCACGATCACGATCACATTTTTGCTTAATTTGGTAGTATATCAAAATGAAAAAAAAAGAATATATGAATAGAATCTTCTATATAAATAATATATTTGAAAATTTGATAGGATATTCTATATATAAAGAAATCAAATAATATATATTTTTGACTATTTTCTTTCCTTAAATATGTGGCAGACTGGTGCAAGAATTTTGTGTGTATATAACTATTTTCCTTCCTTAAATATATATTTTTGACTATTTTTTAACTTTAAATTTATAAGAACAAGTGCAAGAAATTAAATTTTTTTAACTACATTTTCCTTCCTAACATATATATTTTGACTATTTTCCACCTTTATATTTATAAGTTAAGTGCAAGAAATCTCACTAGAAGACCATCTTTGTTATTTTAATAGTATTGTTGATATTTTCTGTGGATTTTTATTTTTGTCAACAATATGATAATTTTTGTGGATTAGTAGTAGTAACTCAATACTCAACAACACAACATTATGCTAAATTATGCAATATATACAATATTAAATAAATGTATTGCATAATGGGTCGGCTTTCATGGAAAAGCCCAATACAGTATTGAGCCAGATGTGTGATGTGCCTCTTTTCTTTTTGTTCCCCTTCAAAATGTGTGTGTGATGTGCCTCTAAAAACGAAGTCGTATTGGATTGTTCTATAATTCTATTGAGCAGATAAATGAAGTCGCTCGCTTTCACTCGCACGTGTAGAGTAGAGTTGGTAGGTTTAGGGTTTAAAGTTCTAGATACTTCCAAATTCATCTGCTTTAGCTGATTACCAATCCAACGGCTCAGATTTAACCCGAGACGCGATCATCGGACCACACTTGACCGTTTGCACTATGCACCCAATACACTTGTAATCGAATAAATGTATTGATAAAAATCATATCTTTTCCAGTCGCATAAATCGATTTCTTCACGAGAAAACCCTTCATTTGCTAAAACCCTTGATCCACCTTCTCTCTTTGATCGCTTCTCAGTAAGTGTTAAGTTTTAATCATCTTTTTGATTTTCGATATTTCCAGTGCAGCTGAAAAGTTGTTTGCTTTTTTCAATATACACCCTTTTGATCTGCTCTTCGATGATTACAAAGTTCAATAGGGGTTTCTTAGATCAATGAAGCAAAAAAAAGTAATGATTTTGATGTGTTTTTGTTTTTGTTTTTGTTTTATGCAGAGAGTGAAACTATGGCTTCAACCTTTAGCGCAACGTCTTCAATGGGATCATCCTTAGCTCCTCCTTCGAATCGACTATCATCTTTTGTTTCGATCTCATCAAGCTCTTTTGGAAAAAGTCAAAGTTTTGCTCAGAGGAAAGCGAGATTTCCCAAAATCTATGCAGCTAAGCAATTGCATTTCAACAAGGATGGGACTGCGATTAAGAAGCTTCAAGTGAGTCCAATGATTCATTCATTTCTGTTTCACCGATTTTGTGCTTTCTAGTTCCTTATTGAATAAACATATCATTTTATTATGTAGGCTGGTGTGAACAAACTTGCGGATTTAGTTGGGGTTACTCTAGGTCCTAAAGGCAGAAATGTTGTTCTGGAGAGCAAATATGGTTCCCCTAGAATCGTAAATGATGGTGTAACAGTCGCTAGAGAGGTATTTGTGTTGTCTCTTATTGTATCTAGTGTATATTTCTAGTGTGAAATCCACTAGTAGATTTGAAAGGCTTTTGCTTTTTGGTTAGGTTGAGCTTGAGGATCCAGTTGAGAACATTGGTGCTAAGTTAGTAAGACAAGCTGCTTCCAAGACTAATGACTTAGCTGGTGATGGAACAACGACTTCTGTTGTTCTTGCGCAAGGTCTCATTGCTGAAGGTGTAAAGGTTTGTAATTTATGGTCTTTTATTTGTGAATTGAAACGAATCAATATTTGGTTGTTGATAGATGTTCATTGAATTTTGTAGGTGGTGGCTGCTGGTGCAAATCCGGTTTTGATTACCAGAGGAATCGAGAAAACCACTAAGGCTCTTGTTGCCGAGTTGAAGAAAATGTCAAAAGAGGTATTTTGACATAATCAGATTCTTAATCATAGCCCTATTCATGTGCTTAAGAGGATTCTTGATCATTGCTCTGTTCTGGATTGCAGGTCGAAGACAGTGAACTTGCAGATGTTGCAGCAGTTAGTGCAGGAAACAATTACGAAGTAGGAAATATGATTGCGGAAGCAATGGCAAAAGTTGGTCGTAAAGGTGTTGTCACTCTCGAGGAAGGAAAAAGCGCTGAGAATAGCCTTTACGTTGTTGAAGGAATGCAATTTGATCGTGGCTATATCTCTCCATACTTTGTTACGGACAGTGAGAAAATGTGTGCAGAATATGAGAACTGCAAGGTATTTTTTTGTTTATTAGTTAAATCCTAATAGCTGATCAAAGTCCGCCAGATTCTTAACTATATGTTTCTTCTTGTTTTTGCAGTTGTTTCTTGTTGACAAGAAAATAACAAATGCTAGAGACATTATCAACATTCTGGAAGATGCGATTAAAGGCGGATACCCGCTTTTGATCATTGCTGAAGATATTGAGCAAGAGCCGTTAGCGACTCTTGTTGTTAATAAGCTTCGTGGTACTATAAAAGTTGCTGCTTTGAAAGCTCCTGGATTTGGAGAGAGGAAAAGCCAGTACCTTGATGACATTGCTACTCTTACAGGAGGTGAAACCAAAATACTATATGTTCTTCATCACTGTTTCTTAATGCAAAAAACATGTTAGTTTCTGAAAGTTGTGGCGTTTGTTTTCCTCTTTTGTAGCTACTGTAATTAGAGAAGAAGTTGGACTTCAGTTGGAGAAAGTTGGACCAGAAGTTTTGGGTAATGCTGGTAAAGTGGTTCTCACAAAAGACACTACAACGATTGTTGGGGATGGAAGTACTGAAGAAGTTGTGAAGAAGAGAGTTGAACAGATCAAGAATCTTATCGAGGTAACATTTCAAAAATCAATGAAATTTCCCCAAAAAAATGGTTTTATTTTGCGGCTCTTAAGTCTTTGGGTTTGTGTAGGCTGCTGAACAAGACTATGAGAAGGAAAAGCTTAATGAGAGAATCGCCAAATTATCTGGAGGTGTTGCTGTAATTCAGGTGAGATAATAAGAAACAAATCACTTGATGCAAAAGAAGCCTAATTATAGGTAACGACGACACTAAGAATAATCTAAACTTTTGTATTCTTTAGGTTGGAGCACAAACTGAAACAGAGCTTAAGGAGAAGAAATTGAGAGTTGAAGATGCTCTTAATGCTACAAAGGTAACAACATCATCTCTAAGCAAAGGGTCTTCATAATAATATGTTTGTACATATTAAACCGTTAAAACCTTTAAACTATATTTCAGGCGGCTGTGGAAGAAGGCATTGTTGTTGGAGGAGGATGCACTCTGCTAAGACTTGCATCGAAAGTGGATGCCATTAAAGAGACTCTAGCAAACGATGAAGAAAAGGTTAGTCCGGAAGAGTTGCACAGCAGGAAAAAATCCATGAATGATGAGTTTGCGGGTTATAACGCCTTTTTTCAAATCATCTTAACCTCCAGGTTGGAGCTGACATTGTTAAGAAAGCATTGAGCTACCCATTGAAGTTAATCGCCAAGAACGCTGGTGTCAATGGAAGTGTCGTCAGCGAAAAGGTAAACAATCTCCTCGTACAGATTGCAAGTTTGAGTCTTTTGATATGGAAACTAATGGCTTTTTTCCGGTTGACAGGTTCTCTCTAGCGACAACCCAAAACATGGTTACAACGCTGCAACTGGCAAATACGAAGATCTAATGGCTGCAGGAATCATTGATCCAACCAAAGTGAGCAAAGTTCCTTACTGTTTCACAGATTTAAACCTTCTCCTTCTGGTGCTAACCGAGTTTTTTCTTTTTCTTTTCTTAGGTTGTGAGATGTTGCTTAGAGCATGCTTCATCTGTGGCTAAGACATTCTTGATGTCTGACTGTGTTGTTGTGGAGATCAAGGAGCCTGAATCAGCAGCTCCTGCTGGTAACCCTATGGACAATTCAGGTTTGTCTTAGTTCTATTTTTGGAATCCTCTGTATTGTTGGTGAATTCTGAAACTTATATTTTCAATTCTCTGTTGATTTTCAGGTTATGGCTTCTAAGTTAGCAATGAGAAGAGAGTAGTCTCTGAGGGAGTAAGCACCAAGACTAAGTTTTTTAATGTATGATCTGAAACACATGTTACACGATGTAAATTATATGTTTTTCCAGTGAACTGAAGAACATATAGTTTGGTTTTGTGTTCTCTGAATCAAGAACAAGTCTTTTGAAATGTGAAACGCCTTTTTTTTTCTTCTTACATTTTACTGCGCGGTGGATTGTCGAAAAATCAGTGATTATATGATTTGCAAATTTGCGATGATGAATGGAATTGAGTGATACCTTAATTGGTGATTTGGTGCCTACCATTTTTTCTTATTTCTCTGATGATTTTACTTTTCTATTTAGGACAAGTTTAATTGCTTATATTTTGCAAAAAAAAAAAAATTGAATTAAAAAAAAAAAAAAAAAAAACTGCATATTTCAAATGGTTATAAAACATTAAATAAAATAATATTTTTTTAGAAAATCAAATTATTATTTTTTAATATGTTAACATATACTGTCTTTTCTACTTGCATCATTGTGTATATAAACAGTTGTGTAATCAGTAATATTTATTTTATTCCTTTGTTCTTTATTTAACAGAAATATTGCTGATGAGAGAAATTTTCTATAAATTTTAGAACATTTAGAAAATCAACCATTTGATCATTTTAAAAAAAACCAACCATTCGAGTACACAAATCCTCTTGATCAAATTAAAAAAAAAACTCTCAATCCTCAAAATCATTATTTTGGTTTGTTCATTGATTTTTTTCGAATGACTAAAGCCACATTTGTTTGAGTTTTAAAGTTCATAACAAACTAAAGGAAGAAAAAGTAGCAAGTGATCTTCCTAGAAAATGTTTTCTAAAATTTTGGTTTATTCTTAAATCTAACAAAATATTTATCAAGTAGAAAAAATTTCTACCAATATTAAAACATTTTCAAAGTCAATTATATTTTAAAAGTTTGGGAATGGGTTCCCGTTCCACCATGTTTTTTTTTTCCAAAAAATCACATATTTTTACGTTTTCTATGCATGATTTATTAGTTATTGATGATAAATTGTAAATTTCAAGAAAAATAATTGAATTATATTGGTTTAGAGTTATAGAAAATTGTTGTTAACAAAAAATGATGCATTATTAATTAACTTTTAATATGTTTTCTTAATATGTGTGAAAATTTTAGAAATACAATCAATTAGAAATGAAGGGAGTAGCTTTTAGGTTTGTTCATTACATCCTTTTTCGAAAACTGAAAATTTAGAGTTTCAAAGTTGATAATGAATCTAAAGAAGAGAAAGCTACTTAGTGATCTTCTTTGAAATTTCATTTTATTTTTGTGGTGTATTTTTCAATCTAACAAATAACATTATTGATGAAAAAAAATCTATAATTTTTAAAGCATCTTCAAAGTCAATCATTATTAGTTTCACAAAAATACCAAACAATTTTAGCTGAAATTTTTTCTACACGATTTTTATAGTTAGTGTTGTTAGGATAGTAATGTTAAGCTTGTACCATTAAATGCACGGAAAAAGTCTAGTAATGAGAATATAGCAAAAGTCACCACCGAAGAACACATAGTTTGGTCGTGTTAATTTTCCAGATCGAAACAAATCTTTGAAATGACAATTGAAATGAAGGTTTTAATTTAGCTTGTAGATCACGTGATATAGTGGAGAAGATGTTTGATTGCAATAAATTAATAGACTGGGTGCTACGCTAATTAGGGTTTCAGTGGGGCTTGTCACCATTCGCTATTTTTTGTTTTGTTTTCAAGAAGGTTAATAACAATATCTAATTAACCTACTTTAAAGGAATCTGTATATATCTGTTAGTTCGAATTCACTCATGATATTGTTATTCAAATTATTATGTATCAAAACAATCAATATTTGGAAAAATTCGAAGGGTAGATTCCTAAGTTATTCTCTCAAGCAATTGACAAAACAAAAAGGTTTTCTCAAGACTATGACTTTCAATGTTATTTTTTCTTACAACTTATGAATTAGTAGAAAACTACTTGTTTATTATTTACCCGAACGAGTGAAACACTACACGTAATGACACTCCATGTTGATAACGAATTTAAGGTAAGAAATAACAATTTAGCAGTTTTCCTAGAAACTTGTTTTAAACTTTTGATTTATTAGTGCTTTCTTATGAATTTCCTGGAAACTTCTTTTGAACTTTTGATTTATTGGCGCGTTGTTATGAATTACCCAATATGTATATATATATATATATATATATATATATATATATGATGAATAATTTTAACGAAATAGAAACATTCAAAAGTGAAATGAAAATAAATAGTTTAAATGATGGCCATACAAACCGCAACAGGAGAAACAAATGTTGAATGAGGATTGAAGTTAGGATAACAATTAGCACAACTCATTCACTTTTAAAATTTTTAAGTATAATAGAAGCAAAATTTCAATTGATCGATAAGACTTAACTTTTTTTTTTTTTTTTTTTTTTTTTGTCAAATATACATTTCCATTAGATTAAATAAAGGAGAAAAAAAAGATTTGGATAGAAAGAACCATAGTCAATGTGTATTAATATAAAATCTGAATAATATATTTAGAATAAAGATAAATTTCCTAAACTAAATATTGACATTTATCAATAATCTTCTAAAAACTTCTTGAACTCGGTTTGCCATCTCTCGAATTGATATAGATTCGCTTTGGTCGATCTCTTCGATCTCCCAATAAAGAGTAATATAATTCGCCATAGCATTATCTACATGAAAAATGAATTAAAGTTTGAAAAAAATGAATTAAAGATAAAAAGGATAAAAAAAAAATCTAAGCCATCTGATGTCATCAATAGCATAATAAAACTCACTGATCGAGTCTTTGGAGTTTAATAATAAGAGCAAAATTCGAGAGCCAACTCAAAACACTCAAAATTTGGAAGACCAATATCCTTTTCACCACCGCATGATAGAGCTCCTCTAAACACTCACGCTTTGCTGCTAGAGCCGTAGAGAAGAAAAATACGAAGATAAAGTGTAGAGCTGTTGTTATATGGCCACATCCCATTTTGCCTTCTCTGGCTTATCTATGAAACAATATGAAACTTTGCTTTACTATCCAAAGAAAAACCAGAACTAAGTAAAATTTTCTCCTTTGTAGGGATGGTGAATCAGAGATAAGGTCCATACTCGTGAGCCAAAACTTCATTTTAAAAAATTGTCTCACTTAACAACGCATATGATATGAAGTTTCTGTCGAAATACCACTCCTCCTTTATGGAGCGAACATTATGGCCCCTACTCTTTTTCATGGAGGAAACCGTATCACCGTAGTCTCCGGTTGTTCAACCGCAAAACTGCGGCTTTATCCTAGCCTTGATACTATCTTGTGCAAAAGAAGTAGTATGTCTCATGCCGATGAAAGATAAGGTTTTGGAGCTATCTTCAGCGTCAAATTGTCAATCGATTACGATTATTCACCATCTTCCTGACTTGCTCGTGGATGTGGTTTTGACTCGCCATCTTCTCGCGTGTGGCATTGTGCTCTATTGCTCATGTCTCAAAGTTATGGATTTTCCGTTGAAGTATTCTATCAATCTATATTATGCTCTTTTCAATGCTTTTAATCTTGTTAAATTAAGTTTTGTTTGGGATGAACCCTTAAATTTTGTATCTCCTTTGATCACTTGGATGGAAAACAAAGTATTTGAAAGAAAGAAAAAAACTATTTACAGGGTCTAGATGTAGTTGGCCATAAGGAAAAAAACAAAGAAATTTGAGGACAATTTTTAAAAGGTACAAAAATTATGGTCTGTTTATATAATAAAATTTGATCTTAAAATTTGGGAGTCCTAAACCAATGTTTCATCTGTCCTAGTCCAGAGCCGGTCCAATTTCCACATGAGGTACTTACATTTTTGCTAAGTTTTAAGGTTCTAGATTTGAAGTATGAAGTCTTCACAATACATACAAACCAAAGACGGTAAAATTTGAACACTTAATAAACAAGAAATTTGATAACAAAACTACTCAATTATATATAATTTTAGAAGAATTGTTGTAATATCACATTTTTTAAAGATTCACATTTTGGTGTGTCAAGTTATCTCAACAACAACGGAAAAAAACAAAAACAAACATAGTTATGTGTCATAATAGCTTTAAATATCTTTTAAGGGTATTTTTGTCATTTAATTTAATAATTTGTGTTAGAGTTATTGTTGTGTCAACATCCATATTTAAGTTTAATATTGTATGTTATTAACAAAAAATATTAGTATGTCATATCACATCAATAGCCAAAAAAAGTACAAAATATGTGTTTGTCAGAATAGCTATAAGGCACTATTCTAACATACACATATTGTTTTTCTATGATGTGACTTGGCATATTAAATTTTTATTTTAGATATAATATGTGATTGATGATACATTGATGTTACTACTACAAATTATTATAAGACCAAAATACTTTTACAATATAATTAAACTTATTGTGACATAATATTTTTTTTTTAGTTTTTCTTTTAGTGTTTATGTAACTTGGTTAAAAAAATAACAATATAATATAAGAGAGAAAAACATATAGTGTTAAAAGATATATCTAAAACTAGAAAACTAAGTGTGCTAAGAATTAAAAACTATAAATAAACAATATATACAAATATTTATGCCATAATTTTAAGTTTAATTACAACAGAAACCCAATTGATATTGTGTGCAAGAGTCAGAAAAACTAATGGCAGAATATATTTTTCAAAAATATTGTTAAATTATGATTTTTTTTTTCCTAATTTTAAGGCATTTAAGCACTTTTGCAAAATAAAAAAAAAATGACAATTTTTGGGTATATAAGAGAACCAATTAGGAAAAGAAAGGTACTTTTTTTGGGTTGGGTCACTAGACATTTTTCATCTTAGGCATTTTCCTCTCACAAAATGACAATTTTGTATTTCCTTTTTCACTCAGCATTTTGAAACGGTCAATGCCAAGATGGAAGACACGAGACAATAACACCTCTTCTTACAAACAGCAACGACGATGGTGAGCTCCGACAACAATAACGGCTTGGGCAGCATTGATAGGCGATGTTGATGGCTTCGGTGAGGTGAGACCGACGACTATGCAAACATTAGTGTTGAAATACTAGTCGCTCTTCAATTTCCTTTCAAATCCGGATTTCCCTTTCGATTCAGGTTCCTTTTGATTCTCTTCCTCTATGTGATTGGTATTTTGAGCTTTCTAAAAATTAGGATTTTTGAAATAAAGCATATTTTCGTTTAATTCCACAAGAGATAATCACTAAGACTTTTGCATTCAAAGTAGAAGATAAAGTAAGCGTTTCATTAATTATATTCTCTTCATTGTTTTGCCTTCTAGCGATTGTATATTATGCTTTTAAAGATTTGTTAGTTTTGATTTTTGTACATCTTGTCGACACGACAAGATCTCATGGGGGTGACGATGGTGAGCAAGGCAAAAATGACAATGACAATGCTTGGGCTCTCTTTTTCTAAGTCTTAGGGTTTAGTTTAGTGTAAAGTGAAATCGTAACAATGAGAGAATAAATCGTGGTTTCAAATTTAGATTTTGAAAGAGAAAGAGATATCTAGAGTTGGTTTGAGAGACCGACTAGGATTGATTCACGAGATTGTTATGTGTGGTGGTAAAATAAAAAAGGAGAGAGCAACGGAGGTTACAAAGGAATGATGGATTATAGTAACGTTACACTCGTTGTTCTTAGAGGCTGTTTTCAATTGGGTATTTAAATGTTTTTGACTTAGTTCAGTTCAATATGTATTTTGAAATAGCTGCTACAATAGTGGTATTTTGTTTATTCATGTTTTTTTAAAAAAATACATTCAAATCCAAATACAACAAAGGTAAATCAATGATGAATAACACTTGTTTTGATTGTATTTTAAAATACACAAAAAGTGTTTAATCCAATAACATTATATTTTAATGTATTTTTAGCAAATACATAATTGAATAACACTGGATTTTATTTCAAATTTAAAATACATTCAACTCCATTAAAACACTATATTCAATAACCCACCTTAGTTTATTTTTTAGAAGGTAAAATCGTCCTACATTTATGAATAAATACATATTTTAGTAATTTTTTCGTAAAATACTTTTTTAAAAGATTTAACTTGCGAAATGCCTATTTTTATAAAAAAAATCATTTTTTTTTCAAAGCCTCCTTTATAAGATTGTTTAAGAGTCTTTTTTAACCGTAAAAATAGTCCTCATTTCCAGGTTAAAATTTTAAAAGTACATATTTTCACAAAACTCTCATAAAAAGATGTCTACTTTTGAAAAAAAAATCCCAAGTAGAATCATACGTTATAACACGTAAATACATGTACAAATCTACGTGTATATAAATATAGAGAGAGAGAGGGAAGAAACAGAGCCATTAATAAAAAGAAAGAAAAAAGGAGCAGAAACGTACCAAAAGAAGTTAGAGAGAGACTTATAAGTTGTGACCCAAATATCATAAAAGACCTTTCCATTTTCATGCATCCCTATTTTCTCCATCCTCTTCCCTCCTTCTTCTTTTTTTTTTCTTTTCTTTTAATCTAATCTAATTTTTTCCCTGTTTAATTTAATTTAATTCAATTCTCCTCTTCTCATAATAATAACAAACAAAATATCAAAGATCCGATATTATTAACAAAATTAATTACTTTTTTATTTTTGGTTTATAAAAAAAACAAAAAAAAAGCTTCTAACTTTATAACTCTGACTCTCTATTTCTCCTTCTTCTACACGCCGCCTACCAAATATAAACACACTCTCTCTCTCTCTCTTCCTCTCGCACTCTCTTTGCATTTTCCTCTGAATTTTCCCAGAAAAATTTCATTGTTTTCTGATAAATAATCTTCATTACTCTCTCCCTAATTTTTGAAAATTTTGTTTTCTTTTTCCTTTGTTGTTTTTTTAAAAAAAAGTTCTATCTTTCTCTCTTTGCGTGTGTGAGATATTTTTCCCCTTCATCACCTTTACCCGATTGGTGATTTTATATGTTAATGGTAGTTCTTCAACCTCACTGGTATCGTTCTCTCTCTCAAAACATTAATCTCTCTCGCATTGTCACTCAGATTTTTTATTTTTTTTTTTCTGTCACTGAGTTTCGTCTAAAAAGTTTGAAGATTTGATCTGAGAAAAAAAGATCGGATTTTTCCTTGCGTGATTGTGAGTTTTATTTTATTCCTCTGATCGTTGTACATTATTCTTATCTGGGTTTTCTTGTTCTCTCTCGAAACTGATATATTTTCTGTAGCTAAGAACATAGTGATTTTCTCCAAAAATTTTATCGTCCGTACAGTTTGATCTGATTATAATTTTGTTTCTTTGTTTGTAATATCTAAAAATTTGATCACTTTGTTTTTGGCTATGTGTTTGGGGTTAAGGACTCATGTGAATCATGTTAATATAGTGTTTGATCTCATATGGTTCATCATGTTATGAGGTTTTGAGTGATTCAGCTTATAGTGACACTGAAATTGTCTGTGTTCTTACGTGTTTTTGCAGTGAGGTTTTTTCTTGATTTCAAGTAAAAGACAACAAATTGTAATGGAAAAAGTTTATGTTTTCTTTGCTGATTAGTGTTGGATTCTTAACCCAAAGTTTCTTTTTTCTTGTTATTTTAAGAACCTACCAGTGATTTTTTTATTATATATTTTTATAAAGTCATTCTAATTCTTGAATAAAAATAAGAACAAACAACTTGTGACACTAAGATCTTTTTGTCTGTTTCTTTCATCTACAACTTTTTCACTTAGTTTCTTTTTGGTGGTTTGTTTTAACAGCTTATGTAGTGTTTTTGTTTTGTTGCAGTTGTGTCAAAGATTTATCATTGATCATCACAAACTTTTGAGGTGAAAAGTTTCCATTTTTTCCCCTTCTGCTGAGTGTACATATCATCGATATCTCTCGAGATGGATCAAAGAAGACATGAGCCTGAGTTTGATGAATTTGAGAAGCTTCTTGGTGAGATTCCTAAAGTTACTTCAGGAAACGATTATAATCATTTCCCTATATGTTTGAGCTCAAACATATCATCAACCATCAAGAAAGCAACTCAATTCGAAGAACAAAATCTTCTTCTTCCCGATGACCGCGCTTTTACAACTTCATTTGCTGAGGCAAACTTAAACTTTGGAATCTCGAATCAAGCTCAGGAAGATCCCAATCTTATGTTCATTAATCCTTCTTACCATTCTCCTAATAGCTCACCTTGTGTATACGACAAGTTTGATTCAAGAAAGCTCGATCCGGTAACGTTTAGGAAGCTGCAACAAGTTGGATGCTTTCCAAATTTCTCTTCAGGGATGTCACCTGCTCAGCCGCAGCATTACTTGCAACCCTCACAGCCTCTGTCTCACTATCCATCGTTTGATCATCAGTCTCATATGAACTGGAGGAATGTTGAAGAAGAGAATTTTCAGAGGCTTAAGCTGCAAGAAGAACAGTATTTGTCTATGAACCCTCATTTCCACTATCTTTATAACAATAACCAGAGCTTGGATATTGCTTCAAGACAGGAACATTTCGATTATCGCCGAGCTGAACAGTCCAACAGAAACTTGTTTTGGAATGGAGAAGATGGTGACGAGAGTGTGAGGAGTTTTGATGGAGTAAGGAAAATGTGTTATCCGGAGAAGATTTTAATGAGATCGCAGCTCGGTTTAAACACCGCTAAAGTGATAAAGTATGGTGCTGGAGATGATTCGCAAAATGGAAGACTTTGGTTGCAGAACCAACTCAATGAAGATCTCACAATGAGCCTCAACAATATGACATTGCAGCCTCCAAAGTATAACTCTGTTGCAGAGGCAAGAGGGAAGATATATTACCTGGCCAAGGATCAGCACGGCTGTCGCTTCTTGCAGAGAAAATTTGCTGAGAAAGATGGGAATGATATAGAGATGATCTTTACTGAGATCATTGACTATATAAGTGAGCTTATGGTAGATCCTTTTGGGAATTATTTGGTTCAAAAGCTGCTCGAAGTATGCAACGAAGATCAGAGAATGCAGATTGTTCATTCCATAACTACAAAACCAGGAGTGCTTATCAAAATCTCTTGTGATATGCACGGGTAAAAAAACCGTAAAAACCTTTTCTTTCGATACAAATATCTATGTGTTTCTGATCTTAACCTGACCTTACATTGTCATTTTTAAACAGGACTAGAGCTGTTCAAAAGATCGTTGAAACAGCTAAGCGACAAGAGGAGATTTCAATCATCATTTCTGCTTTGAAGCTTGGCATTGTGACTTTGATAAAGAATGTAAACGGTAATCACGTTGTTCAACGATGTTTACAGTATCTGTTACCTCAGAGCGGAAAGGTTAAACAACTTTCTTTACAGTTTTCAATTGAAGACAATGTTTTGAAAATGTGGTTTTTTTTTTGGTCTCTAATCCATTTTTCTTTTCTATTCAGTTTCTTTTCGAATCTGCGATTACTCATTGTGTTGAGCTTGCAACTGATAGACATGGATGTTGTGTACTTCAAAAATGTCTTGGCTATGCGGAAGGCGAAGAAAAACATCTCTTAGTCGCTGAAATTGCTTCCAATGCTCTTCTCCTCTCTCAAGATCCTTTCGGGTATTCTTTTCGTTCTCTTTGAACTTTTAATATCTTTCTTGTAATAATGGTGAAAAGATTCAAACTTTTTTTTTTTTACAGGAACTATGTTCTTCAATATGTCTTTGAGCTTCAACTTCAATGGGCGACCTTTGCAATCCTTGAGCAACTAGAAGGAAACTACACAGAGTTATCGATGCAGAAATGTAGCAGCAATGTAGTTGAAAAGTGTCTGAAACTAGCTGATGACAAACACCGAACTCGCATCATTAGGGAACTCATAAGCTATGGTCGTCTTGATCAAGTGATGCTTGATCCTTATGGAAATTACGTCGTTCAAGCAGCTCTTAAACAATCCAAGGTAAAGAAAAAACAAACAATAATTTGATTGATTTTAGATTTTTAGTCCTTTGAGAATCAGATTGTTTTTCAAATTCAGTCCCTTAAAATATCATATTTGTTGTTGTAGGGGAATCTTCATGGTCTATTGGTTGATGCCATTAAACTTCATATCTCATCTCTTCGAACCAATCCTTACGGTAAAAAAGTCCTCTCTGCACTTAGCTCGAAGAAGTAAATCAGCAGGTAATAATACAAACTCGAAAATTGAATATTTTATTTCTCTCTCTATTTTTAATCGTCAATTTGTCTTGAAAATTGCAGATTTGTATCAAATGTGGCTGTTTGTTGTTGGTAAAGTTACCTTGTAATTGTAATGTAATAAAAGCATATTTCGTAGGTTTTGTTTTGTTTTGTTTAAAGATTCAAAGAGACGAAAGATTCATACTTTCATAGAATGGTTTTAATCTAATCTACAATTCCCCTCTGTTTCGAATCCTTTCTTTGTACAATTTGATATAATCATATCGGATGTTTAAAACGTTAAGATGTGTTTTATTATTTTGTGTGGAATTTGTTTTCTTGGAAGAGAAGTAAATGGGGTTTTCGAATAAAAAGAGGAGTAAAAAAAAACCGATGGTCAAGATTCAAAAAGTCTTGAATTCTCATACGTGTTGGACCGTTAGTATTCAGTACTTTATAGAATAATAAATAAATAAAGTGTAACTATGGTGTCCAGTCCAACAGATGAATTGAATTTCTAGAATATAATAAATATTGAAACCCCCCCCCCACATATTATGGGAGATGATGGCTAAGACAACGTGTCTGAATCACAGAAGATGAAACAGTCAACGCTTTTTGTAACTAGTACAAGTGTGTTTAATTCTGGTTTGGTTCGGTCCTAAATCGTTCGGTTTGAAATAGATTCTATTGTTTTTAAAGGACCAGATCATATCAAAAATGAATAAATCCAATTTTTATTTTCATTTACTCGCTACTTTAGTAGTTTATATAATCTAACACACACAGACAGACAAATCAAAGGAGATCGATTGTGAAAGAAACCAAAAACAAAAAAAAAATCGAAGATAAGATTATTGTGCAAAGACATGGTGTTCCGTGGCGATACGGTGATGTCCGTAGCTCATTTATCGGCGGAGATTTTTCAGCGGTTACGGTTGATTCCGCAATCGGAACGAATCAGCAGCGGCGAGATGCTTCAACTCGTTTGCTGTTTTCCACTTCAGCAATTGGGTCGATTCGTCTTATGGTTCTGGAATTATATATGTGTTCCACCTCCAGAAATTTCATATTTTGATGATAACGATGATGGTTATGGATCATCATCGTCTTCTCCGATTGTTACTCATCATAATTACTATCATCTTCATTTGGAGTGACCAAATTTTTCTTATTGTTGACTGTAAAGTTTTTTTTTTTATATTTTTTCCCCTTTTTGTATAGAGGAGAAATTTCATGTTTTGATTATTGGGGTTTCATTTCTTGAGATTGTTGCATAATCGGAGTGATGCATATAGTTTTTTTTAGCTTTCATCATCTTAAAGAAGTCAAAGGAGCTTGCTTTTTGATCTATTACTTATCCAAATCTGGCTCTTGGTTGATGGAGATTATATATAGTCATTCGAGTTTGTTCTGTTTTATTGGGAAATATCGGAAAATCGGTTTAACGTAGGATTGTTTAGTTGGTGAAATTATGAGGGTGAAGATCAAGGATTTGGAGCTCATCAAGCAAAAAAAATTCAGCTAATTTTTTAGTCTTTTGTCGATAATTTTTTAGTCTTTTGGCGATAATATGGTTATCCTTAAAGTTACAGGGCATAATCCTTGGATGTGTATATGTGATCTATAGTATGAATATTTTTTTATGTTATCAGAAACTATTGTGGATGATCAAGTTGCAAGTACTTTCTTCTTCTTGTGTGATTCTACAAGATCATTTGTAGTTTCCTGTGGTTATATATTGCTCTACCAAATTGACGAGTAATCTCGAGATAAAGCAAAGGTACATTTAATCAAATCTCTCAACTCTCTTTAGTGTGTTATTCAGAACTGAATTTCATTTGGCTTACTTGCTGATAAATTCTTAACCCTTTTTATGGATGGTTGTGTATGAATTATGATATGATGATTTGATGATGTGTTCTCAAAAATGAAACATCAAAGTTTAGTTTGAGATCTCCTAACTGATTAGTTCTTGCTGGTCTCTTGTCACTGCAGGTTGGATCAGTTTTCTTGACTCCAGTTTAAAGTTTTTGTTGTCATTTTTTCTTCGAGTAAAATCTCTTTGTACTTCAAATGTAAAAGTTTGAAATGTTTCGGAGTCGTCTTGAGGTACTTTAACTCGGAATAGAAATTCAAAATCTTAAGGGGGTCCAATATTTTGACTCTTAATATATAAATCCTTCATTTTTCTTTAGTTAAGGTGTTTTCTACAATTTGTTTTTGTTTATGTTTTCAGTTTACTATGTAAGGCTAATGTTTCGTTTCTTAATTTATTCATAACCGGGAAAATTTGTGTGAGTTTCATAGCTAATTTTGATCATGTTCCCATATGTTTCATAGCTAATCGGAAACGCTACAAATAAGATAAAGGAAAAGAAGTATAACTTGGGCCAGGCTGAGAAACATAGGAAAAACGCCAAGTGGTAACCAAAAACAATTCTTATTTGGGCCAACGGGCCTGTTCTGTGAAAATAGGGTCCAAGACCCCTTCGTGAACCAGACTCGTGAAAAGATTTTTAAGAAAAAAAACTAAAATATCCATAAGATTCCACAATGACGAATCACCAAACTTTGATCATTTCTCAAAGATCCACAAAATCTATCAGATGTACGAACACTGCATATATAGATAGATATGGCCAGTCCTACTAGAGATATTAACTTTCCCTAGTAAATATTATCACATTTTTGTTCTAACTTTTAAGAATCAGCCATTAATCCATCCACTTGGACTTTTGTCCAAAAATGGTCAAAGGACATTGAGTTATGAAAAGAATATGCCACGTAGACATTTTCCAATATTGTCTAAGGTAATGTGTTTCTATAATAGTGAAAGAAAAAAATTGGTATTTAGTCTTATTACAACAGAGACCACAGTCCGATTAGTATCGAGGGATTATCTGAATAGACTGAACCGTTTGATAGTAATTTGGGTTATTTTTCACTTGGCTGTTTAGTTGCACGCACGTTATAAACTTATAATAATATACAAATTAAAAAGTAGAAAAGACAAGGGTGGTGATTAACGAGGATGATGGCGCAATTAGATAAAGATTATTATATACTAACTTTTAATATAAAAAATCAGAAAGAAACATGAAAAAAGCTCATATTTTCTACTACCTACGGCTACTCAAAAGCTATCTAACCAAAAAAAATAAGATTTCAATTAATAACTACACCTTACATATATTTCGATTTTCATCCTATTTGTTACGATTGACTTTTACAAGGAAATATAGAGTTTTAGCTTCTTCTTTTTTTTTGTCGACTAGTTTTCTAGTAGAATTTATGGTATAACTTTATAACTAAATATATAATTTTAATATATAGCCTTCTTATATTATTACTAATTAATTTGTTTTTGGCGTACTAATTAATTTATTTGAAGAATTCACTAAGGTTTTAAACTTTAAAAAAAGCCTTTACTAATTTAGTGACCAAAATCTCTTTTTGTGGAATCTCATAATGATGCTCTGCTACACTGTTTGACCTCATTGGATTCCCCACCGTTAGTTAGATATTTCTTCCGTCTTTACCCTTCATCGAGAGCAGAGTGATAGATCGATCTTAGTGAGATAACGCCGTCAAAATACAAACGGCGATTCCAAGTCCCTAGTTAACGGCGAGCAAACCGAAACAGAAGAGAGACCAACAGCTCCATCGGGAGACAGAATCTTGTGTCTGCTTCCCCATCATATACTACTGTTAAACCCCACCCCCCTTGATTGAATTTGAAACTATTTGTAAGCCAACAAAAGACAAACATTATTATTACGACTCAACTCAAATTAGAATACTGTAGTACTCTATAATATAAATGATCATAAAAATTTTTAAATAAAAGGGATGGAATACCATAAATGATCAAATTTTTCGAATAGTTAAGCTGTTTTTTATTAGCTTATTTCTTTATAACTACCACGTTAACTTTGTCAATTTAACGAACAAAAGAAACTTTGTTTTACTAGTTAGAAGGTAGAACACACATCTTAACAAGGTATTAGTTATTTATTGGTGATAAAATTAAAAAAAAAGAAAAAAAAAAAAGAGGAAAAAACTATGCATGAGTTGTTTAATCTGTAACTAGCAAAAAGTAACAAGCTATTCAACCAGTAGTATGATGGGTCAAAACAATATTTTCTAAAAAAATTACTGATAAAGTCGACACTTTTTGCAGAACTTTGTTCTCTTTTTCTTTATTTTATCTTTTAGTGGCATCGTTCGATACGATGTTTCAGAATTTATTCGTTTCAAAATTATAATTTAACAGAAAGAAACACACTAACATAAAGAGGAATATATGCTTGTAAAGTACGCAAATTTTTTATTTTTTCAAAGATCATGTTTTCTTTTCCATCGTTAATTTAAGGTACACTAAAAATAACCAAACAGAGTGATAAATTAGTTAGATGCAAATTAATGCGAAGACCATATTGTATGTAAAACATTAAGGGGTATAATTGGAAACTTATGTATTTTGGTTCGTCGCTCTTTGGAGCGGAGCTCGTAAAAAACTTCACAAGGAGTTGCATCGACAACCTCGCCATGACTCGTGGGCTCCACTCACATCTCAAATTGTTTTTTTTTTTTTTACAGTTATAAAACTCAAAACAGTATTATTTCGTTGTTTTGAAAAAAAACAACAAAACTTATTATGCGAATTTTTTCCGAGTAATTCATATTTTTTATTCAATAATATTGGCTAGTTAATTTTTTTTAATACAAATATCATAGTTTTTAGTAGAAAACATTGATTGATATTTTGCAGATAGTAGATACTTTCAGTTTTTGATCAATTTATATGAAATAAATCATTTGCCAAAAAAGAAAATTACATGAAGGTGTTTTTTTTTTAATATAATAAGATGCTATATTCAACTATTTTGTAAGTTTAATCATAAAAAGTTTGTTATGCAGTCTTTTTATCCCTCGTAGTATTATTATCAAATAATCATTTGAATACCCATTACCTAAAGAGAAAAGCATTATTATTATTAGCCAAGCCAATGCGGATATTTTTTTAGAAAAAGTTGGGGATTTTTTCCGAATCATTTTTAGACGGTTTCGTTTCCGTAATTATTAATTTGTTGTAGCTGTAATATACATTGGTCTATTAATTACCCCCAGAAAGGTGTATTTAGGGGATAATTAAACAGTAGAGAGAGAGTGATAAAAAAAAAGAGAGAAAAAGTGAGTCTTTTCATCATCAAAGGAGAGAGAGAGTGAGAGACCCACTTCAATGTCGTTGCAGAATCACTGGTGTTAGTGGTGGTGGGTTACAGAGAAGAGTAATAAGAGAACTCTACTAGAAGAAGAAGAAGATTAATAAAAGGTGTTAGCTTTTTTTCAAAACTTTCACACCAAATAAAGCCTTTGGTTAGATAAGTGAGAAGCATAATACCCCAAAAGCTTCTTCCTTTATTAACTCTCATCCCTTTCTTTCTTCTTCTTGGCTTTTAGACTAAACAGTGAGGAGATGGTTGCGGTGCATTTTAGCAAGGAGAGTTTTCTGTTTTGGTTTTGCTTCTGGGGACTTCTTTCTCTAACATTCGCTGGGAGACTCACTGTTTCAAGGCAGAATTTTGAAGTGCACAAACACTTGAATCGATTGAATAAACCAGCCGTTAAGAGCATTCAGGTTTCTTCTTAAATCTCCATTTTCAATTTTTGTTTTTTGTTTGTTTGCTGTTACCTACCTAATTGATTCCTGGAAAGTTCCTATCTTTTGCTGGAAATTTTGGTTCCATAGCTTAAGTTATTAGGAAGAAAATGTAGGAAATTTTTTTATTACTATGTGAAAAATGTGAACTCAAAATTGATTAACAATTTCTCTTGTATGTTTGATATGTCACACAGAGTCCAGATGGTGACATAATAGACTGTGTCCACATCTCTAAGCAACCAGCTTTTGATCATCCTTATCTCAAAGATCACAAGATTCAGGTAATATTTGTTTCAGCATTTGCCTCAAATTTACACTCTTTTTTATTTTCAATTTTGCTTATGTATTCACATATTACGAGTTTGTAAACAGATGAAACCAAGTTACACTCCAGAAGGGATGTTTGATGAGAGCAAAGTGTCTGAGAAACCAAAAGAGAGAATCAATCCAATAACTCAGTTATGGCACCAGAGCGGAATGTGTTCTGAAGGGACAATACCAGTGAGGAGGACAAAGAAAGAAGATGTCTTGAGAGCGAGTTCTGTTAAGCGGTATGGTAAGAAGAAGCACCGTACTGTTCCTCTGCCGCGATCTGCTGATCCTGATCTCATTAACCAAAGTGGTCATCAGGTAGATTTTAGTGATCTTTAGATTCTTTTACCTATATGTCTATGTATTGTGTGGATTCTTGATGCAAGAGTTTCTCTTTTGTATGTGGATTTGTGGGCGATCTAGCACGCAATAGCTTATGTGGAAGGAGGCAAGTTTTATGGGGCAAAGGCGACAATAAATGTATGGGAACCCAAAGTGCAAAACTCTAATGAGTTCAGCTTGTCTCAGTTATGGATTCTTGGAGGTTCTTTTGGTCAAGATCTCAACAGTATTGAAGCTGGTTGGCAGGTAAACTACCTATATAATGTCATAACATTTTAACTTAGTCTCAATTATACTTATGCTCTTAGCTTCACTGACATATATATACAATCCAATACAAATCAGGTTAGTCCGGATTTATATGGCGATAACAACACAAGGCTTTTCACATACTGGACGGTAAGCTCAAAACTCCAGTATATAGTATATAGTATGCCTTTTGGGCTAACAATGTTTGACTTTTTATGGATTTGTCTTCTTGGAACAAACTACAGAGCGATGCTTATCAAGCTACTGGCTGCTACAATCTCCTCTGTTCTGGTTTTATACAAATCAACAGTCAAATAGCAATGGGAGCCAGTATTTCTCCGGTATCTGGCTTCCATAACCCTCAATACGACATTAGTATTACTATTTGGAAGGTAAAAACTGGTTTTCATTTGTTAAAGTTCCTCCCAAAGTACCATTTCTTCTCTTCAGGCATTCTAAAAATTCTCAGTTTCTTACCTCAAAACTGCGAACTTTATGGATCAGTGATTGTGTTTGATGAATCAAACTAGTTTCCATTTGTAGAACTTCTATCAAGAACTGTTTCTTTTCATGGAATTCTTATACATTAGCACCCTTTTTATCCTCAAAGATGCTAACTTAATGGATCTGTGAGTGTGTCTAGTGAATCAAACCGATAACATGGGAACATTTTTCTTGTAGGATCCGAAAGAAGGGCACTGGTGGATGCAGTTTGGGGATGGGTATGTGTTGGGATACTGGCCAAGCTTTCTATTCTCATACTTAGCGGATAGTGCATCGATAGTAGAATGGGGCGGAGAAGTAGTAAACATGGAAGAAGATGGTCACCACACGACCACTCAAATGGGAAGTGGTCAATTTCCAGATGAAGGGTTCACGAAAGCGAGTTACTTTAGGAACATTCAAGTCGTTGACAGCTCTAACAATCTGAAAGAACCAAAAGGGCTCAACACTTTCACTGAGAAATCGAATTGCTATGATGTTGAGATTGCTAAGAATGATGACTGGGGGCATTATTTCTACTATGGAGGTCCTGGAAGAAACCCTAATTGTCAGTAGAGGATGAACAGAAGAAAGAAGATGATGAACATGAAGATGTAGAGGAACACTTGTACTGCATTTTTTCCTTGTGTTTATGTGAAGTGTGAAAATATCGTTTTTGTTGATTTTTTCTTACACTTTACTATCTGTGTTTGGTTTTGCCTGGACATTGTTTTTTTCTGGTTTATAGGTTTTAGTTATGGGTTTTGGGGTTTTAATTTGTTACTTGGGTTGGAAGAGAAAAGTTTGTTTGTAGTTTGTAAGAAGTGTGAAAGAGAGAATTTGATACTCTCTGTTGTAAGTTGTAACCTTTAAGATAAAAAGGTTATATGTTAAGAGTCTTTTCTTCGTTGCTTTTGCTTATGATAAGAGGTTTGATTCATTGTACCAACTAATTATTCTTTTAATCAATTAAATGTCAGCATTTGACACTTCAACTAAAAAGTCTGTTGGTTAATAGTGATAATTGTTTTTCTTTTGACATAACATAAAGTAGAAAAAGCATAAGGCAGAGGCAAAATGTCTCTGTTGGTGGCAAAACAGTGCTATCAAAGGGTTGTAATTGAAAGTAATTTCCAAGTTCTAGTTCATGTTCTCTAAAGTAAGATGTGTTGACATGAACATCTACCACTTATACAAAGATATTAAGCTTTTGGGCTTCCAAATACTGTGAACCTATGCTTTAACGAGCCAACCCATTTGTTAACAAAACAGGGCCATTTACTATAATTTCTTTTGATTCAAATTGTATTAGTTATAATTAATAATGTTGGAGTTAAATATTTGATTCGCCGAAAAATTGATACGCCAAATCTATCAAAGTCGATTAGTTAATACTAGGCCTGGGCAAAATATCCGAACTCGAGTACCCGACCCGAATCCGACCCGAAAAAATCAATCCGAATCCAAACCCGAAATATTAAAATACCCGAACGGGTACTAAACTTCAAAACCCGAAAACCCGAACCCGAATCCGATCCGAACCGAAACCCGAACATGTACCGAACATACCCGAAATATATGTACATACTAATATATTATTAGTAATAATTATACTTGTAATAAGACAAATGCTTAAATATTCATGATTTTTGGATATTTTAAATTTATTTTGAGTATATTTAGTTGTTTTTTGGTAGATTTGGGTAATAATACTTATATTTTTTTAGAATTTTGGATATTTTCAAGTAATTTAGTAGATTTACATTCAATTTTTTTTGTTTTTTGGATATTCGGGTAAATCCGAACCGAATCCAAACCCGACCAATTCCGAACCGAATCCGATCCGAAGTTTTTTAATACCCGAACGGGTAAGGAATTTGTAAACCCGAAAAACCCGAACCCGAAAATTCTGACCCGAACCCGATCCGAATATCCGAACGCTCAGGCCTAGTTAATACGAAAACAAAAAATGGGAAATAAAGAGAGAGAGAAAAGGAGGGGAAATATGGGTTAGGCCAAATCATGTTCCTTGGGAGCACATGGAACCATCATCCAGTTTCCATCTTCTTTACCTATAAGAAACAACTAAACAGCTCACCGCTTCTCTCATATCTACTCATTTCACACACAAAATAAACTATTAATCATTTTGTTATGGACTAATCTCATACACATGAATTGTACATAGAAAAGAAAAGAAAATAATCAGAGAAAGAACAAAACACATTCATTGAATGAGCACATTGGGAAACTTTGAGACCTAACTCTCAGAAAATATAAAAAAAAAAAAAAAATCCCAAAAGATAAACTAAGAACAAAATTTTATTAACTGATTAATATTATAATTTTTAACAAAGTTATCATTTGTGAACACTTATTTTTCAAGAACTATTTTTATACAATACGAATGTTTTATATTTTGTGACTAAAAATAAGATAATCAATGTGTCAAAACATAAAATAAGAAAAAAAAAAAAGATAATCAATGATATCTCCACGGTATATATATCTTATAACTTGTTCGTGACTATTTTGGAAACGAAATTTAAATAAAATAATAAATACTAATGTGCCCGTCATTGATAAAAATAACAATACAAAACCCAAATGGTGCGCACTGCTCTTTACAACTATTTCATCCTTTTTCAACTATCTATGTACATAGTTGATGAACTAGAACCTTTTACGTGTCATAAATCAATTCCACATTACACTTTTATTCTATAATTTTCATTAAAATTTATAGTGGGATATACAATTAAGTATTAAAACCATTAAAATTAAATTATTCAATGCGTTGGTGTAAAGTGACATGTGCACACTTGGCCTTACATGCGTACTCGTGTATATAAACACTAACACATGTAATTCACAAGTCACACATCAAAAACAACAACACAATAATAAGCACTAAAAACATTTGTTCTTCTCTTCATTTGCCCTCTCCGAGTCTCTCCAAAAACTACTAACAATGGAGGCAATGAAGATGAAGCTTTTGGTGGCGGTTTTGGTGGCAATGATGGCATTTTCTGCGGTTCAACAGACGGCTGCAGCGGTTGATGCTCCCGCACCGAGCCCTACCTCCGATGCTACCTCGTTTATTCCTACCTTTTTCGCCTCCGTAGCGGTTTCGGCCTTTGGGTTGCTCTTTTAAGAAGTTTCTTATGTTTAATTGAATCAAGTAAAATCAATTAATTGATGTTGACGTCTGGTCTTGTTTGTGTCTCTTTGAGCTCTTGACATCGTCTAGTTGATTTTTATGTGGTTTATGTTTCATCTCTTTCTCTCTTGCTTTATCTCTCTGTTATGTATTCTTGTTGACTCGTCCTTAAATCAATAATATTTATTATTATTATTATGATTTGTCTATTATTTCCCCCCTTCGATTTTAAAATTTATTTAGTATATACATTAAAATCTTAAAATGAGGATTTGGTGCAAACACAAACCGAGAAATTTGTATACCGTTAAGCTGGATCTAAGTGGATGTAATAACCTATTATATTCGTAAAGTTCAAAACTGGTTTATTAAAGTTTTTTTTATTTGTTTTTGTTAAAGTTCAAAATTAGTTTAGTTGTCGACCTTTACTCGTATATGTACTAAAAAAAAACAGATTATATTAATCGGAATCTTAATCTAAAAGCAAGTTAAAGCTTGCTAACATGCTTTCTTTTTTTTCTGAGTGAGAGCGGACAAAAAGCAAACGCCTTTTAAGTTTTCACATGGCATATCTTTAATCAAATGTAACTAATTTATTTTATCCCGATATTAAGAGTTCCTAATATGTTTGGTATTGATGTCCAAAAAAAGTTTCGTATTGACCCATACTGTATTTAATCCTCTGCCAAAACAGTTACTTTTCCTTTAGTTGTATAAAATACTATACGAAACAACATTTTGATGGTCTTAATTAACAACAATCCGCATGTATGTTTCTTCTTCCTTTTGTCGATGACTGGTAATTTTCATGTCGTAGCACTCAAGTAACCCAATATATAGGCCCATTATTCAATTCTTTTTAAAAGTCCATAATTAGGAAGAAAAAAGGAATGTGATTTGTATTTTCCTTTTTTTTTTTTTTTTTATGTAATCAAAATCTAAATAAAATATAAAAGGGAAAGAGAAGCAGTTGGAAAATAAACCCTCGCTTTTTTCATCTTTTCCATGGACAGTTGTATCAAGAAATCGGCGGCCAAAGCTAATCTATTGGGTAAACGAAAGCCAGAAGATGAGATCAAACCTAAGGAAAAATCCGAGGAGAAGGAAACAACGAAAGGATGTGCTCAATTTCTCCAGCAGATCAAAGGAAAGATCGAGTTGTTGGAGACAAAATCTGATAAGGCTAATTTAAGGAAGTTGCCCTTAGACAAAAGACGCTCTTTGTTTTACGTCTCCGTACCCAAATTAAAATATCAGACATCATCGATTTTTTTAAAAATGTTGGAGAAGTTGTACGTGTTCAACTTATTCTAAACCACAAGGCAAGGGCATAGTATGTGTTGTGGCTTTGTTGAGTTTGCGTCTGCTAACGAAGCAAAGAAGGCACTCGAAAAGAAGAACGGTGAATATTTGCAAAATCGCCAGATCTTTCTTGTTGATGTGGCTTAGATTGCTCCATACCATTCACAACCCAAATATTGCTTGGATCACAAGGTTTGGTATGAAGACTACCTTCCGATAGAAGAAGAAGATGATGAGATTGCTCCATACTATTCACAACCCAATTATTGCTTGGATCACAAGTTTTCTTGCACGGATCATAAGGTTTGGTACAATTACGAAGAGTACCTTCCGATAGAAGAAGATGAAGATGAGACAACTACAAATTTTGTTGAGGAAGTACTCTTTGTTGCTAATATCTCTCCCCAAACTAAAATATTACATATCATCAATTTCTTCAAGTATTATGGAGGAGTTGTCAATGTTCGGCTTATTGTAAACCATGAGGGTAAGCATGTGGGCTATGGCTTTGTTGAGTTTGCTTCTTCTAACGAAGCAAGGAAGGCGCTGGAAAAGAAGAAGGGTGAATATTTGCATGACTACAAGATTGTTCTTGATTTGCCTATAAGAGAGCCCCATACCCTTCAGAACCCGAGTATTGCATAGATCACAATGTTTGGTACGAAGACTACCTTCGACGAGAAAGCCTTCTGATAGAAGAAGATGAGGCAGTGGAAGGACTTGATGAAACAACTCCCGCTTTTGTTGAGGAAGTTGCCGTAAGGAAAAAGACGCTCTTTATTGACAATATCGCTCGCGAACTTAAACTATCAAAAATCATCGATTTCTTCGATAATGTTGGACAAATTGTTAGTGTTCGACTTATTGGAAACCACGAGGGTAAGCATGTGGGTTGTGGCTTTGTTGAGTTTGCTTCTGCTAACGAAGCAAAAAAGGTGCTGCAAAATAAGAATGGTGAAAATTTGCGTTGGCGTAAGATTTTTCTTGACGTGGCTGAGATAGCTCCATACCCTCTCCGACCTAAGTACAAGCTTGCAGAGAAGCTTTGGTACGAAGACTACCTTGGAAGAGAAAGCCTTGTGATAGAAGAAGATGATTTGGAGACCAAACTGAATTTGAAGAAACAGAAGGTACCTATATTCTGCGGTAAGAAGATTACCTTCTCTGACGAGGACTGATAGAAGAAGAAGATGAAGCTCTTTGGTGTTTAACTTGTGATACAATGCAACTTTTTTTTATTACTTTGGGATTTTCTTTATGTTTTCTTTAAGTTTTGTCTGAACGTACGTTAAAAAAAAAAAAGCAGTTCCCGTCAGAGTTGTATGACTTTTCTGGTTCTGTTTTCTTCTCCGTTGATCGATTTGGTATTTCCATTATTTCCGCCAAACCCTAATTTGGAGACTTCCTATGGAAAACAAGACACAGTCAATGGTACCCGTTGCAGATTCTAACATGGAAAAACTCAGATATATATAAGTTTTATGTTATTTCTCTGTTTCTTAGCTTATATTGAGCTTTTTTTGGGAAAACAGAAGGATAAAGTCACAGGAAACCTCAAACATGAAGTTGTTAAGCTCCTTGAAGCGTCTCTGAAGTTAACAGTTCCTCATGAACCTAATATTGACCCATTGGTTAAAGTCTGCTCTGAAAACTTTGGCGATTACCAATGGTGCTCCCGTAAATATTTGCTTTGATTCAATCCTTTCGTATTTGTTTACTTATCTCCTTACTGTTGTTTGTAGTAACAATGCTATGAGCTTCTGTAGCGAAAAGTGGATTTGTCAACGTTATAAACTTATAATTATAGATAAGTGAGTGGCTTGGCTAAGGTAAGTAACTCCATACTGTATTGTTTCGCTTATATGATTGGTTTATGAGTCCTCGGACATAACATTAAATCTTTAGCATTGTTTGATTTAAATGTGTATTATGCAGAGCATTGAACATATGCTTGGTATTGATACATGGGCTCCTACTATGTCAGTTAAAAGAGCTATAGTTGATTTTTCCCACCCCAATATTGCAAAAGAAAAGGCATGTTGGCCATCTACGGTCAACCATAATCGGTGACGACACATTAGCTCGCATACTCGAGTTTTCAAAAGTTGAAGTTCTACGCAGAAACCATGTTGGTGACTGGGGAACACAGGTACTTTGTTTTTTTGCTCTTAGAACACTCCATGCTTTGTTGATGGTGTACCAATGTTATTAGCGATACAAAAGCTTTGCTTTAATCTGCAGTTTGGCATGCTAATTGAGTACTTGTTTGAGAAAATTTTCTGACCCAAAAGAGTGTAACAGAGTTAGCGATTGGAGATCTTCAGGTGAGTAATCTTATATTTATGCCTTTATAAGCATAAAAGTACTCAATTTCTAACTTCAGATGTGTTTTGATCTAACAGGCATTTTACAAAGAATCACAAAGTAGGTTTAATAAGGATCCTGACTTTAAGGAGAAGGCACATAAAGGTGTGGTCCGTCTACAGGTAATTTTTTCAACTGAATCAGTTTTCTTGAGGCACAATCAATCACTAACTTGCTTGCATTACTAACATTTTAAACTACTGTATTGCTTTTTCTTTCCTTTTGTGCAGAGTGGAGATCCTAAGTATCGTAAGGCTTGGTATACTAAGATTTATCAACGCCTTGGAATTGAGCTTGAAGATAAGGTAAGAAATATCTTCGGTTTTAATTTCAAGATAATGACAAGACGAGCCATGTCGGTTTTGGTTCTGTCCTTGGAAAAGATGGCAGACTATATAGAACTCGAGATTCAGAAGTGGTCTCTTTAAGTTATTTGCTAGATGAGGCCAAGTCTCGTAGCAAAGTTGTCCTTAATTGAGCGCGGTTTAATGCCCTTTTGTTACCACCATTGTTAATATTTTTTGGATTCTTGAATCATTTCAGTTGTTCAGCTAAAATGTTCAACCCTTGAGATTGACTCAGTGCAGGTAAAGACGAAGAGTGGAGTGCTGAGGAGCTTGACCAAAACAGCTGAGGCAGTTGGATATGGTGCTGTGAAGTAAGTGTCTGATTCTTAACCTTTTTGTAATGAAGGCAACACAAATGGGATGGATGTTCTTATAAAATGGCTCTAATAGTGTTGAATTTAAGTAATAAACCTTTTGTTAAATCTGCTTTGAAGGTATGCTGATTTGAAGAACAAAAGATTCAAAGATTATACCTTCAGTGAAGGTCAGATGCTTAACGACAAGGTAACTATGAAACCATCTAAGATCTTTTACATAGTAAGAAATGAGATGTAAATATGCGCTTAATGATAAAATGGCATGAGCAGGGAAACACAGCTGTTTGCCTTCTCTACACTCATGCTCGGATCTGTTCAATCATTAAAAAGTCTGGTAAAGACATAGATGAGCTTAAGAAGGTTAGTTTTTTTTGGCTGCGTAATCTCAAAATCTTTTAGCTTCTACTTTGTTAGTTTTCTTGAATTCTTCATTGCTTTGATATGGTAAGCTAGTGTTGGTTCATGCTGATGAGGGGCACTAGGACTTCACTTGCTACGATTTGCTGAGGTAGGTAACACATGATTGATCAATCAATAGCTGTTTTTTGTTTTTGATGATTATAAGATTAGATCAATGTTTTGAACTATTTTTGCAGACTGTTGAAGAAGTATGTATGCACCAATTTGTTACCGAACTTATTGTGTTAGTACCTCTATGACTTATCCGAATGCTACACCAAATTCTACTCAAATTGTCAGGTTTATGTATATCTAAACACTTTTTACTTAAGATTGAATCTTTTTGGCATAATCAAATCACCAAATGTTCTGATCTTTAAATTTAAACGATGGTCCATTATAAGTCTTTTCCAGGTGACTGGTTCGGAACAAGAAACAAGCCGTCTCTTACTATGTGAAGCAACAGCCATAGTTATGCGAAAATGCTTCCACCTTCTCGGAATCACTCTTGTTTACAAGCTTTGATACATACAACCAAAACGACCCAACGGCAAAAAAAAAAAAAAAAAAAAAAAAAGGATATAAACAAGTCTAGTTAACTTTTTCTACATAATTAAGACAGTGGAATCTTGATGTTTTTTTGTTGTTGTTGTTGTTACTGAAACCGATTTTGGTGAATCGTAAAAAGAGTTAAACTTGGGGGAAAAAAAAAACTAATGTGGTTTCTATGAGATCTAATGTCTTTTTCTGGCTAGACAAGATAGAACAGAGGAAGGTGTTTTGTTAGGTTTCTTGGAGATTGTAGCTTTAGGACTATAAACCCTTTTGTAGCTTTGATCTAATATCCCTCCAGTGCTCCTACATGGCTTCCTTTTAGCTCCATAGTTTTTATTTTGGAACCCTCTCTTCATAAGATCTTCAAGACTTTTAACATTTGCTAGTGATGTGAATGATTGAGATCTTCCTTCATAGAACTTTGATAATCCTCTCCTGAGATAATAATAAACAAAACTTTTGTTATTACCAGAAAACAGAGATGAATTAAAAAAAAAAAACTACTTCTGATCTTGAGATGCTAAAATCTTTAGATCCATTAGGTGTTAAAACCCCAAAACCAAAAGCTACAAAGAAGAATGTTTTCTTACTTGATAGGGAGATGAGACATGAGGTCAGAGAGATCTTCAAGAGGTCCATTTGAAGAAGATGAAGAAGCATCATCATCATCATCATCATCATCTGTTAAATCAGATGAAGAACACATGGAAGATAATGAACAAGAGGATGATTCTTCTTCCGAGTATGTCCTTGAAACTCCTTGAACAATGTCTTTTTCTTCTTCTTCGTGGATCCTTGTTGGATCTTTATAGATCATGTTGCCCATTTGATTCAGATTCGAATGAATATTCATCTTTTTGAACAGAAAAGAAAACACACAAGAAAATAAAAGAGTTCTTGAACAGGAGTAAAAACACAAACAAAGAAAGTTGTTTTGTCAAAAGATGGGTGTGTGTTGTTGTTCTACAATTGGAAACACAGAAACATGAGTTCTATTTGCAGATAGCCCATCTACAATATATATGGTGGATATGTGAAGAGGTTCTGAGTTATTTCTTTATTTCAAATTTTAAAAGAAAAAAAAAAAAGTGAAAAAGGGATAATTATATTGTGTGGGTATTACTTACGTGCAAGCCGTGGATAACGTTGACCCTTTTATTTAATTTCACTTTTATCTCCAAATATTTTTCTTTCTTGTTTTGTTTTGTTTTGTTTTGTTATTATTGTTATCTCATCGCATATGTTAATTGCTATTATTGTGTTTCTGATATGCGGTTCTCATTATATGAGCCGTCACCATCATATATCGCTTTTTGCTTTGTGTTTTTAGGGTTTTTTTTTTTTTTGTAAATCCCTTTTCATTAGTTTATGAGATATTATTCTTTAAAAGAACATTGCAATGAATACTTTCTCTTCAGTAAATAAATAAATAATTCCAAATTAGTAAATTTTAAACTACTTTAAATAGTGTCTTTTGTAGTTTGATAAGATAACTTATACAATTGTTTCGAAATTTACAACCTGTATTTCTCTCGTGAAAATGTAGGAATTAAACAAAAAGAAAAAACAAAGAGATCAGGTCTAAATCTTGCACAGAGGATAAAAGATAGAGTAATAAAGTCGGTTTATAATTAAATAGTAGTATTTATGGTTTAGGAGTTTTCAATTCCCTGTGCCCCTATGATGCTGTTACTAGGCAAAGTGGATAAGACCCATTCTTTTAAACATATCCGTATCATATCCTCGTCACCACTATCCTCCTCACCTTTTTTTTTTAATTTTCTCATTTTGTTAATTGGACCGAAAATTTTAGTTCCCATCACTAATAACGACTTCCCCTTTAAAAAAATTTAAAAGAAAAACAACAACGTCTATCCTCAAATTACTTTATATTGACATTTTATGTATATAAAATAGTTACGCATCCTTAAAACAAGAATCTTGTCCGTTTTCAAACAACTTTTTCCCGACACATAAAAAGACATATTATTTCTTCTTAAAATATTGATTTTCAAGAATGTCGAAGATAATATCGACTATCTACTATCAAGTTTCGAAGGATTCATATCATGTACACATAGTGAATAAATTTAAAGTAAAATCTATGATCCTTCGATATACAGATTGAAAATTAAATTCCTGACTTTGGCTATATTTATTCCCACTCACACAAATCCGTCAAATTTTTGAAAATCAATTTAAACATTGCTACGAACAAATATATTTAAATTCTTCTTTTAAACGTTTATAAAATAATATACACAGCAGAAGAAAAACTCACTTTTCACTTCAAAAGATATTATTATCTTTGACGTTCCAATATTGCATAAATTACCAGAGAAAAGTGCAAAAGTGCAAAAAAGAAAACGTTGTTATATGCAAAAAATAAAGAAAGAAAAAACGTTATATGCAAGAAAAGAAAATTAAAAAAATATATTATTACGTCGGTCACTCAAGCTAACTGAGTTGGTATGTTGTATATGCATCTTTTCTGTTTTCACTTTAGGTTTGACTAGTATGTAGTAGATGAACAAAGCAATAACCGATATACTCGAATCATTTTGTGTTTCCGCTTTTTATTTTGAACGATTTGTAACACTAACATACATATGTCTTTCTTTTTTTCCCGACTCAGAAACATAGTAATGACCGTGACAATGATCATATTACTCGCTCTAACGAACCAGCAGTTATTCTCAAATTTTCATTGACGCACCTCGAGATCTTGTAATGGAACAACATGGAGGCACAGAGCAAGAGATGAATGTGGCCGAGTACATACTAGCAAATACTACTTGTCTAAAGATGGCGACATTCCCAAAAGGATGTAGAAAAAAATATCATGACATGTTTAGGGAGTTAACGTTCATGAATTGATCTTGGAGCGCGTGCCTTTCAAACGCGCGAAATTTTTCCTCTCCAAATTTTTTTCTCGCGTTTCGATAGCACCGGCTCCGGCCCTAATGCTTTAAATTTTGTTCTATTTCGGTTTCCCGGCTACAGAGCACTGTTCGGCGTTTTGAAGGTCTATCGGAACTGTTAGACGTCTTGCCCGTTTTCGACGGCGGTTCTTCACGTTTCGGTTCCAGTTCCTTCGCCCCCCCCCCCTCTGTGCTCTGGTGTGGTTTCGTCTCCTCAATCCTCGGCGGCAGGTGGTTGCTTCGTCGGGTCTGGGAGTGTCTCTGGTTCTATCGACGGCGAGGGTTATTTTGAGGCGCTCGAAGACGGCGGCTCTCGTTTCTCGAAGTCATCGGTCCCTTTTCTCTCTTCGGTCTCGTCGGCTCTCCTATTCTGTCTCTTGGTTGCGGCCTTGTCTTCTTCGCGGTAAAGACTCACGCGCCTCGTGGTGGAACTCCTTTCAACGGCGGTTCTCTTCCAGCTCTCCGATGACCCTTCAATGTTCTATTGCTCTGGATCTGGGTGGGTTGGCTCGAGTCTGGCTTGGTGTTTGTGAGCTGCTTCGCGTTTCAAGGTCAGGTGGTTTTGCTTCCGGATCTGTGAGTCCCAGCTCGCGTTTTTTTGGCTTGGGTTCCTGAGTTTTGGGGGTTTGTTTATGTCTCTGGTGGCCAGGTCCGGTGTTACTGGATCTCTCGTGTGTCTTCGGGGATAGTTCTTTGGTGGCTTCAATGCCAGTTTGGTTCCTAGGTGTGGTGGTGGCTCTTTTGATTGAGGCGGTCTTCATCAGCGGTGTTGACTCCGGTCTTCGTCTGTGATGGTGTTGATCTGTCGCAGTGATGTTTAGCTCTCTCGTGGGGCTTGCCTTTTAGTGACTTTGGCCTAAATTGTTTGGTCCTCTTCATTGGTGGTTACTCGGTGGCAGCGAGTTTCTGCTGTCCCCGTAGTGTGCGTAGGCTTGGCCGGAATCTTTTCTGTGCTTGTTGTTTCTTTGGATTAGAGTAGTTTTTGTTGAGCGAGCTGTTGGGGGTTATTTGAGTGTTGTTAAGGTCTAGTTTTCTTGCTCTCAGAGGAGGTAGTAAGGCTGCTTAGTTGCGTGAGTTGGCTCTGTGCTAGCCGACATCGGGGAATGATCTTGGTAGAGTGAGTCAGCGCCTCTTTGCTTTGCGAGTTTTGGCAGTCCCGTCTTAGTGCTGGTTTTAGGAAAGTTAGGACAGCGTCGTTTTGAAGATCTTGAAGTCGGTCTTCATCGAGCCTCTCTCAGCTCTCTAGATGAAGGCCCTCCGTTCGGGCTTCCGGTTGAATCAGCTTCTGCTTGTGTTTTTGGTTTTACCTTTGTTCATCTCTTGGAGTCTCTCCATTCGATCCAATCATGGACTCAACTCTTCTTCACGATTCACAAGACTTGTATCGCTACAAATTGATATCAAAGCTACCAAGTTAAGATGTCAATGGAGTACCGATTGTATTTGCTTCCATGTTTTTTACTCTTTTTTTGTCATGGGACCAATCTATAGGTTTATCATTTTGTGTTCACAATTTGTAACACCTAAACACTTCATTTTCAATGATATTTACATTCTTAGCAAAAAAAAAAAAAAAACGTTCATGAATTAGAATTTCAAAGACACCTCATCTTGTGTTTGACTAAACTCTTATATGATGGTTTTGGTCTTTAGAAAACACTGAGTTTCTTAGCTTTCTTCTTTCTCTCTTTTTTTTTTTCCTGGATTTTATTTTAGTTTTATGTGGGTTTTGTTCTTATCTCCAGATCTCCATTGATTTGTGAAAACAGATCAGGTTTTGTTCACATAATTTACGTAATGTTACTTACACTATACATATGTAAGAAACGATTCAATATTATTTCATGCATTTCATAAACAAAAAATCAGAACAAAGAGATTCATAAAAATAAATAAAAATAAAAAAAATTGGATGAGACTTCCCAAAACATATGATCTTATGAAGAAACTACTATGTAAGACTTGTTACTGTTGATCATTAAGCATTATTCTACTGGTAAAATAAATAATAATTTGAATTTTATTCTAATAAGGAAATATATGAATGGGTCTTTAGTGTGGAGTCTATGGACCCATGAGTGTCGATCATGACTCATCTCCACCACAAGTTATTTTCCTTAGATAGGATCTCACGTCAAGAGTACTATATTCTTATCCTTTGATTGGTCTTTATATGAAATGTCATATATGGAGAAAATAAGTTTTTAAATTGACTGAGTCTGTTTATTCACATATTCAACAAAAAACCTTGTATATTACATATATATAAAAGGAAGGACACAATGAAATAATAAATTCTCATTCGATTTGATCATCAAGTAATAATCTTTAGAGACACATTACACATCATGTATCTTATCATATATAGCAAATGCAAATGCATGCAGAAGTAGAGGACATACTTATCTAAGGTTTAGCAAGTGGTTCCAGAGTGTTAACAAGTATCCCGAGATCAGTATCCTTGTCCTCAAACTTTTTAATGAATGGATGACTCTGAGAACTGAGAACATGAAAATCAAAGATTCTAAAAGATGTTACCAAGACAGAGAGAGAGTGGTGAGTGAGTAAGAATTACTTACCAAGAGGGTCCAGAGATGATGATCTTGCTGGGGGATCACGACTCAGAAAATAAATTATCATCTTATATATTTGGTATGGACTCCGAACATTTTAGTACCCACCTTATAATCCTACTAAAAATGAAAATGGAGTTGAATTAGCTTTAGTAGAAAACAATATAAAAAGACAAAAAATAAAATAAAACTTAATCAATTAGGAAACGGAAAATTAATAGATATTGCAAATGGAAAGATTTTAAAATCAGGAATAAGTTAAAGCAGGACTATTTTCCACGTCGAATTATGATTATGAAACTAACTTTATTCATTTTTTTTTATGATTATGAAACTAACTTTATTCATTTTTTGTTTTTCTGTTTTTCCAATAAAATTCACAGTTTGCTTCAGAATTTTGTTAATAATCACATAAAATTGTCATGAACTCCAATAAAAGGTAAAGATCGAATCACAAAAAATGGTAAGACTAACTTTTATAGTTTTATTGATTACGACTATTTTTTTTTTTTTTTTTTGACGGCGATTACAACTATTTTTTTTAACATGCATATTATTATATTTACTATTTTTAATAATCGAAAAACCTAATGTGACTAGTGTTATTTTCTTCTTCCTTTGTACGTCTAGGACGGGTCTTCCAAAACTGAGAGCAAAATTCACAAGAATAGACAAAAAATTATGGAGAAAGAGAGGCTCGCTGAGTTGCCAGATGAATTGGTCTTGAAGATATTGTCATTGCTTCCGATGTTTGAAGAGACCGTAGCTGTACGTCTCATATCAAAACGTTGGGAAGGTCCTTGGAAACTGGAGCCGCATGTCATGTTTGATGATAACAGTTTTGAGACTTTCGTGAGCTTTGTTTATGGATCTTTGTTGTCTAACGATGCTCATATTCTAGAGAGATTGCATCTCAAGCCTAAACATAAATATTTGGCTTCAGACATCAATTTTTTTGGTTCAAATCGCAGTTTATCGATCTTTGAGAGAGCTGAGAGTCGACTTGTTTGGTCGAACCCTAGAATTGCCAAGTTGCTTGAGTACTTGCAGAACCCTAAAAACATTGATACTTCATGACTTAAGTATCAAGGTTGTTCCACCTTGGTTCCGTTTGTCATCACTCAAAACTATGCACCTTTTATCGGTTAAGTTCTCGGGCGAAGAAACTGTTGCAAGACTTTTAAAAGTTTGTCCTGTTCTTGAATGTTTGGTTGTAGACCAAACCAATGATGACAATGTGTTGATATTCAATATCGATGTGCCTACTTTGAGGAGCTTAACTATCGATAACTCGAAAGGGAAACGCACATACGTTGAGGATAAGCATGGGTTTGTGATCAAAGCTCCTTCATTGATAGATTTGAACTTTAAGGATACATTCAGTAATTTTATAATGTTTGAATCTATGCCTAATGTGATCAAAGCGGATGTTGAAGTAATTTGTGACCAATCTGACAACTTCATCGGATCTCTTACCTCAGTCCAACATCTTTCTCTTTGTTCTCTAACTTCAAATGTAAAAAGTTTCTTACTACTCCAATAATGTCAAGATTTCTCCTTTTTATGTTTTGTTATTCTCATTAGTAAATATAATATATGCTTTAATTGCAGACTCCATATCCTAAAGACACTTCCTTCACCTCTCTTAGTAAATATAATATATGCTTTAATTGCAGACTCCATATCCTAAAGACACTTCCTTCACCTCTCTTGCGGGATGGGCGAATCTACTTGCTTGTATACTCAATGACGCTCCCAATCTTCGATCTCTTGAGCTTAAGTCGGTAAGTAGAATTGCAACTACTTTTATTTATTTCTGTTAGGTTTAACTAGTATATTTTTAGATGAACACTTGATAAATTTTTGATATTCTTTTACACGTTCACTAGTAGCAAACATAAAAAGAAAATGATAAATTTTCGAATGGTCTATGGTTAAAACTAGTTCCCGTTACAATGATCCAACTAGTGGCTGTTTCATCTTTTCGTCTCAGAAACATAGTTCCAATTACAATGATCCGATGAACCTCTGGAAAGAACCAATAGATGTTCCTAAATGTTTATCGGGGCATCTTGAGATCTTGGAATGGAGACAATATGAAGGCACAGAGCAAGAGATGAATTTGGCTGAGTACATACTAGCAAAGGCTACTTGCTTAGAGCTGGCGACATTCTCAACAACAACAAGACATAAAAAAGACAAGTATCTTCGCACTCGCATGTTAACCAAGTTAAAGTCTATGGACAGAGCTTCAGAGACATGTCAGCTTCTGTTTAACGGTGTGATGTGTCTTTAAAACACAGAGGTTTTTAGTTTTATTCTTTCTTTTCCCTGACTTTATTTTTTGGTGTTGTGGGTTTTGTTGTTTTATAATCTCCGGATCTTCTTTGATTTGTGAAAACAGAGCTGGTTTTTTATTACATGTTTAAAAAAATAATTACACTACATGTAAGATTCAACACTTTTCATGCATTGCAAGAATATAGTCAGAACAAAGAGATTCATAAAAATAATATAGATGGGACTTTTCCAAAAATATATAGATATGAAAGGCTATTATTATGTAAGAGTTGTCACTGGTTGATCAATAAGCATAATTCTATTGGTAAAAAAAATAATCATTTTGGGTTTTATTGTAATACATAAATAGTACATGAATGGGTCTTTGGAGTGTCCATGACTCATCTCCACCACAAGTTATTCTCCTTAGATAGGATCTCTCAAGTCAAGACTATAAGTATATTCTTATCATCTTGATTTGGCCTTTATGAAATGTCATAATTTTGAAGAAAAAAAGTTTTTAAATTGACTGAGTCTATATATACTCACATATTCAACCAAAACACAATGAAATAATAAAATCTCAATCAATTTTGATCATCAAGTACTTATAATCTTTAAGACACATTACACATCATGTATCTTATCTTATCATATCATATCATATCATATCATATACCAAATGCAGATACAGAAGAAGAAGACATACTTATCTAAGGTAGTTAACAGGTGGTTCCAGAGTGCCAACAAGTATCCCGAGATCAATATCCTTGTCCTCAAACTTTTTAATGAATGGATGACTCTGTAAACATGAACATAAAAGATCTTAGAATGTTTCATCAAAGATCCTAAAGGATGTTACCAAAACAGATAAAGTGGTGAGTAAGAATTACTTACCAAGAGGTCCAGAGATGATGATCTTGCTGGAGGATCTTTTTGTATGCTGTTGTTAATGTACATCAGAACCAACCATTAAGATTTAATTCTTTGTGTGTTTCTAAGAAAAGTATATGAAGATTCAAATAATGAGTTACCACTTACCAGGCTGACACAAAGGAGCAGAATTCAGGTGAGAATTGATCAGAAGGAGCAGTTGGTGGTGGACTCTCTACTATTGCTGCCAAGAGTTCATAAAAGCTAGGCGGGTTTTGCTGATCTTCAGATTCTAAGTAAGGAAATCTTCCTATTGCACATTCTAACACTGACATGCCCAAACTCCAGATGTCGCTGCTGTAATCATATGTGCTTCCACTGATCCTCTCAGGCTGTGTGAAGTGAAGAAGAAAAAAGTGACATGTTTAATGTATGTTTGCATATACCGGAATCAAGAACTTTTTGTAGGAAGTGTTTTCAATGTAGTGATTTTGAAATGGTTTCGTACCGACATATAGTTGTAGGTTCCAACAAAGGTGTCCCTCTGTCCCATGGAGCTAGCAAGACTTGCGCTGACACCAAAATCTGAAATTTTCACTTCTCCTTTATGGTTTACAAGAAGATTTGATGGTTTGATGTCTCTGTGTATGACATGTCTTTCGTTATGCAGGTACACCAGGCCTAGCAAAACCTGTTAACAAAGGGGAAAATAAGTAAGAGCGACAATAAATCATGAGAATACTTTGAATCATACGGTGGAGTAAAAGTAGTTCCAATGGACCTGTTTACAGACAACAGCAAGGTACGGTTCAAGAATAGTCTTCACTTGTCTTATCACATCCGCAAGAGATCCCCGATCCATGTATTCAAGCACAAGTGAAAAGGCTCCATTGTGATAGAAAGAATGGTAGCAGACTACTACATGTGGACATTGTGATGATGCTTGGTTTATTTTGAGCTCCTGAACAATTTGCTTGCGGATTTCTTCTTGTATATTCATCTGTATAACCTATGATTCATAATATAAACAAACTCAGACCCCAAGTGCTCTTGAATACTCAAGGCCTCATTCACCTCTTTAAGATCCAAAATACAAAGCACTTTGCTTTGAATTGGCTATCAAAAACGTACCTTCATAGCAAATAATTTGCCAACCCATTTGTGTCGAACTAATTGAACAACACCACCACTGCCTTTTCCAATAACTTTTACAGTCTCTAAGTCTTCAGCAGTGATTTCAAAATCAAGCTCCTTGCTATCAGATTGCTATAATGAAACATCAAACACACACAAGAGATTGCCTTAAATTACTTAAATTCTCTACGAACATTGATCTCATAAACAAGATTAGGTTTTTTTTTTTTAATATCAGTTGAAATTACCCTTGATTGCTTCTCATCTGACATCAACCTTAGCCCCTTTTGATTCAGTAGAAAATCTCCATCGTGAAACGTTCCACTTGCAGTCCTATCATTTCGGGATTTTAATCGAATTCAATCAATTTCTCAGAATCAGAGCTCATTCAAACCCAGAAATAAAAAAATGGTTCAAATCATTTGATATCATCAAAGGAGATTTGATTGATTCAAATCAACTGGAGTTTACTCAATCAAAATCTCCTTTGATATCGCTACTACAAACAGATCGAAGTACAAATCAGAAAATCAGAATCCAAATTCTTGGTTTAGAAGTGAGGAGACAAAAATGGAGAATCGCGAAACTTACAAGAAGGAAGAGATTGGGGTTTCTTGAGCTGGAACGGAGAGCTTAAGCTGCTTCAAGTTCGATTTGATCTTCACCATTTTTTTTTTCTTGGGATTATCGATCTCTTCTCTCAATCTAGGGTTTCTAAATAAGCAAAATTCAAGAAAGAGAAACAAGTGGGAAGTGGAGAGAAGACGACGATTCTTCTTGATAACGGACTAATAATTTTGAACGCGTGAGACCGGGAAAAGAGAATAATTATTATATAATTAATAAATAAGTAACACAAAATTGAATTAATTGGGCTGTAAGATTCAAAATGGGCCTTGAATTGACACTATAAACACACAATGCGGGCCCATAAGACACGGCAACTATTCGACCGGTGATCTTCTCTGGTATGTTAGACATCTGGCAATAAGAAAAGTTGAATAAACGAGCTTATATTGTTAATATTTTTCTTCTAGTTATAGGTCTGAAATTAATATAAAATATTAAATTTACATTTTCCACACTTTGAAATAAATTGTTATAAGCTAATCCAAAACTTACAAAAATTAAATTTCACGGGACCAGTTTAATTTATTTGATTTTTTAGTGGTTTTGTACAATTGGAGTGCATTGTTCAAACATTATCTATTAAATCATCCTTAAACATACTTATTTTTTTTTAGATTGTTTAAAATCAAATTGTAAATGGAAACGAACAATGATTCATATATAAAAATTTGTTTAGTTTTAAACTACTAATCATCTTAAATCTATAAACAAACAAGTATCAAATATTCAACTTAGTCTCTCTCATCTATTTACGCCTCTTTTGTTTATTTTTAATATTGTCTCTATCTTTTCATATATGGAACTCACAGACCATAGTGGGCTTACCATCTGTTTCTTGCTGTAACTTGTAAGTAATTTTTCATTATTTCTTTTGTTGGACTGTTCTTGTTGTCTTGTTATAAAAAGTTTGATCAATAACATTCAGAGTTATTAAACACAAATTCTATATCATGGAGAAATACGGTTCATAAATCCAACTTTGATATATGAAAAAACTTAACCACATATTAACTTGAGATTAAAAAATTATGTGAGAAAGTAACTATAGGTTTTTTATTTCTCTTTTGTAAAGAGATGTTATCTTCTCAAAATATTGAGTGAGTATCTCTAATATGTTGGAAAGAAAATTTTAATTAAACTTTTTGTGATTTTTTAAAAATGTTAATTTAATTTTTTTATTTATTAGATAAACTAATTAATATTAGTTTTTCCTTTTGCTGGTATGAAATTAAAATTTCTTTCACACTTTAAATCTATAGGCAAACAAATACAATTTTGAGGGAATTTATTGTTTATTTAGAGCGTATCCAAAAAAATCAGAAAAATAAATTTGATGGGACCAGTGTAATTTATAACGGGGTAGTTTTGAGAATACGCATAAATAACGGGGGACGAAAGAAAAAGTTGGATACTCTCAAAGCTTAGCGGAATCCAGACTATTCTATCAAATCGAATTTATTATACAGCCTGAGGCCCGGTTCGTTCCCGACCAGTGTGTTCAACTTCTGACAAGAAAAAAATAATAACCAAAGAAGAAGAAAAACTAAACTAGTTTCCCACTCTCGCTGTCGAAAGAGAGAGAGAGAGAGCACTTTAACAAAGCAAAAGCTTCAAACTTTAGTCAGTAAAGAGAAGAAGCTCGAAGAAGAAGAAGAAAAGCTTCCTTCTTTCGAGGAAAGGAAGCAAGATAGTGCAGTTATCACCAATTCAATGGCGAGAGATTTCAAGCTCATATTCGCCATTTCTCTCCTGCTTCTGCTTCTTGGTTTGCCTCTTTCTCTGTGTCTCTATCTACTATACACTTCAGTACCTTGTCTGTGCGACTTTGTTCTAAACCAGAGCTGTAAAACATTCCAATTTCATATTTAATATAAATTTGATAGATTTCAATCATTTCGTTACCTTCTTCTTATCTACTGTAGAACTTTTGAGCTTGTAGACATATTCATTGAGTCACAATTGCTAAATTTGGAACCGTTATTCCTATTTTCATACTGTAATCAAAATACAAATTTGGCCAGAACAAAATCAAATGTTTCTATCTTTTTTTTTTTTTTTCCCAATTTTTTTTTGCAGACTGTTGCTATGGTGGCAAGGTCGGAGTTTGTTACGGACGAAGCGCTGACGATCTACCGACACCGGCAAAAGTTGTTCAACTGATTCAGCAGCATAACATCAAATACGTTCGAATCTACGATTACAATTCTCAAGTCCTCAAAGCATTTGGAAACACAAGTATTGAGCTTATGATTGGAGTTCCAAACTCTGATCTCAACGCCTTCTCACAATCTCAATCAAATGTAGACACGTGGCTCAAGAACAGCGTCTTACCATACTATCCAACAACTAAGATCACTTACATTACCGTTGGAGCTGAATCTACTGATGATCTACACAACAATGCTTCATCTTTCCTTGTCCCCGCGATGCAGAATGTGTTAACCGCTCTAAGAAAAGTCGGTTTGAGTAGAAGAATCAAGGTTTCGACGACTCTTTCGCTCGGGATTCTCTCGAGGTCTTTCCCTCCTTCTGCTGGAGCATTCAACAGCAGCTATGCGTATTTCTTGAGGCCAATGTTAGAGTTCCTTGCAGAGAATAAGTCTCCTTTTATGATTGATCTTTATCCGTACTACGCTTACAGAGATTCCCCGAACAATGTGTCTTTAGATTATGTGTTGTTTGAGTCTTCCTCTGAAGTGATTGACCCGAATACAGGTTTGCTTTACAAGAACATGTTTGATGCTCAAGTTGATGCTCTTTATTACGCCCTCATGGCTCTAAACTTCAAGACGATCAAGATTATGGTTACCGAGACTGGATGGCCAACCAAAGGTTCACCGAAGGAGAAAGCTGCCGCGTCTCCTGATAATGCAGAGACGTACAATTCAAACATTATCCGCCATGTAGTTACCAACCAAGGCACACCTGCAAAGCCAGGAGAGGCGATGAACGTTTATATATTCTCATTGTTCAATGAGAACAGGAAACTGGGTTTAGATTCAGAGAGAAATTGGGGATTGTTCTATCCTGACCAGACAAGTGTTTATCAGTTGGATTTCACGGGAAAGAGCAGCGGGTTTCATTCGAATTCGAGTGGTACAAACTCGAGCGGGAGTAGTAATAGCTGGTGCATTGCTTCTTCTAAAGCTTCAGAGAGAGATCTGAAAGGTGCTTTGGATTGGGCTTGTGGTCCTGGAAATGTTGATTGCACAGCTATTCAACCAAGCCAGCCTTGTTTCCAACCAGATACTTTGGTTTCTCATGCTTCTTTCGTGTTCAATAGTTATTTCCAGCAAAATAGAGCAACAGATGTCGCTTGTAGCTTTGGAGGAGCTGGTGTTAAGGTTAACAAGGACCCTAGTAAGTAAACAAAATCTCTAGCTTTGGCTTGTACAAAATCACAGATCAAACAGTCTTGGTTTAACCTTAATCTGATTCATTGTTGTTACAGGTTATGACAAATGCATATACACAACAGCAGGCGGGTATGTCATAAAGATAGCAACTTTGTTTCTTATTTGAAAACTGAAGAACAATGCATACATACTGATGATGTGTTAAAATCTTCTGCAGGAACAAATCCAAGGCGACGAATGCAACTGCATTGACTTCCTCTGCTTCAACTTCGTGTGGAAACGAACTGACCAGATGGATTTTGAGACTCTGTCTCGTGATCTCGTTGTTGTTCGGTTTGCAAACTATGAATTCACAGGCATTGTAGTCCGGAATCTGTAAGAAAATTGAGTCAGGTGTTTTAGCAGGAATGTAGCAATAGCAAGGTTTGTTCCTGCACTGTTTGGTCAAGAAATTGTGACCGTCTAAGATTTTGTTTTTCTTCCTGCTGTGGATTTGTTGTACAGACATTCAATCTGTAAACTTGTCTGAATCACTTGTGTCTATAAACTTGTGATCTATCTTCACTGCAATTCACAATAATTTCAATCTGCAGAACCATTCATAATAAACTCTAAAGCTATGGTACCACAGAGCCATTCATTAAAAAATTAAATTCGACACAAATGGAGACAATATCATATTGTTATAGAAATCATACAACCCCATGATCCATCAAATGGTAGGTAATACACAGTCGGACTATCAAGCGACCGATATATAAATAGTTCTTCTCTCATGACACAACTAGAAGATTACATTAGCAACAGGAATAGAGCTGCGGCTTGAATTTCAGAGACCCGATTCAATCAGGTAGTCACCGAGCCTCTCCACAACCATATTGCACTGTCCAGGAGCCATTGGTTCTTCATAGATACCAAAGACCAAGGCTTGGGTGGTCTTCTTGATGGTAACACCACCAGGTCCCTACAATGGAAGCAAAATTAACATCGGTTCATATAAACAAGTAGCAGTGAAACAAAGGTTCATCATTAAACTCAGACTACAGTGAAGTTACCTTCTTTCCTCGAATGACGGCATTTGGCTCTCCTTGGATTACCATGTACTTGTTGCCACCGAGGAACAATCCTGTTGGTGCAAGTGTTCCAGGTTCCGCAAAATCTTTGTTTATCCCTTCGATTTCCTCAGGCTTCAACTAAAACAACAACAATACCAAAACATAAGCGAAACAAAAACCCAAGAACAAAGAAAATTCAGTTTTTCTTAAAGATCTCATGAAAGCAACCTACCAACTACATAACCAGTGCAAACACTGAAAACTCCCAAGTTCAAAAAACTACATTTTTTACACAACTAATATCAGAAAAACCACAAAACACATGAAAATGTGAATCAGGAAACCAAACTAAACTACAAAGAACTTCTCCATTTCCAAAATCACAACTTTCTGCTTTAAAAAAGCTTTAAACTTTTGAATCGAACTTTTTTTGAAACTTATAATCCCAAGTTCCCAACAACATATGAATCAGAAAACCAAAATCAAAACAGTAACCAAACAGAGTTGCCCGGAAAATAATTCAATACAACATCAGTAGACATCACTAGCTACATGAGCTAATATTATCAGACAGTGATACCAATTCAATCTAAATAGATCCGAATCAAAATTCAATTAGAGAAAGGAGTGAAGGCGAAGAAGCAAGAATTAGCACTAGCTAAGAGATGAACCCTAACCTGTGGGAAATTGCTGCTCTGAGCCCAGACGCTACCGTCTTGGCCGAGAATTGCGGCGGCGGTGAGGCGGTTGCCTTCAACGTCGCACATCAAGTGATCGTCAACGTAAGTCTGCCACGACATCTTCGGCTTTTCTTCCTTGTTGTTTCTTCCTCGGCTCTGCTTCTTTGTGGTTAATCAGAATGTTCTAGAGATAGCGTCGAAACTACGAATGTGTGTGGCAGTGGCATTTACGCAAATATATAGATTTGATGTTTTGTACATGGTTGACACGTGCCAATATAACTTAAAAAAAATAAAAATAGAGAGAGATATTGTGGCATGGTGTGGATTGTGGAACATTTACTAGATTTAATTTCTTAAAAAGTTTATATTATTTAATAAAATGGCAATGAGAAACCAACAAATGAAAGAGGATAAAATTTTATAAAATGGAAAACTAGAATTTTTTAAAAGGAAAATACATTAATTTAAATTTGAAGTTTTCCTTGAATATATATGTATGTATTTCCCTTTTAATAATGACTTTTTCTCTTTTGCTATAACATTGAATAAAATGAAATTGAAATCAAATATTAAGAATGAAAGTTTTTAAAATGCCATCAATTATTTTCAAATTTTATAAAAGTTAAAAAGTCTTTTTTCACTATGATATTTTTCCTTTCTAAAACAGGAGTGTGAAAAGCACATAATTACATGTAATATATTGGAAAAAAATCAGTTGTTTTAATCTTAAAGCAACAACGACGTTTGTACTAAAAAAAAAAAAAAAAGTGTGACTGTGCATGAGAAAAAGAAAAAGAAAATACCACACTTTTAATATAGTTAGATTCGGATATATCTCTTCTATGAACCGACCATGCAATGATGCAATGCAACTATGAATAAATTATATGGTCCCCAAACATCACCTAGCTATTAATTACTACAACTACCACTCTTAACACATTAGATTAATGAGCTAATAGAAGATGTTGTTTATCAATAGGTTGTTCTCTTTTATCAAAAAAAAAAAAAAAAAAGGTTTTTCTTTTAAAAAAAAAAAATAAAAAAAAAAGAGAGGGAGGTTGTTCTTTATGTAGAACACAGTTACACAAACATACGGAAATCTTTCTATGCCAATTGGGTTATTTTTGGTCCTTATGGGCTTGATAGATTTTTTAGGCCTAGTACTGTAATGGGCCTTAATAGTTTATTTGAAATGGATTGGAGGGTGATGTTGTAAATATGTCTGATAAAGGGTGCTTATCAGTTAAGTTATATAACATAAAATGTTGATGGAACATTCGTTGACCAAACACTGTTTGAAGTTTTCTTATTCCGGTGATGATCAATGAAACGGAGAAAAATGATCAGCGATCATCACGAAAGGAAGGCGTTTTAAAGAAGAAGAGGAAGAAGAGTTTGGGTTTGAAGGGAGATAAAGCAAAGAGAGCTCTAATCGGAGCTGGTGGTCGGATCCTGTTTTACCCGACTCTGTTTTACAACCTCGTCCGCTTCAAACTCCAGTCTCGATTCCGTTGGTGGGATCAAATCGATGAGGTTATTGTTTTTTTTTGCAATTTTTTAACTTTTGTAGATTCGTTGATGTGACAAGTGGACGTGTTCTCGTTGAATCATTTGCAGTTAGATATCTCTTTTCAACACAACAATACACAAAATTATCTAACTGAGATTATGTGTTGTGTTGTGTTGAAGAGAGATATCTAACTGAATATGATTCAGAAAGAACACGTCTACTTGCAAACAAAGATGATGACCACAGAAATCAAACGGATTTACAAAAGTAAAAGATAACACAAAAGCAAGTTCCTTCACTAGATTCTACTAAACTATGAGCTAATGAGATTATCACAATTTCAAAAACCCCTTTTTATGGCATAAGCATGATAGAGTTGATGTTTGAGGTTTAAAGGCTATCACTTTCTTAGCATTAGGAATTTAAATTTGAGCAGCTGAAATTTACAAATTTTCTTGCAAAGGAATTAGCTTGATTGTGTACAGCTTTAAGATCAGATCTTTTCATCATTTTGTGTGTGAGTTATACGGTAACTATATCTGAAATATTACTTCAGACAATCTAAATTCAGAATATTTTTTTATATCTGTATATAGTTATGCAGTAGACTGTTGAAATTTAAGCTCTTTCTTCGAATCTCTGAGTACTAGTTCTTTTTTTAGTCTGTGGCGTGTTTTCTTATGCAGAGAGCTCTTTTTCAGTATCTTTTGATGGGAGCGGTTCCATTTCGTAAGGATGTTCCACGACTAAAACAGTTAGGTGTTGGTGGCGTAATCACTCTTAATGAACCTTTTGAGACTTTGGTACCATCCTCTATGTACAATGTAGGTTCCAATTCCACAATCATATGTTTCAAATCTTTTTGTCTACTTGTGGAATATTTTTATGATGTCAAATTGTTTTAGGCTAATGAAATGGAGCATCTAGTGATACCAACAAGGGATTACTTGTTTGCTCCTTCGATTGCAGAGATAACCCAAGCTGTAAATTTCATTCACAGTGAGTGTAACGTTATTATGCTTTCCTTTTACCCTTATTTGGATTTGCTCTTTATGTTGTTTGTTATACAAATTCCTTTGTGTAACAGAGAATGCTTTGCTTGGTAAAACAACTTATGTCCATTGCAAAGCTGGTCGCGGAAGAAGTACTACTGTTGTTCTCTGTTATCTGGCAAGTCTATAGATTAATATCATATTGGTTGAAGCAAATTGAGTTAGTCCATTAAGGACTTAACATTGTTCCTCTCTGTATTTTTTCAGATTGAGCATAAGAGTATGAGTGTAGCTGCAGCTTTTGAACATGTGCGCTCGATAAGACCGCGTGTTTTACTGCATACTTCGCAAAGGAAGGTAAGTCTTACCCGCTTTATCGATATGACGATTATGTAATGAATGAAGCTGAAAAAACAGGATCTTTTTTTGTGTGTGATTCTTCAATACAAAAGTGTAGGATTATATATATATATTGTTCTGAAAGATTGTGATTTCATGTGTGACTAGGTTGTTGAGGAATATAACAGATTACAATCTCCTTTGAGTGAATCAGCATTCAATGCAACCTCTGATGTCGTAAGTTAAATGGCAGAGATTAGTCAGTCATAGCTAGGCAGGAGGAGGCTTTTGCAAGACTACTCTCTGCTACCTTGTTGGTTCGGTTAAAATCTCCGGTTTTGACCATCTGATTCGGCTTGGTTCCTGCGAAATTGTGGCCGGTCTAGTGGTTAGTTATTAAATTCGTTATCAATTGAGGATTGAGGCCCTTTGGACCGAAGTAACAAAATGACTTGTTGTTTAACAATTGTTTATAATTTAATTATAATATAAATATAAATATAAATATAAATTTGCCATTTTGGTCCTACCAGAAGGGTGGAAACGGTAACCACTCTGCATTTTGATGTGGGTTTGCTTCTGAATTCTCCTGCAAATTTTAGCATTTGTAATTAATCTTTTGAAATACGCACAATTGATCAATAACTTATGTTAATTAGAACTATAACCAATTTCATTAATTTAATATATAGAAAACTCCTTAAGTGGATACTTACGTCTTCCGTGCTAATAGCTGTGGTACACCCCATAATCAGGTCTTCTAGTCCCGAACCAGACGACCGACCCCTCAATTGCTGCTGCTATCATAATATTAAAATAAAATAAAAACGAATACTATTACTAACCATTATAGCAAAAAAAAAACAATATAATTTACATCCCACTAGCACAATTCTGTCAGTTAAGAGCACATATACTACAAGCCATTTATGCTTTTCACTTTTCGAAGCTAATTTACTTTTGTTTACGACATTAGCTATAATTAAGTTATACAACGAATATAAACAAGAATTGATCTTGGTGAATGGTGATATATTGCATGAATTACTTTTTTTTTGCATGAGCCTGTAGATCCAAAATCATTAGTCTTTATTTAAATGAGTGGTTATGATTAAATGTCCAAGACGACAAGAAACACTAGCTACTACTATATATATCCATGCACGTTCGCGTGCATTGACTAAAAGTTAATTAAGCTTATTTGGAGGAATTGAATTTTGGGGTTTGATTATTAAGAAAATTAACTAATTTATGGAAACTTTACCTGAAAGGGCATAGTACTTGTAACATTGAAGATTGACTCATGTTGCGATGTGATGGTAGGGATCATGGGATATGATGGTATGTTATTTTCTCTTCTATCTCCGATTTGATGATGTTGATTATGATCATGGATCATATGATGAGATGACGACGATGATGTTGATAGTCTGATGATCCCATCATGTACTTCCTCGCACGTGCGAGACTCACGCTGGTTTTCTCTTCCCTTCGAAGCTTCGGCTGTCCCCTTGATTACATACATGTTAATTACCACCCCAAAAAAATGTTTGTTACACTCTCGTTGTTGCATTAAAACATCACAATATTTCGCTTTATTAATTTTTATGCAAAAGTTGAGCATTATATATGTTATTATATATCAAAGATCCATAAAATAACATATATTCATTCACGATAAGTTATTGTATACATAAAGACACAAAAAGACCTACGAATTATATATGGAGTAAATATTATCAGCAGAAAAAAAAACAATAAGTACCTGAAAAACATCAGAAAAAATGAGTTGGAGACTTTTTTTGTTTTTAAATAGTTTATTGTGTCCATGCACTTTGGTAGAAAATAACTGAGAAATATAAAATGAAAGTGATCGAATTAATACTTATTTTTTGAAGATATTTCATACTATCACGTATACTTATATAGTGTATATTTTAGTATTGTAACTTAATATATGTACCTCATCAAAGCCTCTTGTATATGAATTCGTATTAACCCTAGAAACGACGTCACCGGAGCCAAGACTCTGCAATGCGGCAGCTACGCCGGATATCTCATCTCCGACACCAATCCGGTTCACGTCCTTGGAACCATAATGATCTGACCAATTAATATTACTAACACATTGTCTAGGTTGTGTCTGATAAAAGATCTTAGAGACCACAAGCTCTCCTTCTCTCTCTTCTTCATTAATCCCTAAATGATATTGGTGCATCACCCAATTTGTTTTTTCTGGTCGTCTATTCTTGCCGAAGTTTGTGTAGAGTACTAATATTTTCTTGCATCCTCTTTGTTGACCGTTGATCATAACAGGTCTTGTTTTGCCCGTTTTGTGCCACCTCGTTTCTGACGATCCGGTTAACTCGGAGTCGTGATCTGTTTGGATGATTTTGCGTCGTTTTCTTGTTCCGGTTGTGTAAGCTCTCGAAGGTTTATGGAAGAAGTGTTTGCTCAAGCCATCTCTTGTCACCCCTTAATAATTGCAAGAAGAAAAAGAAAAATATAAATTTGAGTTGGATTTCTAAAAAATTAATGTAAGAGGAACAAGTTATTATATGAGGAAACTTGATTTTCAAAGTTGGGTCACCAAACATTATCTAAGAGCCCAATATTACTATTTGCATGCACATACTTTGGTACATATATTTAATTTATATGTATGAACTGAGAAGTTATCCAATCAAAAGAAGTTACGAAGAGAAACGATTTGTGTTATTAATATTGTTATATTACTTCTCAGGTTGATTAGAAAGCATGGCATCGAATCAGTTCTTTTATTCTTCACAATACGTTTTTGTTTTTTGTTTAATCAATTAAATTTTATTCTTTTAATTGATTATTAATAAAACATACTCCTATTATAAATGTTTTTTAAAATCGGTAGTTACTTTAATAAGCAACATAACACACACACATATACACGTATGTATATAATGGCAGAGATATATATAAATATATACGGATTAATTGTTCTATCCTAAATTTTCTTATATGGTTTTACATAAGAAAAAACAGGATAAAAGAAAAAGTTGATTCAATAAAGAGAGTAGTGATTTCTAAAATGGCCTATATATATACACTGCCATATAGATCAAACTTCAAGATAGAAATAAAATGAACCTGGAAGCTTCTGAGGATGAGTGTAACAGATCCCATCTTCTCCATCAATGGTGGGGATAAACTCATCTATAAGTGGATGAGACAGTGACCATTTCTTATTTTCTTCTTTTCCCTTCACTTTTGCTTCTAAATGTTCTATAAGTTCTTGATCCGTCGGGTCAAATTTCACTCCCGCCGGCAATCCAACCCAATTCTACAAAATAAACAAATTAAAAGAGGAACAATTTTAAAGTTATAGATTTTTTTTTTTTTTTTTTTTTTGGGTGAGGTTATATTATATATATATATATATATAATGGAATATTACTGGTTTAGTAGCAGCTTGTATCATGCGACCACATCCAGGACAGTGTTGTGATCCGCAAAGATGATGGTGTTCTTCGAGCTTTGAATCTATGAGGTTACATTTGCTATTTTTCATTTCCTTTTGATCGATAGCTAAAATGATTGATCTCGACTGTCTGAAAGATTGATCTGCAGTTCATAACCCAAAAAAAGCTTTCAATTATATTGGCTGATGCATATATATATATATATATATATATATATATATACGATTCCAAGCATATTAAACAGATTTGTACGAGATCTGTACCGAAGTTAAAAGTGAAAAGGAAATGAAAGATAGCAAGAAATTAAAAGTAAGCTTTGAAAGATAAAATATGAGTTTGATCTCAATATATATAGAGCTGGATAATAATGATCACATATATATACAATTTACAGAAGAAAAACATAACCAAAAAAAAAAAAAGTGAAGAACAAATATATATATCAAGATTATCAGTATCAGAAACGAGAAAAAGAACTAAGATTACCAGATCAGATTTGTATGAGATAGATTGGATTCAAAGTGGAGGAAGAAGAATTTGATAAAGACGGGAGTGATCTCAATATATATAGGTAGAGAGATTTTATAATTTATATATATATATATGCAAATATCTATTTTTTGCTTTGAACAACGTTTTATTATATTATTATATCATCTCTCTTTGGTTCCAGAAGAGACACAGAAACACATGTAGATACGACTTTAAGTACAGAAAAATCTATGTCAAGTAGTAGATAAAGAAATGAAGAAGAAATGAGGAAGAAGAAGAGTAAAGGAAATAAAAGGAGTTGACTGAAAAGGTTAAAACCCTAATTTTACTCTCTCTTGTCTTGTGCGAGTCTTCGGTCTCTTGACCAAACCTTTTATCTCTTTTCTTTTATTTTTGTATTTATTTATTTTCTTAGTTAAATAAAGTTTATATTTATATTCCAAGGTGGTCAGTATAATACTTTGTACAAAAATATGCATATGGCTTTGTACAAACAACATTAGTATTACACAGCTTTACATATGATCGTAGAATCGGACCATATGAATTTTTTTTGTTTTTTAACAATATGAAGAAACTATGAATAATATAATATTTAAAAATTGATTTCTCTTAAGTTTTAATTGGAGTGAACGATGTAATTAAGGCTTTCTTTTAGTATGATAACCTTAAAAATATTAAATATTTTTAAGATTTCTAAATTTCTTGTGATTTTTCTGTTAACTGTTAAATTTCTTGGGTTTTAAATAAATAATATATTTATTTTAAACGAAAGTACTCCATATAAAAGTAAATAACTGATCTAATATCTTATATTTTCTGTTTTCTAAAATCTATTTTTAACACTGTAATTTTGTGACAACAAAAGAATGTTCATGTTCCCCCAATTTTTTAGCTGTTTTGATTGATATAGAAATAAATTATAGTACAAAAAACCAGAAAATTTATAGAGGATCCATCGTAGTTATACAAATCCGCCGCAACTTTGTTGAGGCTTTCCTCTCATTATGTCTCTACGTGGAATTTGATATTTTTTACATCCATTTTAATTACTTTTTCTCTTTTGATAAAGTCCATTTTAATTACTTGAGCACTATTTGCAACACTCTTTGTGGTCACAAATTTTAAAACATAATTACGGGTTAATTAGCAGGAACAGCATATAATTATTTTAAAATAAAGAACGCGGGTAAAGAACATAGGAAAAAAGCATTTAAGGATAATCTCTTTGGATTACAGGGCAAACACATGTTTTAAGAATCTTTTTCTTTTTACTTTCTTTCACATTATTTGATTTTTTTTTTTTTTTTTTTGTAGTATATGTGTATACAGTATTCTTGGACGTTTGGACCTACTGGTCCCACATTGATGTGGGTCCAATGATGATGTCGGAGATGGGGCCTAGCCGCAGATTTGTTTGAACAACAGATCCGACGGTCATGATTTACTTGATCTAATGATTATTAGGTTTCGCATTTTTTCTTCTAAAAAGAGAAGGGTGAGAAAAGAAAAGTAAAAATTCCGTGAACTATATATCTCTATTTTGTTGGTTATATATAAGATTTTTCCTTTTTAATTGATAAGGGTATTTTGCTATATCCACAATAATAAAACAAAACATTTTTTCTATTTTTGATCTAGTTTTTATATCGAATTTTATATCAAAATATGTTTCAAATAACGTTTTCCGGGTTATAAGAAAATGCTGTCGAAAAATACATATATGTAGAGTTTGATAAGAACATATGTATGGTGTGTAGCAAATAAATAAATCAACCATTATATTTGGACTACTCGTCTAGTCGGTTATCTAGCAAGTATTCATGTTTTCTAGTTGATTATCGAAAGCCTAATTTTTATAAAAATTCCATCAAAACATTATATGACGCAAATACTTGACCAGTTCGATTTTGTACCCTTACTCAAAAGTCAAAACGAAGTGGTATTTTCTCAGCTTTTGCTACTAAAAAATGGCTGCTTTATGAATTGATTCCTGGGCTAAGGTATAGCCCATTTATCAATCTATAAATACTGTTGGGCTTTTGCAATTGCCCATTTAGTTTTTTTTCCTAGCTTCATATTTTCGTTTTTTCATAAAATTGATTTTTTTTTTTTGGTTTTAATGTTAATAAAAATCATAAAATTGATTTCATATCCAGCTTATGTATTACGTATGTAATTACAAAGACATATGCAGGAGATCGGTCTATATTATTATTTTCCATTTTCGGAAATCAATTTCATATCGACTGCAAACTTAACACATTTTTAACCGCAGTTACTAATACTTGGTAACTTTTAATAGACGAAAAAAACAAAAATATGAGTATTTTTCAAAAAAAAATAATTGTATAGCCGTATAGGGGAACTACAATTTTTTTGCGGGAGATTAGCGAGAGTCATATGAAAGACACAGAAATAACCAGATTTAATACTACAATTTTACTACTTTTATTATTATGATACGAAATCGACCGGCAAAATACGCATGATTTTCTGTGTACCGTCGACATGACGAAAGATCATACGATTACAGATTTAACATTACGCAATCTGTTTTTAAAAAAAGAAAATGCAAAATGACTAAGCAAGTATGTCATCTGATAGCATTATGAACTAATAAGATTTTTGTCAACTCTTATTTTCATTTCAAAAAATATTAGTAGGATGTTTTCTCTATGTAACCAGCAAATAATTGCTTGACAACAAATCGATTAAAAACTATTAAAACAAATGTAAAAACATAATAAAATAGAGAGATCAGCCGACACAAAAATTGGATTTGTCTTTCTCTCTTTAAAAGATTCCTCTGTTCTTTTATTTTAATGTCGGAATATTCTTCAAGATCTGAAATACTACTGTATCACAATGAGTAAAAATATCAAAAAGAAAAAAAAAAAAACATTTTAAATTCTCAACTTGTTTTCCAAGGCCCGAAAAATAATCGATGTCAATAAATGGGAAGTAAAAATTAAATGAATAAGTCTTGTTCTAGAAGAATGTGAATCATCTTCTCCAAGTTTCAACGTTCGTTTTTTTTTTCTTCTGTGTGATCGTCACCTTTAATATATATATACACACGAGAATCTTGTACCTAAGTACATATACATACATGTAAATGTGTGTGTATGTATTTATATTATTCTCTTTCGTCTAAGTTAAAAGATCCTTTAATGCCCACCACCTGTTTGATAAAATTCCCCAATTAAAAAATTCGAGAAAAGTTCTTCTTCTCAATAGGTCTCTCACTCTCTCTCTTACCTCTTCTGATTTTTCAATCGACTCATTTGTCAAATTTCTAACTCCTACAAAAAGGGCTCGCCTTTTTATTGGATCAACGGATTTGATTCAAGCTCTGTAATTTTTCCTTTTTCGTTTCAAAGATTTTGTTTTTCTTCTTTCCCATTGACGAATTCATCTTGGAGGTGAGAGTTTGATCTGATTTGATCATCTCGATATGTCTAGTCCGAAAAGTACCAAGCCGAAGATCGTCAACGGTCCTGGTGGTTATATTCTACAAGACGTTCCTCATCTCATCGATTATCTTCCTGATCTTCCTGTACGTTTTCACTTGATCTGCTAAATATGATTTCAAAAAAGTCAAGAGAAAGTTCTCGATCTACACTAAGAGATCGAATCTGTTATCCTCTATTAAAAAAAAGGAGGAATCTTTTGCTTTGGGTTCTAATCAAATGGTTTTGAGTTATTGCAGACATATCCAAATCCATTACAAGACAATCCAGCTTACTCAGTGGTTAAGTAAGTACTTTCACCTGTTTCAGAAGTTTTTATTGCTTTGGGTTCATAGTTTGTGTTCACATTTGTATGTTTCTTTTGTATCAGGCAATACTTTGTTGATGCAGATGATACTGTTCCTGAGAAGGTAATTTCATCAAGCAGAAACTTTATTTACTCCGAATTGTTTGAAGAATGGTGTTAGATGATTATTATGTCTTCCTGAAAGTGAGATTTTAACAGCAAAATGCCCTCTTTTATCTTTTCGTGTTATTTAGGTTGTAGTCCACAAGGATGGTCCAAGAGGAATCCATTTCAGACGCGCTGGTCCACGGCAAAAGGTTTACTTTGAGTCTGATGAAGTACATGCTTGCATAGTTACATGTGGCGGTCTCTGTCCGGGTCTCAATACTGTGATTAGAGAAATCGTGAGTAGCTTATCATACATGTATGGAGTCAAGAGAATTCTTGGAATCGATGTAAGTTTTGTGAATTATAATTAGTCTCTTCATTTACAGTTTGGTTTTCGTGACTATTGTTCTTACGATTTTCATTTCTTGAAATATATTGTAGGGTGGATACAGAGGTTTCTATGCCAAGAATACTATCCCCTTAAACTCTAAAGTCGTGAATGATATACATAAACGCGGAGGAACAATCCTTGGGACCTCAAGAGGTGGACACGATACCACGAAGATAGTTGATAGCATTCAAGATCGAGGAATCAATCAGGTTCGGGAAGAAACATAGCCACTGTTTTTTTTCTTTTTATGTGGAAAAGTTTGTCAACATTTTCTTGATGTAGTTGATGTTATCATTTAGGTTTACATTATTGGAGGAGATGGAACTCAGCGAGGAGCTTCAGCAATATTTGAGGTATGGTGCCATTGTGATATTTTCAGAATATAGCTATAAGTTTTTAACAATCAACAACTGAACTTAGATTGTGTAAAACCATGTAGGAAATTAGAAGGCGTGGACTTAAAGTTGCTGTGGTTGGAATTCCAAAAACGATTGATAATGATATACCGGTAATAGATAAATCTTTTGGGTTTGATACTGCTGTGGAGGAAGCTCAACGAGCGATTAACGCAGCACATGTTGAAGCCGAGAGTAATGAGAGTGGTATCGGTTTTGTCAAGCTCATGGGTCGCTACAGTGGTGAGTGTTTGCTCTGGAACATACAACTTTAAACCTTTTTTGAGCTGTTACTGATTAAGGCTATACAATGATTATTATTACAGGGTTCATAGCGATGTATGCTACATTAGCCAGCAGAGACGTTGACTGTTGCTTGATTCCCGAGTCACCATTTTACCTCGAAGGAGAAGGTGGACTCTTTGAGTTCGTAGAGAAACGGCTCAAGGAGCATGGTCATATGGTGATTGTTCTTGCTGAAGGTGCAGGACAGGATTTGATGTCCAAGAGCATGGAATCTACTCTCAAGGATGCTTCTGGGAACAAACTTCTTAAAGATGTCGGCTTGTGGCTATCACAAAGCATCAAGGTAAGACCTAAAACTCTTAAGATCATGATCATGAGATTCTTATGTCATTACAGAAAATTAATCATAGTGTTTGTTTTTTTCCCTCTGGTTGTAGGATCATTTTAATAAGAATAAGATGGTGATGAATCTCAAATATATAGGTAACAAAGTCATTATCCTTTCCCCCATTTTGCAATTAGTCGATGTTACATTTCTTTTAAACTCAGTTTTGGTATCTCACTTCCAGATCCAACATACATGATCCGGGCTATTCCAAGCAATGCATCAGACAATGTTTACTGTACACTTCTTGCTCAGAGCGCAGTTCATGGTGCAATGGCTGGTTACACTGGCTACACCAGTGGTCTTGTCAATGGACGACAAACATACATCCCATACTATGTAAGTTACTGATACAGATCAAATGATTTTTATCTGAATTGTGATTATAGTCATTGCATTGGGCTAATCTGGTCTTGCGGAATGGTCCTGAATCAACTATGGTGTTTTGGTCATGTAGTTGTGAGCAATTCTGAAATGTCTTATTGTTTTTTTGTTTTGTCTTTGTGTTGCAGAGGATAACAGAGAAACAGAACAATGTTGTGATTACGGATAGAATGTGGGCGAGGCTATTGTCTTCTACGAACCAGCCAAGTTTCTTGGGCCCTAAGGATATATCTGAGGAGAAGAAAGAGATGCCGGAGACGCCTCTTCTTGATGGTAGTAACTGTGACGGAGCTGTCGATATTCCTCGGGTGACTAAAGAGATCACTAAGTGAAGAAGTTTCAGGCGCATATAACTCGGGGGTTTTCTGAAAACGATGCCGGTTTAGGCATAAGTGAAATAATTGTTATTTTGACAGTTCTGCCCTTTTGTTGGCAAAAGCCTACACAATGCTTTAGGTTTGTTTTTAGATGTTTAGTTTTGTAATCCTTTTCACATCTTCCCACATCATCATCTGAATGAAGTGATCTTTCATCTTTATCTTTGTTGTTTGTATATGTCTTACACTAAAGTTATATAGAAATTTAGAAAAAGAAAATAAAAAGAGCTATCGCATAAAAATACTTGATAAAAAAAATTATATGTATAATACACCATAGAAAACCTTAAACTGAAGAAAATAAGAGAAGAAAATATTAGTTTTATTTGTAATAGGACAGAAGGGATACAACAGTTTGTATAGAAAATGCAATACTAATACAACTTTATTAACTGGGCAATAATGCTTTCCAGTGCTTAATTCGAGTACTAATCAAAACACCATTTCATCTTCATAACAGTAGCCTTTTTAGACGGCCGTTGATGCAGTTTCACCACCTCAGATTTTCCGGGAAATACTGAAAACCACAAACAAAATTATTGAATTTTAAAATCAAGAAAAAATCACCATACAAAATCTATCACAATGCTGTAAAAACCAAAGTATCTAGTTTTCCAAAAATCGTTGTTTTCATATCCATAGTACCTCTATTTATCCTTTCTTAAACCAAAAGGTACTATAAAACCAATCGCATTGAATTAATTTTTTTTTTGTTTTTAAACAAGATTAAAGTAAAGATTCTCACTTTCTTGATAAGAGACATGTAGTACGGCTTAACCTTCTCGACATCGATTTGTACTTTGCTCTTGCTGTACAAGTCGTACTTGCTATATATATAATAAACACAATTTAAAGGTTAATACTCAATCATATAAAACAAATTAAGTTAAATTAAGATTACTTTAAGTTGAATTACTTGAAAACATGGAGCCATTTGAGGTTCTCCTTGTCTTCTTCGTTCATAAGGTGAGTGTAAGCTCCAGCCGTGTGCAATGCTACATATTTTTATCACATATACATGTTGATTAACTAATCAAATTATGTTACTAATTAAGTTATTAGTTCGTTATCCTAATAAAATCACGATTCTTACGATAAAAGGAATGGTATCGGATGATGAACAGTCCCGGAGATGGCAAGGTGCTTCCATTCTCCTTAGCCACCTGTAAACATATAGTTAACAATTCCTTAAATCATTTTGATCATGTAATAATTTTATATGATTAATTATATAATTTACCAGATACATGTAGTCATCATGCCCCCATGACATACAAACATTTTCTAGTCCACATCCTTCAGAATATATCCCAGCTTTGGTATTGTAATTTGGGTTGTTAAAATCGGGGTTATCCATAAAGTACTGCAAAATAAATGTTAGCAAAAGGAAGAAATCCGAAATATAATATTAATAAATTTTAGATTCTAAATATTTAACATGTCTTTTTCTTTAATTAATTGTAGCAAAATATATTGAGGTTTTGTATGTACCTTGTGGTGTACGTTAGATTCATCAAATGCACACCCAACAGGAAATGTGTCACCTGCAGGTTTTGATAGAGAGTTCATGACTCATAAGCTACTAGAAACTGAATTGATAAGATAATTAATAATCAAATGGGAATTACAGGATTAGTTAATTAATTTGTATTGATAATCAAAAGTAATATCACAAATTAGACTTACCAACAACAGCCCATTGGGGAAGCCCTCCAAACTGTGGAAGAGTAAGAACCTTCCCAAGATCTGAAAATTTCAGTCAACTTTAGCATTTTTATAGGATTCATATATATGTTCATTTCGATTTGTAAATAACTAAATATAGCCATAATAAACAATTTGTTTGGTCATAAATAACAGTTAGTTACCATGGATAAGAGCAGTGAGATGAAGCCAATCTTCGTTAGGATAATCTTTACGGATTGCTTCCGCAGATTGAAGCAAATGCTGAATTTGTGGTTCATCGAGGTCAGGATCACTCTCGTCCACCACTTCGTTTAAAAGTTCACAACATTCCCAAATGTTCATCACCATCTTGTCCAATTTTCCATACTCACTTCTCATCTTCTTTACCTACAAAAAAAATAATAACAATAGTTTTTTTTTAAATGTGAAAAACAACATGCAATACATAAAATATCCATCGTATTCATGTCTTTTTTTTGGCTAAAACCTTTAGGAAAGATTTTAATTTTCATTAGTAGTTCATAAATCACATCCATGCAAAATATATAGGCCTCAACATTTATGTTGATCATATATATATATGCACAAACTAATAAGCCCTAACTTACAATAGAAAAGAGATCTTACAAATTCTAAAGTTTGGTTAGTGTGTTGTGTTTTATAAAAGTGTTCGACGCTCTTCTGCCTCTCGCTTTTTATATCCGCGTAGTCTCTGAAACAATTTACATCAATTAAATCTAAATGTTTAGAAAAAAAGAATTTTTTTTGTTAAATTTTTTTTGTCTTTTACAAACCTGAATTGACGACCAAATGCATTCATTTCAGGAGCCAAAAACACTTCACCATCAGATGATATCTTCGACATTGGAATTCCGCTGTCCAATTGTAACTCTCTTGCGTAGTAGAGTCTTCTTATGCTTGAAAGAAAAAGTAGTAAAGGCTATTATTTCTTACGGAAAAAATTCAAGGATTTAGTTTTTTTTTTTTTTTTTTTAAAGTCAAAGAAAATAATAACTATAGGAAATAGATAGATATATGCATGTTTACCAAAAACAGGGTTTTCGACGGAGATAGTTATCTTCAAAAGAAAAACGAAAAAGCTAACTTGTGGGAAAAAGAAAAAAAAAAAGATCGAGAGAGAATGTCTACGAAAGAGATGTAATTTGTTGGAGACACGAGAGGGTATTTGTAGAGGTGATGGCTTAGGAGATGATAAGTGTTTTTCTCTATATATAGAGAGAAATCCAAGTTTTTGACCACGAAATATTTAACAACTAAAGATTTATTTACCTCTCAAAAAGGCAAAAGTCATAACTATACGTCATAGTAAAATATCTGCTAGCATTTATATCAAGGCAAGAGTTAAAAAATATATTTTATTTTACACATACAGTGCGTTTGTCTATTAAATTTTGAATATTCCAAACATCCTAAATCTTAAATTCTCTCTTACCAATACAAAAATAAATATACTATCTTATACATTGAAATGTTACATTGCAAAATTTGACATATTGTCTTCCTTTTCGAAATTTGGGACATGTGTCATCTATGTGATCTTTTTCTATGAATTATTATAGAAACAGAGTCTTATGTATAATTAAAAGTGTTAGTTTTAATTATACTCAGATTCTAATTTCTCACCTTCTTGTCACTTTTTCATTTTCCCTCTCATTTTAATATCTAAAGTTCACACTTTTTAGATTTTGTTCTATTTATACTTTTTTAGTTTTTACGTACATGTAAATTTCATAGAATCTGGAGTATTATGGATTTTTGACATGTGCAACAATGTAATAAATTTGTTGTGTTTCTACGCCTGATTTGGAACACAGTAAAATAAAAACAAACACGAAAGTATGGTAAAGTACTAAAGTGGAACCAAAATTTGATAGAGGGATGGGTGTTTTTTCTTTTGACTCGACTCCTAACTAACTTAAGTACATGTGGAGAAGACAAGTCATGTTAGTTTCGGCCCATGCTTTCGAGTTTCGACTTTTAAGTGAAAACAAATAGTTATAAGAAAAAAAAAGAAAAGAAATTCGAATAGTTATAAAAAAAATTGGAACATTTTATGTGAAATATGTTTACTTATTTGTTGTTTAGTCGTTACAGTACAATTAGCTTACGAAAACTTGCCCTTGGATGCCATTTCCTTCCTTTAACACAATTCTGCAGTACATATAAAAGCTAGGATGGTGAAGTTAACATAACAAATTAGGCCTTTCATCAACAAAATGGGCTTTACGGGCCCATAAAATTCGGGCTTTTTATGAACTCGTTTCAGTGTTCATCTACATATTACTGGCGCATCAGTTAAATCATGAATTCGTTGTCTTCTTCGACCTCTCTCTCAATGGCTCCAAACAACTTTTTGCTCTTCAGTTTGACTTTCCAACTTCTCCTTCTACTTCTTGTTTCATCGGAATCATCATGTATCGCCGGCGATGTGACTCAAATCCCGACGAAGTTACTCGAAACCGCGAAGAGTCCGGAGGTCTTCGATTGGATGGTGAGAATCAGAAGGAAAATCCACGAGAATCCGGAGCTTGGTTACGAGGAATTTGAAACCAGTAAACTCATTAGGTCGGAGCTGGACCTTATTGGAGTGAAGTATAGGTATCCGGTAGCTATCACCGGTGTTATCGGATATATCGGCACCGGAGAACCACCGTTCGTTGCTCTGAGAGCTGATATGGATGCTTTGCCTATTCAGGTGTAGTTCCGTTTTCGAAAGTTCCTTATGATTTGGTTGAGAAATAAGAATTTAGAATATCAAATCATAGTGAAAAATGATGTTTCGTGGTTCATATACTTAGGTTTCTATAGTATGAAACTTGATCAATTTGATTTAAGTATTGAATACCAATTTCGACGATGATGGCACTTGAATGGAGGATTAAAACATGTAATTTGATTTGATTTTCGAATTCAGGAAGCTGTTGAGTGGGAGCACAAGAGCAAAGTTCCTGGTAAAATGCATGCTTGTGGACACGATGGTCATGTTGCCATGCTTCTTGGTGCTGCTAAGATGCTTCAAGAACATCGCCACGAGTTGCAGGTCTCTGAAATGGCCTTTTAAAATACTGTGATTGTTGTGTTTGGTTTTCATCAGTAAACACATATCTACAATCATTTTCTTTGTTTTTTGTTAGGGAACTGTAGTGCTTATCTTTCAGCCAGCTGAGGAAGGTTTGGCTGGAGCTAAGAAGATGATTGAAGAAGGAGCTTTGAAGAACGTTGAAGCTATTTTCGGGATACATCTTTCCAACCGATTTCCGTTTGGGAAAGCCGCTACACGAGCAGGTTCCTTGCTGGCCGGATCTGGAGCCTTTGAGGCTGTAATCACTGGGAAAGGAGGTCATGCTGCCATCCCACAGCATACTATAGATCCTATTGTTGCAGCTTCAAGCATTGTCCTCAGTCTTCAACACCTGGTTTCACGTGAAACTGACCCTTTGGATTCAAAGGTTTCATTTTTTACTCTATGATCTCACTCCTGGTCTTGGCTTTTGAGAACTCATTTAGGTTTCTTCTGCAGGTGGTCACAGTTTCTAAGGTTCATGGAGGCAATGCGTTTAATGTCATTCCTGATTCAATCACCATAGGAGGAACTTACAGAGCCTTTACGGGGATTACTCAGCTTGAACAGAGAATCAAAGAGGTGATGGGATCCAAGATTACAGATATTAGTTTTTCCCGATATCATTGCTTTACCATTGAACTAAACCCCGGTTTCGACTATTTGATTGTAGGTTATTACCAAGCAAGCTACCGTTCATCGATGCAATGCATCCGTGAACCTGACACCAAACGGTAAGAAACCGTTTCCACCAACAGTAAACAACATGGACTTATACAAGCAATTCAAGAAGGTGGTCAGAGATTTGTTGGGTCAAGAAGCTGTTGTGGAAGCAGCGCCGGTTATGGGATCAGAGGACTTCTCATTCTTTGCAGAAGCAATCCCGGGCCATTTCTCCTTACTGGGAATGCAAGATGAAACCAAAGGTTATGCTTCGACTCATTCACCACACTATAGAGTCAATGAAGATGTGCTTCCGTATGGTGCTGCAATTCACGTATCAATGGCTGTACAGTACCTTAAAGAGAAGGCTTCTAAAGCTTCTGTCTCAGGATTTCATGATGAACTATGAGCATGCCAAGCTTTGTTATATTTCAGAAGTATGAAATTACAATCCATAGAGTTGGTTATAATTAATTGGATGCAGAATTTGTTTGAAGTTTATGATCAAAAGTTGTATTTATTACATTAGAAATCGAAATCGATATCTAGAGGCAAAATCTCATATTTTATGATCGGTTTGTGTAAATATATTGGCAAAAATTGAGAATACGAATTAAAAGAAAGGCTTGTAGTAATATATTGTCAAAATCCCACCATTAAAATTGATCAAAATCAGAAGTAAAAAAGCAATAGTTCATAATAGCATAGAACAAAAAAAAAAAACAAATAAGTTTGGTGCTAAAAGAAGACAAACGAAGAACTAGTATCTCAAAGTTACAAAGTAGAGCTTTAAGAAGCTTCACGCCAGCATCTTTTTCATTATCTCTCTAGACTCTATTTCTCAGAAGAGTTTGGTCCTCTCTTCTTTCCGAAACCAACAACTGCACAAATCCATTAACAAAATGGTGAATTGTTTGAAAAAATCAAAACTTAAACAGTTGTGATAAATCCAGAAGCTATCATCTATAACCATCGAACCCACAAGTATAACCATCTAGCCAATTCAAAATGTTGCTGAAAAATGTTCGTAAAACCATCCAATTTATCGAGTAATCACATTTCCTTTAGCAATTTTAACGCAATTATTAGCTAATTACAACAATAAATGCTAACACCGTAACTGAATCAGCAAAGTATCTAGAACGGAAAATTTACCGGCGGTGACGAAACGACGGTTGTGCTGCATACGCTTGTGAGCACGTCCTCTGGGCTTCTTCTTCTTATCTTGTTTAGCAACCTTCGGTGTTTGTCCTCTGACCTTACCGGCACGAGCTAAAGATCCGTGAACCTTACCTGAATTCGTCAAAAAACACTCACCATTATCAGATCCACAGCAATATATAATAAAACGATTTGATTTTCTCTAATGCTACAATTTGAAACTAAGCAAAAAAACAATAGAAGCTCGAAGGATTTACCCATGGTTGATTTGCTTCTTCTCTCCTGTTTCTTCTTCCGACGGCTGCAAGATGCTGAAACGAGTGCGTACTCTCAGAATTAGGGCTTTCGAGAAGATGATAGATAATGTATTTATAACCGACCACAACGAAACCTTATTGGGCCTTATTGTTTGCACATTTCATAAGGTTTTTGTATATAGGTGTGGATATAACTATAGGCCCATACAAAATAATTACTATTGGTCTTAAGAAGCTCGTAATATGAAATGAATATCTCTAATTATATAGGTACATGTAATATTGGGCTTATCAAGCCTATACAGTAAAACCTCTATAAATTAATATTATTGGGACCAAGATATTTTATTAATTTAAAGAGGGTATTAATTTATCGATAAATTAATAATTATTAATTTATAGAGAGATTTTCCAATTTTCACAAATTCTATAAAATTCTATTTAAAATAAGATTTTTTTTTTGATAATTTCACATTATTATAAATTTATTTTATCTAAAATTTCTTTTACCTTATCTAAAATTCTAGAAGTTTTTGATGCAATAAGAAAGATTAGAGATGAGCTCCAACAAAAATGCATGTTAGGAATAAACAAAAGTCATATTTTACTAAATTATCTTAATTATATTTTTTAATGTTATATGATTATTAATTTATGTTATTAATAGGATCATATATTTACACATGGGTCTAAAATAAATTATTATCTTATTATTTTATCGAATTGTGTCATTTTTTACACCGGTCCAACTCGAGACCGGGAAAATTTATTAATTTATAGAGATTATTAATTTATAGAGTATTAATTTATAGAGGTTCTACTGTATAGACAACACAAGTTTCACAATCTGTGAAAAAAATAATAATCAATTTCTGGTTTGGTAATAAAATGCTCTATTTTACTCGCATAATATATACCAATATTTTTGGAAATTTTATATCTGTTGTAATAATTTTGTAAGAGATTTTCCATGAACATTTTTTCCTATAAAGATACGAAACAAAGATTCTAATTCTGTAGTTGGAATCTTTGGTTTTAACAGTTTTCCATTTATACCCTTACAGAATTCCCAAAATCTAACGATAAGTAAAAGAAAGATCCAACGATCATCCGCCATTCTATATCAGACAGCCAAATACTGAAACCTCAATTAGGGTTTTTTTTAATCTCAAACGCCTCCACAAAATTCTGAGCTTCACATTTCGAAAATTAACGAAACAATGGGTGATGAGATTGAGCCGCTTGCAGATCAATTAGCCGCCGTATCAATGGTAGAAAAGGCGCAATTTTCTGACCGGGTTCTTATCCGATCGATTTTGGGTCGACCTGACGGCGGAGCTGGACTTGCCGGTCAGAAGGTTCGAATCGGCGGGTGGGTTAAAACCGGAAGAGAGCAAGGAAAAGGAGCTTTCGCTTTCCTTGAGGTGAACGATGGATCTTGCCCAGCGAATCTTCAGGTTATGGTGGATTCTTCTGTATCAGATCTCTCTAAGTTGGTTGCTACTGGAACTTGTGTGACCGTTGACGGATGTTTGAAGACTCCACCGGAAGGTACGAAGCAGAAGATTGAGCTTAGAGTTGAGAAGGTTATCGATGTGGGGACGGTGGATCCCACTAAGTATCCGATTCCTAAGACTAAGTTGACTCTTGAGTTTTTGAGAGATTTGCTTCATCTTCGTGCTAGAACCAACACGGTAAAAACTTCGTATTCTTGCACTGAGATTGATTGAAACTTGCTTTAAATGTTTCTGGGTTTGATTGAATCATTGGATAGTGTATTTTTGAAGCTTACTTGTCTGCAAAGTTTTGACACTTGCTTGATATTAAGAATACAATTTATGATTACTGTGTGGTTGTGATGAATTTTTTGCCTGTGATTTCAGATCTCAGCAGTTGCGAGAATCCGAAATGCGCTTGCTTTTGCGACCCATAGTTTCTTTCAAGAACATAGTTTCCTTTACATTCACACACCAATCGTCACAACAAGTGATTGTGAAGGTGCTGGTGAAATGTTCCAAGTAACAACCTTGATCAACGAAACAGAGAAATTGGAAAGGGATCTCATTGAGAACCCTCCTCCTACCGAGGCTGACATTGAAGCTGCCAAACTCATTGTCAAGGAAAGAGGTGAAGCTTTAGCGCAACTGAAAGCTGCCAAAGCAAGCAAGGAAGAGATCACTGCTTCTGTTGCCCAACTTAAAGAAGCAAAGGAGAGTTTAGCTAATGTTGAAGAGAGGTCAAGGCTTGTGCCTGGATTACCTAAAAAAGATGGAAACATTGATTATTCCAATGATTTCTTTGGTCGTCAAGCTTTCTTGACAGTTTCTGGTCAATTGCAAGTGGAGACCTATGCTTGCGCTCTTAGCAACGTGTATACATTTGGCCCGACTTTCCGAGCAGAGAACTCTCACACTTCAAGGCATTTAGCTGAATTCTGGATGGTTGAACCTGAAATAGCATTTGCAGATCTACAGGTAATAAACATGTGAACTTTTGGTCTATTCTTTATCATAATATATCCTCAGTTTCTTAAAATTTTCTTTTCAATTTGTGTAGGACGACATGAACTGTGCAGAGGCGTATGTGAAATACATGTGCAACTGGTTGCTCGAGAAATGTTTTGATGACATGGAACTTATGAAAAAGAATTACGACAAGGGATGCATTGACAGGCTAAAATTGGTTGCCTCAACCCCGTTTGGGCGTGTAACATACACTGAAGCAATAGAGATACTTGAGAAAGCTGTGGCTGGAGGAAAGAAATTTGAGAACAATGTGGAGTGGGGAATCGACTTAGCCTCGGAGCATGAAAGGTTTATGATAACCCTTAAAATCGTTTCTCAACTTAAACACTTGCAAGAAATGGTTATCGATAAAAGTTGTCTTTCAATCACAGGTACTTGACAGAGGAAGTGTTTAAAAAGCCGCTTATTGTCTATAACTACCCAAAAGGAATCAAAGCTTTTTACATGAGACTCAACGATGATGGCAAAACAGTTGCTGCCATGGATGTCCTCGTTCCAAAGGTAATAAATTTAGCTCGTCATCTTTGCATAATACCGACTCAAAGTTGAATCCTTTAATTCTGTTGTTATATGCTGTTGTATCATCTAAGAAAACCACATCAATGGCTTCTTATGTTTTCTTTTTTTCTCTGTATAATTAGGTTGGAGAACTCATTGGAGGAAGCCAAAGGGAAGAACGGTACGATGTAATCAAACAGAGGTGTGTGAAAGTGAAACCAATACTTGAATTTTGGCTCTCTCTTTTTTTTTTGTTGTTTTTGTGATCGTTAATGAAGCAATGTCTGGTCTTTGAACAGGATTGAGGAGATGAGTCTACCAATAGAGCCATACGAGTGGTACCTTGACTTGCGTCGTTATGGAACAGTGAAGCATTGTGGATTCGGACTTGGCTTCGAACGTATGATTCTGTTCGCCACAGGAATCGACAACATCAGAGATGTTATTCCTTTCCCTCGGTATCCTGGAAAAGCTGATCTTTGATTCCTCTTATACAATTTACAAACACAGTTTCTGTTTTTATTAGCTGGTTTGGTTTTGATAACCGACTGGGATTAGTTTACTTTTAAGTTGGTTAAATGAATTGTATGGTTTTTGACTCTGATTTTTATCTACATGGATCTGGTTTTGTTCTGTTATATCCCGATTGACAATGAAAAGCTGATCTTTGATTCCTCAAATTATTGTTACTGACCATAACGAGCAGGCCAGACCAAAGTCTAAGCAAAATGGTACGTTTTTTATTTCATAGTTTTACAATTTAATAATAAGAAGCAGAACAAAATGTCAATATGTCCGAGTGGTTAAGGAGACAGACTCGAAATCTGTTGGGCTTTGCCTGCGCAGGTTCGAATCCTGCTGTTGACGATTTACTATTGTTTTCCTTTTTTTACTGTTTACTTTACTCACAAAAACAGTAGCACATTAACGAATCCTATCTTTTATGACCAGGCGCAGGCTCAATAGATTAAATATTTATTTTTATTGGTATCATTAAAATTAAAACCATTCCCAAAACATGAAGCCGAACGGTCCGATGAGTGATTAGTCATGAGTGGAGTAGTGAGTGGTGAGTTATCGAGGGCGAGAAGACCGAAGCGTTTTTTTTTTTTGTTCTTTCTTTTTACTTAAATGAAAATGAACCTCTTCGTTTCAAGCTCTATATAAGGTTCTACTCTTTCTTCATACTTACTAGCATCTAGACAGAGTTCAAAAGGGTATAGAGTATCGGAAAAGTCTTTCGCAGTTCTTCTGACTCTATTTCCGTTCAGAAATCGAGCCTTCACTGAGTCATCACCTTGATTTTCTAGGTTTGTTCTGTTCCTTAGTGTTTTTCACTAGTTACTAATTTGTTTAATTGGCTCCAGACAGATCTTTGAGTCTTATGGTTTTATTGTTTTTCGTTTCAGGGTGTCGGAAAGAAATCCAAAGGAAGTTGTGTAAACAGTTTTTTTTTTTTTTTTTTTTTTAAAGATGACCAAAATCAGTGACTTGTCTGATGATTTGCTCGTGAAAATACTAACGTTTCTTCCGACAAAAGTTGCTGTATCTAGTAGCGTATTGTCCAAACAATGGGAGTTTCTATGGATGTGGTTGCCTAAACTGGAGTACAATGATTACAAGGTCATATACAGTTACGAGGACCCTGAATCTGTTTCATTCCTAAGGTATCGAGAGTTTGTTGCCAAGTATCTGCCACTACACAGAGCTCCAATCATTGAAAGCTTGCGTCTCAAATTCTGTAGCCCATTACCTCAACCTGAGGATATCAATTCTTGGGTTAGAATCGCAGTTTCTCGCTGCGTGCGTGAGCTAACTATCTGCTATTTTGAGATCGATGAAGAATCTGCCGTGTTATTGCCAAGTAGCTTGTATACATGCAAATCGCTGGTGCTATTGAAACTCAAAAGCAACATGTTTCTTGTGGATGTTCCTCAAATGGGTTGTCTCCCTTCCTTGAAAACCTTGCTACTTCTTCACGTGACATACTCAAATGAAGATTCTCTTAGACAGCTTCTATCTTATTGCCCTGTTTTGGAAGATCTGACTATTGAACGAGAATATAGTAATGACAATTTGAGAGCGTTAGTTATCATTGTCCCCTCCTTGCTGCGTTTATCCTTGTCTACAGATCTTGACTTTTCGTCTGATGAGTATGTGATAAATACCATATCTTTGAAGTATTTCGAAGTGAAGGATTATAGAGAAACTTTTTCCTATGTGATTGAGCGTATGCCAGAGCTTGAAGAAGCAGAAATCTTTGTTAAGCAAGATCCCAAAAAGTTACTTGGATCGATCTCATTTGTCAAACGTCTTTCACTAAAAGTATCCATCAATTGGGATGAAGAGGTACTAGGTTTCAATATTTTGATTTCAAGTTTTCAATTGCATTATAGTATTACTTATTAAACTAAATCGGTTTTGTTTACATCGTGCATTGAAGTACCATGCTGGTACTGTCTTCAATCAGCTTGAACATCTGTCGTTGTTTGTAAGCTATGGTCGTTGGTTGAAATTACTTGTCTGTTTACTAAAAGATTCTCCTATTCTACGAGTCCTCAATCTCTGTATCCCAGTAAGTTTCTACGTTGACACTTTTATAGATCTAAAATCATTTTATGGTTTGATCTTAACTCTATACTGTTGTTTCAGGATTTTTCAGAATTTGAGAATGATCAACTTGACTGTCTTGATGGTAGCTTTGTTCCTAAATGCTTGTTAGATAGTCTTGAAACTTTAAAGTTTAAAGGGTACAAGGGAAGACCAGAAGAGAAGGATTTCTTGAGTTATATCTCCAAACATGCTCGTTGCTTGAAGTCTTCGTCAATCTTGCCCTGATCATGTTTTTTCACGCAGTATAAACTTTGAAAACGATCAAAGAGTGTCGTATTTGATTATGGGTTTTAGCTTTGTTTTTTTTTTTTCTGTCCAAGAGTTAGTGGTGTTTAACTTGATGAGGAACTTGCTTTTAACAAAACATTTTTTTCTACATATCATCTGGTTAATGATATTGTTTGGTCATATGTTTTATAACCTACAATTTTTATGCGTGTCCCTTTTTGTGACTCAAGTCTCTTATTAAAGAAGAGAGAACCAACTCAGGTTGTTGAACATTCGTCTTCTTTGTACTAAAATATTATTGAATTCACTCAGGTTGTGGAACATTTCGATTTCACAATCATTTGATACTCATAAACAATGAATCAGCAAAGTTTCAAGAACATTGCAGATGATAACAGCAAAACTAGATTTAATCATTAAGAAGAAAATGGGGCTCTTCATTAACTGCATAAGCAATAGATATGAAGTTTAAACATATTAGCAGGTCGGCTTCTTTAACTAATGGGTCGAATTAATTGAAAGGCCCAGGCCCAATAGAGATTACCATTTTCTTGTATCATTAAATACCGAATAGTCCGGTGCGTGGTGAGTGGAGTCCGGAGTGGTGACTGGTGAAAGTTATCGACGGCGAGAGCGAAGCTTATATATTTTGACTTGAGTGGAGATGAAGCTCTGAGAATCCGATAACTTCTCATAAACCAACTCTTTCTTCTTCCTTTTCATCACGTTCTCGAGTAAAGGTACATTTAGATTCTACCCATTTCTCAGTTCTACGGTTTTTCTAGGGTTTTGTTCTGTTCCTCCATTTTTACTAATTTGTTTGGTTGGCTCCTTACAGATCTTTGAATCTTGTGGTATTATTGTTTTATTTTTCAGGGAAGTGTGTAAAACAGTTTTTAGGTTTTGTGAAAGACATGGACAGAATCAGTAACTTGTCTGATGAATTGCTGGGGAAGATATTATCGTATCTTCCAACAAAACTTGCTGTATCAACTAGCGTCTTGTCCAAGAAATGGGAGTTCCTTTGGATGTTGTTGTCTAAGCTTGAGTACAATGATGAAAATGACATTTCTGGTCGTTCAGAGTCGTTAATCGAGAGTTATCGGGATTTTATTGACAAGAATCTGCCACTACATAGAGCTCCGATCATTGAATCCTTGACCCTCAATTTTTCTGGTGAATCAGTTGAACCTGAGGATATCGAATCGTGGGCTGAAAATGCAGTTTCTCGCAGCGTGCGTAAGCTAAGTATTTGTTATGTTTCCTATGATGATCCTGTCGACTTACTACCTAGTAGCTTGTACACATGCAAATCGCTGGTGAAGTTGGCACTTGAAGGCAATATTCTTGTGGATCTTCCTCGAGTTGTTTCTCTACCTGCTTTGAAAACCTTGTACCTTGGACGGGAGACATTCTTATCTAAAGGTTCTCTTCGCCGGCTTTTATCCCGTTGCCCGGTTCTAGAAGATCTGAGTATTGATTATGACAGTGCGGGAGCATTAGTTGTTATTGTCCCGTCCTTGCTGCGCTTATCTTTAGCCATAGCCGAAGGTTGTTCTTCTAAAGATGAGTATGTGATAGATACTCCTGCTTTGAAGTATTTCAATGTTAAAGATTATAGAGAAACTTCCTCCTATGTCATTAAGCATATGCCAGAGCTTGAAGAGGTAAGTATCGATGTTAAGCGAAATCCCGAGAAGATTCTTGGAGCAGTCACATCTGTTAAACGTCTTACATTAGACGTACTCTTCCACAGTGACGAAGAGGTAATAATTTAAAATGATTCAATCTGTTAACTTTATCAACTGCATTATATTACTTATGTATAACACTAAATCTGTTGTATATGTTTTCACTCGTGCAGCCTGAATATTATGCTAATACTGTTTTCAATCGGCTTGAACATCTCAAGCTATTTATAAGCAGTGATCATTGGTCAAAGTTACTTGTGAGGTTGCTCAAAGATTCTCCTGAACTGCGAATCCTCAATCTTTACGTCTCGGTAAGTTTCTGCTTCGATGACTCTTTTTTCTTGTCTAAAAGCATTTGTATTGTGTAATCTTAACTTTCTCATTTTATATTTCAGAGTATTCCATTCTTTGAGATGTACAACTCGGCTAGCTGCTGGAACAATGAACAGCGTTCTGTTTCTAAATATTTCTTGAAGAGTCTTGAAACATTCGAGTTTGAAGGGTACAAGGGAAGACCAGAAGAGAGGGATTTCTTGAGTCATTTCTTCAAACATGCTGGTCACTTAAGATCTTCATCAATCTCGCACCGATGCAAAGACATTTGAAGAAATGATCAAAGAGTCTGTCGTATTCGATTTATGGGTTTTAGGTTTGTTTCTTTGGTCCAAGAGTTGGTGGTGTTTAACTAGATTTGGTACTTTGCTTTCGAACAAAACTTTTCCCTTTTTAACGTTTGGTTAATTATATCGTCTGGTTTTTTTTTATTGGGATCATTCCATCGTCTGGTTCATGTCTACAATTTTTCGTATGTGTTTGGCTTGTGACTCAAGTCTCTTATTAAAGAAGAGAACCAACTCAGATTGTGGAACATTCGTCTCCTTTAAAATACTCACTACATGGTTCATTAACTCACATTCTTAGCATAGCATACTTAGCTGCATGGTTGTGGAACCAACTCAAGTTCTTTTTGTGCTATTGAATCAACAATGTGGGACGTTTCGATTTCACAATCATTTGATGCTCGAATACAATTATTCAGCAAAGATTCAAGATATTTTTAGATGATAAAAGACAAGATTCAATCATTAAGAAGAAAATGGTCTCTTCAATGTGACTTCTGAATCAAGGAAACAAATTTACGCAACAATGATTCTAATAGAAAAAAGATTGAATGTTCTTGAGACAACAATTACTACTAAATAAGGATCATAAATAGAGGATACTGAACCATCATCATTTACAACCTTACACAATTAAAGCAAAAAAAAAAACAAAACAACTTCAACAGTCAACACATAGACAACATTGAATAAGTTCTTCGTCTCGTTCCAGCTTTAGGTTCATGAACTGCAGCTAGAACTTTCTTATCCCCTGAAACCATTTTGGAAAAGATTCATCAATCTCAATCTGAAAAATTTGAAGACTAGCAGAGCCATGAGGACGATGAAGAATGTTACGAGAACAAGCGAGTGGTCTTAGCTGATTCGGAGTTGTGCTATCTGCTCTTCATGGCAACAATTAGTTTCTTCCAGAGAAGGGTTTTAGGAATTAAGCATCTTTCTCTCTGGTTCTTACAATTTTTAAACCGTGATTTCCGGGTCGGGCAAATATTAACGGGTCAGATTCTAAGGCCCAGGCCCAGGCCCAGGCCCAGGCTCAATAGATATTTATGGGTATCATTAAAACCATTCCCAAAATATGAAGCTGAACAGACCGATGAGTGGACAGTGGAGTGAGGGGTGAGAGCGAAGCGTTTTTTTCTTTTTTTCTTTTTACTTAAATGGAGATGAAGCTCTGCGATTCTAGCTTTAATTAGGTTATATTCTTTCTCGATTCTTAGCTCAGAGAGAGTTAAAAAGGGAATAGAGTATCGGAAAATGCTTTCTCAGTTCTTCTGATTCCAGTTCCCGAGCAGAAATCGAGCCTTCACAGGAAAACTCATCAGCTGGAATTTCTAGGTTTTTGTTCTGTTCCTCTATGTGTGCCTTTGTTTTCACTTTTTACTAATTTGTTCCATTGGCTCCAGACATTTCTTTTAGTATTATATATGGTGTTATTCTTTTTAGTTTCAGGGTGTCGGAAAAATCTCAAAGGAAGTTGTGTAAACGGTATCTAGGTTTTGTAAAAGAGACATGGCCAGAATCAGTGACTTGTCTGAGGAATTGCTGGTGAAGATATTATCGTATCTTCCAACAAAAGTCGCTATATCAACAAGCGTGTTGTCCAAACAATGGGAATGTCTTTGGTTGTGGTTGCCTAAACTTGAGTACAATTATTACCATGTCAATAATATATTTGATGACCCTGATTCATTCCTAAGGTTTCGGGAGTTTGTTGCCAAGTATCTGCCACTACACAGAGCTCCAATCATTGAAAGCTTGAGTCTCAAGTTCTGTAGCCCACTTCAACCTGAGTATATCAAATTGTGGGCCGGTATTGCAGTTTCTCGAGGCGTGCGTGAGCTAAGTATCGACTATTATAAATTCGATAAAGAACCTGCTATAACATTGCCGATTTGCTTGTATACCTGCAAATCGCTTGTGACTTTGAAACCTCAAGGCAGTGAGATTCTTGTGGATGTTCCTCCAATGGGTAGTCTCCCTTCCTTGAAAACCTTGGAACTTGAATATGTTACATACTCAAATGAAGATGCTCTTCCACTGCTTCTATCCTATTGCCCTGTTCTAGAAGATCTGACTATTGAACGAGATGATGATAATGACAATTTGAGAGCGTTAGTTGTTATTGTCCCGTCCTTGCTGCGCTTATCCTTAATGATCGACGATAACTGTTCTTCTGATGGGTATGTTGTGATAGATACCCCTTCTTTGAAGTATTTCAAAGTGAGGGATGATAGACGAACTTTCTCCAATTTTATTGAGCATATGCCAAAGCTTGAAGAGGCTAATATCGATGTTATGGATGGTATTGAGAAGCATCTCAAATCAGTCACAACTGTCAAACGTCTTACGGTAACGTTCAACGTTGGCCTAGAGGTAATATGTTTCAATCTATCAACTTTAAGCTTTTCAATTGCGTCATATTACATATAAAACTGAATCTGTTGCTTTGTCATGTCTGCAGACTGAGTACAGCGATGGTATTGTCTTCAATCAACTTAAGAATTTGAAGCTATGTATATTTTTTGATGATTGGTCCAAGTTACTTGTCCAGTTGCTCAAAGATTCTCCTAAACTGCGAGTCCTCAATCTTGACGTTGATGTAAGTTTCTTCGTTTACTATTTTTGCTGTCTAAAAACACAGTGTTGTGTCGTTTTAACTCTTATTATTCTTTTGTAATCTCAGGAGGATTCAAATGTTGGGGAGTATGACGAACCGTTTAGATGGAGAAATAATCTGAGCTCCGTTCCTAAATGTTTGTCAAAGAGTCTTGAAGCTTTTGAGTTTGCAGGGTACGAAGGAAGACGAGAAGAGAGGGGTTTCTTGAGTTTTATATTCAAATATGCTTGTCGCTTGAAATCTTCATCAGTCTTGCGCTGATCATGTTATCTTCCACAATAGAAACATTAAGATGATCAAAGATTCTGTTGCATTCGATTATGGGTTTTAGGTTACTTTTGTTGTCCAAGCATTAGTTGTTTAACTAGATGTGGAACTTTCTTTCGAACTCCTTGTCATGTTGTTAGTTGTATCGACTGGTTTTGTTAGTTGTTTAACTAGATGTGGTTTGCCTTGTGACTCAAGTCTCTTATTAAAGAAGAGAACCTACTCAGGTTGTGAACACTCGTCTCCTTGTGCTCAAATACCCTCGTAAACTACAGGTTCGGAAGCTCAGAGGCAACTCGACCTGAATCACTTATTCCAAAGCTGTATCCACAACCGAACCGGTGGGAGTCGTCTTTGAATGTATCAGCAAAGTGCATTACTTATTTTTGTCCCTTTTGATTCAAGTATCTTGTTAAAGTACACAAAACCAACTCAGGTTGTGGAACATTTCGATTTCACAATCATTTGATACTAAGATACAATTAATCAGCAAAGATTCAAGAAAATAGAAGTAGATGATAAGAGCATAACAAGATTCAGTCAATAAGAAGAAAATGAGTCTCTTCAATAAACTGCATAAGCAATTCAAGTCGCACTACAAAGAAGGAAGAGGGAAAGGTCAAGACTTTTGATTGAAACAACAACAAAAAAACAAAACCAACAAAACTTAGTTTCTAGTGAGTCTCTCAATCCTCCTCTTCGATGACCTTTGTGCCAAGTCCACTGAGTCCTTCTGCAGGGATTTCAGCAACTGTGACAAGTGAGAAAAACTCTTCCTTTGCGTCCTCATCGTCGTTTCTCTTGCGTGCAACACGAACCCTAATCCTCCTTGGAGGACCTCTGATTCCTCTGCTCCAGATTTGCTTGTTCAATTTCACGTCTACCCTAACATCCTTAGTTCCCATTGCTTTTTCAGCAAACTTCCTGATCTCCTTAATGGCATTTGGTGCCTTCTTCTTAAAGGTGCTGTTACAAGTTAAATATGCATTAGTACAGGTTCTTAATCTCATAAGACCAATCACACCAAAAAAAACACATTCAACAAAACCAAAGTCTACATCTTAAAGCTGTATATAAGATATCAAATGAACTACATTCCTTTCATTTCAAGATTATATATTCTATAAACTGAATCCAAAACAAACAAGAATCACTATTAAATTGAATATTTAGACTTAAAAGAAACCCAAAAATTGAAAATCCCATCCAAAATCAGAATTAAAAAAACATCAAATACGATTTTCTCGAGACAGTATACAACATTTCCACATGAATTTCAAAAAGATCTCATTTTATGGACTAAACGTCTGATTACACAGAGAAAAATATAAACTTGATACACTTACTATAACAATCTAAACAAAGTAATCCTAAGAAGCTTGCAACAATGATACGACAGAGACTAACTTAATTAACAAAAACCCTGTGAAATCAACCCATCAAGCAGCTAAAAACATAACACAGAGAACAAATCGCAACTGTAATAATATCAAGAAGAGAATAAATTAGGGTTTAAAAAAAGCTCACCAGCTGTGAAGACGTCTGTGGAGGTTAATGGTGTACTCTCTGGTCACCACTTCCTCTTTCCTTCCCTTTTTCTCCGACATCTTCTCTTTGTCTGTGACTTACTTCTTCAAACTCTTTACCTGCGATTATCAATCACCAAAATCACTTAAAAATAGATTCTTTGATCGGAAATTAAACAGATCTGTTCACTGATAGATCAAAGAAGCAGAATTGAGCTGCATAGAAAGAAAGAAAAAGAGTACCTTTGGATTGAAGAACGCCGAGAAACAGAAAGGCGGAGAGGGAAGAGAAGAAGACATATATATGCGACACCTTCAGGTAAACCCTAAATGAATTCATTGGACTTTAATGGGCCTTCTATGTATTGTACCATTATCGTTGGCCTTCTGATTTTTAAAGAGCCCTTTAAAGGCCCAGTATATTATCCTTTATAGGAAATTTCGGGCGGGTTATAGGCCCACTTTTATAATCGGTTTACCATTGTAGTAGGAAACCGATTTTGGTGTGTTCAAACCAAACGGAATTTTTATTTAATTTTAGCTTTTATAAAACTGGTTAAACCAGACATTAACTGAATTACCTACCGTGAAGTAGGAATTATAAATTCCACATTATTAGCAAAAAAAAAAGGTTTGAGGATCTTTATTCGGCGACGTTTCTTTCTATAGATTCCTTGTCTTTGTTGTATGTATTAGATTTTTGTAAGACTAAGTTTTGTAAGTATCAGGTTATGTCTTTTTAGAAGCTTTCCATTGATTCCTTTTGTCTTCTACTCTTCTTGTGTTTTTTTTTTAGCTTTATAAATTGAACTTTGGAAAGCAATATGAACACATTCGTTGCTTGATTATATTTTACATAGAAAAAAATGGAGTTTGTTGGAGAAGAAATTGATTATACTTTTGTGATTCAGAAAACTTTGGTTCTATTGCTTTGTGTTGCTTTGTCATGGAAAATGATAATATATATGTGCAATTTGTTAAACATTGAGAAAGGACCTATAAGGGTTTTGATTACCGGTGCTGCAGGTAAAAGTCAATAATATACTAACTTGTATGTTTCTTTTTTTTTGGACAATCTGGTTTATAATTTGATTTGCAATTTTGGTTTGGTTACATTAAAATCAGATTAGGTGGTTCAGTCGGTCTAGATATTTCGATTTTGTATGGCTCGGTTCTTGATTTAGTCGTTTGCTCTTAATTTTCTTGGGATCTTCTATTGAGCAGGAAACATAGGATATGCAATAGCTCCAATGATTGCCAGAGGTAACATGTTAGGTCCAGATCAACCCATGATTCTGCATTTACTTGATATAGAACCAGCTTCAACATCACTAGAAGCTGTGAAAATGGAGCTTCAAGATTCAGCCTTCCCTCTTCTCAAAGACGTTATCGCGACAACAAATGTTGTCGAAGCTTGTAAAGATGTGAATATCGCGATAATGATCGGCGGATTCCCAAGAAAAGCAGGCATGCAAAGAAAAGATGTGATGTCGAAAAATGTAGGGATATATAAAGCTCAAGCTTCGGCTTTAGAGCATTATGCATCAGAGGATTGCAAGGTTCTTGTTGTAGCAAATCCTGCAAACACTAATGCTCTGATCTTAAAAGAGTTTGCACCATCGATCCCGGAAGAAAACATCACTTGCCTGACTCGGCTCGACCATAATCGAGCTTTAGCTCAGCTTGCAGATAAGCTAAGTGTCCCCGTGACCAGTGTGAAGAACGTGACCATTTGGGGAAACCATTCTTCAACTCAATATCCAGACATCAATCACGCAACGGTATCTATAAAAGGTGTAGATAGACCGGTGAAAGAACTTGTCACAGATCACAACTGGCTGAAGAGCGAGTTCATTGCGGAAGTTCAGCAACGCGGTGCAGCCATTTTAAGAGCCCGGAAACAGTCAAGTGCTTTATCTGCTGGTAGCGCGGCTTGTGACCATATCCGTGATTGGTTTCTTGGAACCCCTAAAGGAAGTTGGGTTTCTATGGGTGTTTGTTCTGATGGCTCTTACGGAATACCACCTGGTTTAGTTTACTCGTTTCCGGTTATATGTGAGAAAGGCAGTTGGAAGATCGTACAAGGACTCGGTATAGATGAGTTTTCGAGGGAGAAAATGGATGAATCTGCACGAGAACTAGCTGAAGAGAAGGCTTTAGCTTATTCCTGTCTTGATGTATAGACCAAAAGTTCAAAAAACTGTAGCAGTCATGATACAAAACAATGTAGCATACAAATAAGTTTGTGTCTCTAAATTTCTTGTAAAAAAAAAATGAGAACTTACATGTAATAAACGCTGCGGTTCAGTGATACATTTTAAAGCTCTAAAATCTTGGGGATTAAGAAACCGGAAAAAAAAAAAAAAATAAGAAAAAAGGGAGAGATCACACTTTTATTTGCGAGAGTATCTCCAGATGCCAAAAACAAGAACAGCTAAACCCGCAATGCCTGCCAAAATCTGGTAACCAAAGAGACAATTCGTATATCAATGAGTGAGTTGTTACATTGGAAACATGAAAAAGAGCAGATGAACACTGACCTTGGTGTCACGGATGTAGGGGGTCTCGGGCCGTGAAAAGATAGATGAAAGAAATCCAAAACGTGATCTCTGTGGCATGAGAATAACGGCAGTGTACTGTTTCTTGCACGGGTGGGGAAGGATTCGCTGTAATGCAGCTTGCGCTGTTTGTGGTGCAAGTGACTCTCTCATTCGCAAACGCCCTTCTTCTAAAGTCTAAAAACCACGGAGAAGTTTCTTCCCTTTTCATAAGACTGTTTATAAAGAACAATCAAAGCTATTGACAATAAAATGTTTTTTTTTAATAACTGACCTTGCAAGAGGCGCCCAAATCCCCAGCGTAGACCCTTGATTGGTATCCACGTAGAATCCTGTCTAACCAGTAATAGTTTTCCTGAACAGAAAATAAAATCCGGTTTGTTTATCGTTTTTTACTGTGCTGGATTTGTGATTATGAATAATAGGCAAGAAACAAAAAAAAAAACCTGCAGGCCATTTTCGTGAGCTCTTTGTTCAATTTCAAGGATGGCTGAAATGTCTTCCTGCGAAGGGCCTTCCTCTTGAAGCCGTACAATTTCTTCCAAAGCTAAATCAACCTGAAAGACAATGAGGTGGCTTTGGTGACAAACGGCAAAATATATAAAGAAACCGTTATGGATTGTGGGATAATAATTAGACGTACCAGCTTCGAGGAGATTTCTGGATCACAGGAAAAATTTACACTTATGTCACCACGCAAATCCGCAGTTCTAGAAGGCTTATTTCCTCCAAGAAACACCGAGACTTCAGCAGAATATATCTGCTTAATAGGAATGTTAGGTCACTATAGGTTTGGTGTGATCATCATAGAAAAACTACAAAGAGCAGAATATACCTGCCCGTGCGTGAACCTGAGAAACTGAATTATCTTGGTCTCTAGGAGTTTGCCTAAAAAGCCGATACAGTGGATTTCTTCGATCTATCATTAAAATTAATGGTATGAAGCTAATGCATTTTAACATTTTAGTAAAGACAAGAAGAAAATATCATCAGTGTAATCAATATAAGTTATGGTTCAGATGATAAAGCAGACTCATTTACCATTGTTCCATTTGTTAACTGCACAGGAAAGCATAACTGGACTGAACACTGGGCTTCCACCATTGGACTTCGTACAAATTCCCTGAAATATTTGTGCATTTTAAGTCAATATGTAATTATCAAGTGAAAGACACAGTATCATCATCTCTGTTTGGTAGATGTATGAACATTTCTATTAGAATTCTGAAAACCACTAAGCAGGTCCAATTATTCAGAATTTAATTTCTACATTTGAATTATGATTTAACTGCAACCGTTTGCCCAAATTTTAGTCAAATTTTTGGTTAACCCTTTTAAGTTTATACAGTGGCGACACTGAGGCCAACAAAGACATACTACGCTGTTGAACTTAGATAATGACAAGATCAGTATACAGCTTACCTTGTTATCTTCGTAGGGAAAGTGAATGGTAAGCCCTTGAGGTCATCACGGTTGAAATTAAGAACTGGTTGAGGAGGCTTAGGTATTCCACCCTGCATATAGCGAAAGCAAGAATGCAGTCAATTATTCCGAGCTTACTTTCTGATATCACCATTCACCAGTGATGTGATCTAACTTACCAAATACTGAAGAATTAGAGGAAGCGCAATAGTAGGATCAAGGTTCCCTACAATCACAACAGTGAAAGTTGATGGATCCCTAAAGCAACTGTTGAAGTATTCGCAAGCCTTTAACGGGTCAACTTTTCTGAGTTCACTAATCCGAATCGGCTACACATCACAGACTAGGGGTTAGAATCAGCTGGGCATTCACCAAGAATTGGTTAGTCATTTTATAAATAGAAGATATCATACCCTAAAGAAATATGAATTTCCATAGTTGAGTTCCTTCACTCTGTTAGCAAAGACAGTGTAAGGGTCTCTTTCTCGAGCACGGACCGCTTCTTCTGCCATTTGCATCACTATACCAACCTCTTCTTCTTGAGGCATCACGTTTGTAGTAAAAAGTTGATATACAAGCTGGAAAGAAGTATAATCAAGTTCAACTCTAAGGCCAAGATAATGCAAGTTTAATCCAAAGAGAGTCAAAGTATTATTAGAGGAAAATAAGAAAAAATGCAATACAGTTTATGGATGCACACAGCTATATTTGTCAATACATTGAATTTCCATTATTCAGATGTTAGCAAATATGTTAATGAAGTCTACTGCTAGGTTTCAGCCAAATATGTTATGGTTAATGAAGTATACTGAAGTGAAAATCAGAGAGGTTATGATTAATGAAGTATACTGTTAAAAACTTGGAATCAACATGGAAGAACTTAGAAAATGAACGTTTATGTGAGGAGGAAGAAGACAAACCTGCAAAGCAGTTTCAAGGTCCGTGGGTGAACAATCACAAGAAAACGTTCTCATGTACGGTCCGAGTCTTGCACTAACTTCAACTCTCTTACCAGCAAGCATATCCATAAGCATTGATGGCTTATAACCAAACATACCAATTTCACCAGCAATTGTTGATCCCATTGAACATGAAATGTAATCACTCTCAGGGAGTTCAGATAGTCCTCCATATGAGAACCCGGTAAAAAGAACCTGCAAGGGAAAAAACGGACAATCATGAAGCTAAAGAACACTAAGTATAAGAAGAAGCTCAGGGCTTAATCCATTGCCATCTATGCATAACCATATACACACATATGTGGAATTCCAAATTATTGTAGCTGTCAGTTAATATTGCACCTGATCGTCCAAGAAGTCTGTCGACTTGTAGCAAACTTGCATTCCGTTTGATAATGTCAATTCTGTAACCCCAACTTCTGGATATTCAAGCTGGTGAGTGATATCCCTTCATTGAACATTAGTCAGAGATGAGAAATAAGAAATGAAAAAATATATGCATGTCAGTTGAGTTCTGCCTACATTTTGTTTAACAAAAGAGCCATTTAGTTTAGTAAAAGACTTCGAGATAGGATCTTAACATGTTTCTTCAAACAACTCTTCTAACTAGTAAGCTTCTCTAGGAAATAGATAATAGCAGAAAGGTATTAACATTTTAGGATCTATATCCGCGGCCCAGACAATCTCTGAAATCTAAAGTCAATAGAACCAATATCCAAAAGTAAGAAGGTATCAAGTGCGGGTGACCTTGGTCACTCCTTGTCAGCAAACCCAAAGTTATAGTTCAGAACTTACCCTGGAGTTGGCTTCTCATTGACAACTTCCTCTGGAATCTTTTCCTCATCCCATGGAGCAATCATATTTTCTTCTTCAAGACTATTAACCTTTGAGACAATATTTCTCATATCATCAACTGTAGCAGCAGATCTAGGTTCCATTGTCTTGATCACACAACCACATGATGTTCTTAACTTTTCAGAGTATCTGGATACATCCGACGCTGATATTTCTGCATCAGAGAGGAACCAATATAATTTATACGAGTTATATAATGAAAGTGGAACTAGACTACATTATAAGCAGAGTATGCATGTTCTACAATAAGCAGAGTATGCATGTTCTCACGGGGTAGAAGACTCTTCTGAAGTTGCGCCTCGTATTCAATCCCAATAACAGGTTCCTTGTGAAGGAAATGCTGCAAGATGAAACACATATATAAAAATATTTTGTAGAGAGGAAAGACAGAAGCTGGATATTAAAGTTTGTCACAGATTTTACCTGTATATATTCATCCCGCAAGCTAGTTGATTGGACCTGATCACGTTCCAGATAGGCAGATTCAATCTCCGACATCATGAGAGCCCGAACAACAGATATTTCACGCTCTGAGAACCCATGAAGGCGTACCCTAGCAACCTAATACACAAGAGAACCAATGAAGGGGAGGGAGAAGAAAATGGCAAAGACTCGGAAAGAGGGAAGGAGAGGAGACCTCGAGAAGCATAGACTCTAGGGATGCAAGAGTTCCTTTTTCTTTACAAGAAGAACTCATTATATAGGCCTTCAATGGGCTCACCAGGACATCAGCAGCAACAGAACACGCAAAAAATGGGGGGTCCTTTCTACGAGATATTTTGAAGAGTCTCTGGTTAAGGGCATGTAGAAACATTGATTCTGCAAGCATATCCCTATAATCTTTCACCGTCTTCAGATCACTTACGGGCATCTTATAGCTAATCATCACTGCCGACTACAAGCCAAAAACCACAAAAGAAGCTTAGGAGTTTGGAAACTGACATCAGGTAACTTTAGAAGACATTTGAAGTTTGAACAGTTAAATTATACTAACCCCAGCTGCCTCTGACTCAACAAAGCAAGAAAATCGTGTCTCTTCATGAGAAGGAACAGGAAAGACTGGTATCTCTGGAGGCTCGCTACTTGATCTTTTATCCTCAAAATGTGTCTTTATCAAATCAACTACAGTCTAAAAAGAAGGATTACCAACAAAGTCTGACAGTAAATCATAATCATAAATGCTAGAGTAGCCAGAGAACAAAAGTGATATCTTGGTCATTAAATAAAGTAATAGTACCTTTGTATCTGGAAAATCTCCAACAGCCACAACTGCCATATTGCATAAATGATACCATTTCTGGTAAAATTGCTTGACAGTTGCAGCAGGAACAGACCGAATCACTTTCTCCAACCCAATAGGTAAACGTTCAGCATACTGCAGTCAAATGAAAGTCTTTTAAGAAGAAATCGGAGTCTCTCTAAAACTACGCAAACGATTAACAAAAGACCTCACATACCTTTGAACCTTCCATCATCAGCTGCCAATGCGCATCTTGCATCCTTCCAGTAGCATTACGATTCCCTCGGAATTCTTCCATAACAGCGCCTCTTTCTTTGTCCAAATCTTCCTTTGAGACTCGAATCTAATAACAGCGTGTACAGACTTCTTATGTGGGAAAAACACAATAAAATAAAATGAAAAAAAAACTGGATGAGACAAGAGTGACAAAGACATTACCTCAGAGCTGAACTCTGCTAAAATGGAAATAGCCTGAGATAGCAATTCAGGTTTATCAACGGGTACAAACAATTCATAAATGGTCTCATCCGCTGTAGTCATGGCGTTTTGACAGGGCCCAAACTCTGCTCCGATGCTCTCTAAGAACTTGACAATATCATGATTTGTATACCTCGTTGTAGCACTAAATGCAAGATGCTCTACAATATGAGCAACTCCACGCTGATCCTCCTCTTCCAAAACTGAACTGCCAATAAACCAAAAGATGTCTCAGCATCACTTGTATCAACTCAACAGATTGCATAATTCAACTAAACTTTCATCCAACTTGTATAAATCTTCATAACAAGAACAAGAAAGTTATACTAGGAATATACTCATGCATGTTACAAATCTGTTCAAAAAAAAAGCCACCAGCAGAATCATTAATCACTTCAAAGTTGGATCAACACAGTAAAATGATCATATAAATCAACCACAGAGGAAAAAAATAACCCTAGAACCCAGCGAGAGAATCTCAATTTCGAGTAAAATCAATTCAACAATGAAGAAACAAATCATAATCAAATGTAGCCAAAATTGGAAAAGAAGAAGGCATACCCGACTTTAACGGCGAGAGCTAGAGCGGCTCTCATTCTTGGTTTGGAGTTTCGGCGAACATAGTAGACGAGACCATTATCGAGCCTTCCATAATCAGCACCGAAAGGCTCAGGCTCGTTACCGAGTTCTTGTTCCATGTCCACACTCATCAGTTTCAGCGACCTGAAGCCCTGTTTCCTCAAGACCTTCGAGCTCTCTCCTTCTATCAAATCCATCTCTACCTCTCTCTCAGTCTCAAAATCAAAATCGTTTCTCAACAGAACACGAAACAACTTCTTTCTCCCTCTGCCGATAGCAGCAGAGTCCCCACCTTCGCGATTTGTTTTCTTATGTTTTTTTTTCCTTGACAAGTACCTTTCCCGGTACGCCCGATAAATTTGGTCCGACCAGTAACAGTTTCCATAACCGGATTTCGCTTTTTGCTTACGTACTAAAATTCGATCGGAATATTCCAATTAACGACAGTATTAGTTGAACCCAAATTTACGGGTAACGACGATGTAAATTGTGCCAATAGTTTCATAACAGGACGAAAACGTTAAACCGGAACTACATAAGTTTTACTCAACTTCATAACATAGCGCTACAAAACGAATACAAACAATTTGTCCTTCTAAACATCATAGAGTTTTGAGGTTTCTTGCTTGATCACTCACAAAGTTTTTATTCGAATCAGGTTTTTACCTTTGGACACATCTTAGAGACTTTCTCAGCAACCAACTTGATCTCACGAATCCTTTCCTCAACCAATTGCTTCAGCTGCTGCTCTTGATCCGATTTGTTTTCATCAACTTGGACATTGCTGTTTACTTCTTCTCCATTGAGAGATTTGAAAACCACAAACGAAGCTTCAGGCTCATATGAGCTCGGCACATCCACGACCTGTTTCTTTGGAGTTTCTATATCTTTTCCCAGGATGTCAGTTCTCACATGGTTTGTGATGACCGATGTGTAATCTTCCATGTACTTGTCGATTGGGTCAAGTGCAAGATATATCAAAATCTCCCAGCATTTGAGAAACTGTTTCTTGTTGATCTTCAGAGATTCGCGGACTTGCTCAATGGCTTTCGAAGGCGGGGTGAATCGAGGAATCTGAGCTTTCTTAGATAGCTTTCCTTTTGTGAGAGTCTGAACTGCTGAATCAATTGCTTGTTTGATTGGATCGAAAACACGCAAGCGGTTTATGTCTAGGCAAGTACGAATGTGTTGGAACTTTTCAGATGGCTCTTCCACTGTCAAATCGTAAACGTTTTCTGTTGTGGCCACATTGTTTACTACCTCCATGAGATAGCTTCCGAGTCCTTTTCCTTGGAAAGACTGTAAGACCAAGATCTGAAATCAAAAACAAAGAATCAGCATAACCAGTCAAATCAAAAAGATTGGAAGAAGGACTGGGATCTATAAGGCGTATATATTATACCTGGCTGAGTCGCATCCGTAACCTGTCAGGATAACGATAGAATTTATAAATCGCAGTAAAGCCCACAATTCGATACAAAGGATCTTCCTTTTCCTCTTTCTTTTGAATTAAGAGATACAAATGCCAGTCAGGATCAGTGACATCAATCGGGTTGCTGCCTGATCAAAAGAATGGACAGGCATCTCGTTAGTACAAACAAGAGAACAAACAAAAAGAGTTTCAAGATGACTTAAAACAGCAAGGACGGGTGGGTGATTACCATCAACAAAAAGAAGAACAAGGGGCACCAATCGGCTATAGAGAAGTCCAGCATTTGGAGAGCCAATTTCCATCCGTAGAACCTTAAGAAAATCAACCATTATAAGTTCTTTCTTCAAAGCTCTACTGCTGATGAAAGCATCTCAACCTAATTTGCTCCATTAAGATTTAAAAGAAAACATATAATGCTAAAACTACCTGGAGATCTGAAGGAACCACTTCAGCAATATTGCTGCTTCCATCTGTTGCTCCGGAATGCATTACCTCTCCATTTGAGACCATATTTCTAAAATTATAAATGACAAAGTTAAGCATTATACACAGAGACTATAACTTAGCTTAATAATATGGGAACAAGCTCAAGGAAGTATGAAAGCATCCGGTAGGGGTGCACCTGATAAAATCTCTCTGTGTCGAAAAGGTTTGCAGAAATTCATCCTTGTTATCAACGATGGTCTCAGCAAATATGTTCTGGGTTGAATGAAGCAGTCAATCAGTATAATAAAAGGGAAAAAAAAAACAAAAAAAAAACAGGTGTCTCAAACAAGATGAGACATGGAAGTTAAATTGGTACCTGTAAAGCAGATTTAAGGTCCGTGATGCCTTTGTCTCCCTTGAAACGGATAACAAAATATAAGAGAATAATGATGCTTCAAGTTAGATTTCATTCTAAGGAAGCCGTACATAAACCAACGAATAGAAAATAGAATCAACACTTACGTTGGTTGTGCTCTGGTAAGTAATATCAGCATACGAATGCAATGAGATGCTATTGATCCATACATTTATCTGAAACAAATGAAATTGACAGCAAGATTATTTCAGAACAGAACCACAACAATGAAAAAAACCAAAAAATTAAGAAAGAGCAATATAAAATCTCATGGAAGGGAGACATTTACCTTCAAACCTTCGTAACCATAAATCTTGCCATCTCCACCAAAGATTTCATTCAAGTCAACTGGCTTCACACAGGAAATATCAGGGGAATCAACTTCCTCTTTGCTGGAAACTAGAAATCACCCAGCACGAAAACAAACGTCAAAATTATGTCACAACCAACAGAAGAAACTCCAGAGAATACTTCCTATGAATCATTGAGCAGAAAGATAAACACATATATCAACAGAACCTCAGTGTACAGATCTGCTCTACATGTGCAACAACTGAGAACTGCCGTTTGTGATACAAATTGTGTATACTGTAGTATGACTCAGAGAAAGGATTAACTCGCAGACTTCAAATCATACCTAAGCGTATCCGAAACATTTCGTCTCATGGTGTTCTACTAACGAGTATTATAGCAAATTCCAGATACGAATTGCAATTAAGTTCGCCGGAAAAGCCAAAAACTATAAACATGGAAGTAACACCAACTAATTGCACCCTAAAAGTCGAAAGCAGCAAAGTAACCCTAATTCCGTACGAAAATATATCCCCAGAAAATGATTCAAACCAAATACGCACCGAGATAAATTTTGATGCACTCGTTAGCCTCCACACCAGTATCTGCTCAGAAGAAAAATCAACAGATTAAAGGGAAAAAAAACGAAATCGGAGCTACGCAAGTAGCAATCGCGAGCGGAAGAAAGCAAACAAAAACAGAAATCGGGAGCAGAAATTACTCACCGGCGGGAGAAAATCCGACACGACGACGCTTCTTAGGCTCGGTAACAGGACCGGCGGCGGCTTTCTGCTTCTGAACCATGGATTCTCCGGCGAGTGAAGGGGTTTCCGAAGGCGGGAAGAGAGTGAGACGAAGGCGGGAAAATTGGAGGGTTAATGGAAATGCGGTGAGCCGATGATGTTCAGTGAGCTTAGGGCTCTTTATGTAAATCGTGGAGAGAATAGTAGACACCATATGATCCGCACGTGACATTCTAGCAAACTATAGCAAGGCCCGTTCGTGGCCCAATTATAAGACTACTCAGGTTTAGATTCATTAGTTATATTGTATTTTCATTGAGATTTTAACAAATGAGGGCGTTTGGTCTAGTGGTATGATTCTCGCTTTGGGTGCGAGAGGTCCCGAGTTCGATTCTCGGAACGCCCCATTTAAATTTTTATGCTTCTATTCTTTTTGTCTTTTTATGTTCATATTCAAAAATTTAATAATTACCCCCACATTTTTATTCTTCGTGAATCTAGTTGACTTGGGGAGAGGAGAACCGATTTTAGTTATTCTTCCCCATTATTGAAGTTTACTTTTCGGTCAGATTTTTCAACAAAATGGACTTATTTTGGAAATTAGACAATGTTTTGATTCTATTTTTTTTTAAGTTGACTCCATTTCTACAAAATGTCCAATTCAAAAATGCATGATCCGGTTTAATTGCGATTGAGATTTATAAAAGAAAAATTAAAACATATTAGAAAAAACTATATGTAATCTACAAGTTTGATATAGTTTACTTTAAAATGTTGAAACTTATTAGTTTTATTTTGGTTTAGTTTTCGTTTGGTTCGGTTTTAATGAAACTAACAACTTGCAAATATAAAAATTAATAACTTGTTTGGCTTCAGTTTAAAACATTTCAGTTGGCTCATGTTTTTTTTTTTTTACTAGTTAAAATTAAAAAACTGTTTTAGCAATTAAAATGTTTCTTTTTTTAAGTTTTTGACAGTTCGCATGTCATGTTATGACTACCGGCGTCTATGGAGAAATCACCGCAAAAATTAGAGAGAGAGAAGGAAAAAAAAAAAGAAAAAAAAATCGGTTCTTTTTCCAGAGAGGTCTAAAGAGAGAGGAAAGAGAAAAGCGAGGTAATCGCTTTGTATATAAGCGAAATAAAAGCCAAAAAAACAATCTAGAGGTTGGGAGAAGAAGAAGAAGAAGAAAAAGAACAGAAGCTTTGTTATCCGGCGGTAACAAATCGACGACAGCGACGGCGGAAACGGAGGAGCTTTTATTGCCAATGGTGGAGTCAAACGGCTCCGTTTCCGTCGACGTTGGAACGATCTATCTTGGTGGCAAGGTTCATTCTTTAACTTTCCATTTTCCTATTTTTTCTGTTTTCTTGATATCGGATCCGAATAAAGCTTGAAACTTTTGATTTTGGGTTTATCCCTTAAGTTTTCTGATTAAGATTTCGTTATTAATCATCACAAGGCATTGTTAGATTCATTTGTTTTTGTGATAAATCTCATCTTTTCTTTGAATCAAATGATTGCCTTATTAATTCACACATTTCAGAGCTCTCTTAGAAAATTCTTTGCTTGTGGATTTGTGAAACTTCTGTTTTCCAGATGGGATTATTCTTGGGATCTTCTGATATCTTCTTCTTCTTCTTTTGTATTCCTTATTCTTTTGTCTTATTGCCTTTTGATTTTTTTTACATTAAAAAAAAAGAAGAGAAAATTCCAGCTGTTTTTGTCTACCTTTAAACCTTTGTTTATTATGATTAATGCTTCTTTATTATCTCATTAAGACTCATATTATTCCATCTCTAAACTCTTCTTTTTACACTGTCATTCCCTTTTTTATAAAAATTCACAATGATTAGAATTAGGCAATTATCCTTTGGTTGTTGATGATGAAGTTTTGATTTTTGTTTTTTCCCCTTAAATTAGAAAGCTGCACATGGAAAAGCTTTAAGAGAGATTTTTTCATTTGTTTTTCTTTATTGTGTGTGTTTTCTTTTCCACCTAAAGCAAGTTGTCATATTCCTATCTTTAGTAAACAAATACAAAAGGGAAAATAGACTTAATTGTTTACTGAAGATAAACTAACACATGTGTTAACAATACGGAGAAGACAATGGTAATGGTTAAAAAAAAAGTTTAGTTTTTTCTGTCACTGTTTGTTAAAACTTGCTGGTTTCTTGTGTTCAGGAACATCGTGTTAAAACTGCGTGTGGTGTTGTGTCCGTAATTGTCTATGGAGACCGAGAAAAGCCAGCATTGATTACTTATCCTGATTTGGCCCTTAATCGTAAGTACAGACACTAATCTATGGTATTTTTCACTTTATTTTGCTGAATTTTTGAATGTTTTGTTGCTTCTTCTTCAGATATGTCATGCTTCCAAGGATTATTCTTCTGTCCTGAAGCAGCTTCCTTGCTTCTTCATAACTTCTGCATTTATCATATCAGTCCACCTGGGCATGAGGTCCATATTTTTGTTTCTCTTGTTTGGTTATTAATTTGCTATATGCTTTGCTTAGGGTGATTTCTCACATGATTTCTCTGTTCTCTTGCATTTTCACGAAGAGTTCTTGCAGTTACGAGCAGCTCCGATTTGTCCCAATGATTCAGCTCCTTCTGCTGAAGACTTGGCAGATCAGATCATTGAAGTTCTCAACTATTTCGGGTAATGACTGAAGCTTTTCTTTCTGGCTTATTGAAGTTGCAGACGTGTAAAAAGGTTCTTTTTTTCTGTAATGAAAATTGTTGTAAAATTAACAATGTATAAGTTTTTATTCAGCCTTGGTCTTGTGATGTGTATGGGAGTGACTGCAGGTGCTTACATCCTCACCTTATTCGCGGTACGTTCCTTTTTGTTTTTCTCTTCTCACAGTCCAATTCCTCGGACAAACATTTTGTTTATTATCTTTTCTATGTTTTGAAACTTTTTCAGATGAAACATAGAGAACGAGTTCTCGGTTTGATTCTTGTCTCGCCGGTATGCAAGGCCCCGTCTTGGTCTGAATGGTTTTACAACAAGGTTATCTCAAACTTGTTATATTACTATGGAATGTGTGGAGTGGTAAAGGAATTTTTGCTTCAGAGATATTTTAGTAAGGTATGTTAACCGCAGTGACACTTGTTGCATTTCCAGTTCTTCTCTTATTTAAAACCGGGTGAATAAATCGCTTTCACTTGCAACAGGAAGTCCGTGGTAACATCGAGATTCCAGAGTCAGATATAGCACAAGCTTGCAGAAGAGTCAGTGTTTAACTCTCTTTTTTTTTTCCTGATTTATCAATAGATAGATCTTTCTATTTTAGTAATTGACACCTTGAACTATTGGTAATTGTCTCAGCTGCTTGATGAGAGGCAAAACGTAAATGTTATGCGGTTTCTGGACGCCATTGATCGGTAACACAACAAACACCTTTAACTCCTTTATCTAAGAAACATTCATGGTGTCAAATATTGGCTTCTTAACTTTACTGCAAACCAAACATTTGCTCTTGCAGAAGACCTGACATTTCAAGTGGATTGAAGAAACTAAAATGCAGGACACTTATCTTCATCGGAGATCAATCTCCTTTCTACTCAGAAGCTGTTCACATGGCAGCAAATATGGATAGAGGATACTGTGCTTTGGTTGAGGTATGAGAAAATGAATCCTCAGCTTACTTTACATACCAAAACATCTTTGGTTGTCTCGCTACTAATCGCGATGTGTTATTTGGATGTTTTCAGGTTCAGTCTTGTGGTTCAATGGTAACAGAGGAGCAACCACATGCAATGTTGATCCCAATGGAATATTTCTTGATGGGTTATGGATTATATAGACCATCTTGTTTCTCAGAGAGCCCTAGAAGTCCTCTTAGCCCTTCTTGTATTTCACCTGAGCTTCTCTCTCCTGAAAGCATGGGATTAAAGCTTAAGCCTATCAAAACCCGAATTTCAGCGGCTTAAGCGTGTGCGCACTAACGGATTCATTGGTTCTAGTTTTGCTGAGGGAGAAATCTTAGGGCTTTTGTAGATATAGAACAAACACTAGGGATATTTGAGAAGAAGAAGAAGAAGACAAAATTCAAGCCAATCCTTATATAATATAACACATTCTTTTGTAGTCAGCCATGAAGACACACGACAGTTCTCTTGTTAAGATGCCACAAATGTTCTTCATTTTTTTATATATATATGTAAAATGTTCTTCTTGTTGTGACATCTTTTGTAACAATTGTTTTGTGATGGGGACTGATTAAATAATCAAGTTCAGTAATAAATTCGTTTTGCATTTCCTTTTGTGTAATAAATCATTAGTATTGCAAAGTTAGTGACTGAACAGATGAAATAAAACTGTTGTTGAAAGATGAAAACTTTATCAGATATATCATAGAATTCTGAATTTAAGAAAATTACATTGGATTATTTCTCTGTAGATTACAGTTCTGTGATTATAAAATCCAACAAAACTTACTCAGACATTATCATCAAACACTCTACAAGCATAATAATAACTTCAAATGATATAATCTGACCACTCCGAGATGAACGAAGTATGATCCATCGATTCTCCAGGACATTCCTCATCATGAATCGTTGGCTTCTCTTTACCTCCGACGAGTCTCGCCGGATTCCCAACCGCAGTAGCTCGAGGCGGCACGTCGATTAGCACTACAGAGCCAGCACCTACTTTAGCTCCTGCACCAATCTTCACGTTTCCAAGAATAGTAGCTCCAGCTCCGATCAAGCAACCGTCACCGATCTTCGGATGTCTATCTCCACAAGCTTTACCAGTTCCACCGAGTGTCACATGGTGAAGGATTGAAACGTTGTTTCCTATAACAGCTGTTTCTCCGATGACAACTCCGGTTGCGTGGTCTAGAAGTATTCCTTTTCCGATCTTTGCTGCTGGATGAATATCGACGGCGAATACGTCGGAGATTCTTGAGTGAAGAGCTAATGCTAATGGCTTCCGTGATTGCGTCCATAGCTTGTGCGACACACGATGCGCCTGATTGATATATTCAACAATATCTAATTAAATATCTAAAAACAAAATCGAATTATGCATAAATCACATAATTGAAGAATCAAATTAACTTTAAAAAATATTCGTAAATCAAATCGCAAGATTCATCAGATTTTGGAATCAAATTATTTGGGAACAATTCAAGAAAACAACTCGCACGATACTGATTGAATATTCGACCAAAATCAAATAAACAAATAAATAAAATATATCATTTGAGATTCAAATCAGATTAAATAATAATTCAAATCGCAAGATACAAAATTATCGAAAACAAATCGGATAATGCTCAATTACTCGATTCAAAACTTGAAATCAAATATAGAAAATTCCAATTAATGAAGAAGAGATTTCACCTGAATGGCGAGGAAGCCTTTGTAATTGAGGAGGCAATGAGAGAACGAGATGCAAGCAGGATCACGAACACGAGCAGCGCGTAGATCTGCGACGGTGGCGTTGCGCAGAGAAGGATCGGAGGTGAAAGTGTTTAAGAACAGATCGTATAAAAGTGTGGAGAGAAGCGTTGACGAACAAAGCTTGTTTCCTAAATGAAACGAGATAGATCGCTCGAGAGATGAATGAGAAAGAATCGTCGAGTAGAGATAGCTAGCTAACGCCGGCTCTGCCTCAGCGTCACGGCGAGCTTCCGCCTTGATTTGTGTCCATAATCCAGCAGCCTCCGCATCTGCAGCGGCTGCAGCTATCGCTGCCGCTGCTTCAGCGGATTGAGTGTCGGTAGTTTGTTTATCCTTCGACGGAGATTGGTGTCGGAGTTCTCCGGCCGGTGGCATCTTAACGGCGGCGGAAAAAAAAAAACGATTTCTCCTCTTATTACCTGTCAAATTTCCAATCTTGTAAGTTATATGATTAATTTTCATCGTGCGAATTTTTTTAATCCATAAATTCAAGATAACGATAGTCCACGTGGCGCGTGATGAACGTGATTTTCGATAACAAATCAGATCCGTCGGTTCTCTACCTTACTGATCACCGTTAGATTAGATTCATCCTTCCGAAAATTGACGGTGGTGATTCTTGCCGACAGTTCTTACTAAACTTTTCTACTGTAAAATAGAACACGTCACTTTTGACCCAAAAGGAATAGAACACGTGTTACACGTCACTGATTTTAAATTAATTTAATAAAAAAAAACTAAATGTTGAGTCATCCGGTACAGAAGATTGCTTCGAGAAATTGATACGGAAACTAAACCGGTTTGGTGACAAAAGAACTTCAACCATGTATTCTACAAGAGATCTTTCACAAGATCAATCCATTACAGTGTTCTACAATATAACAACACATGTTACTTATTTTCCGGCCATCGGATGAAGAATTTTTCGACGATGTATCGCCGGAAGTTTTCTTCTTGTGCTGCCAACACCTTTTGCTTCCTTTAGGAGAACTTCTTTTGCAAGGTAAGCCATTCTTGGTTGTAGCTTCACAGAAACGAGTCGAACCTTCTTCTTCAATGATGTCGAGTTTTTCACGGTTAAGAAGAAAGAGGAGACCGTTGATCTTCATGCCTTTATGATCCTCGCATCGTTTTCTTCCTGGAACAGGTCTCTTACTGCAAGTTTTAGGTAAGATTACTCCACACATAACATCAGAGTCTTTGTGATTTTGATCATCTCCAGAGAAAGTCTCGGGCTGTGGCGGCGTGTGTTTTTCAGGGGAAACACAGCAAACTCTCTGCCATTTATGCTCTACGCATCTCTTTCTTCCTTTGAATGGACTTCTATTGCAATAACCACCATCTTCAAGTATGACTCCACAAACAGAATCAGAACAAGAACCCTCAAATCTGTCTGAAACCAGTTGTGGTTTGAACCCGATGAGTTTGAGTATTGTAGTGAAGAAATGATTACTACTCTTCTTCTCTTCATCAACATCTCCACAGCTTAGCTTTCTCTCTTCTTTAACTACATGTTTCTCTCCTTTGATTCTGATACAAACTTGCCTTGGAAGAAAAGGAAACAGCACTTGTAATATCCCTGACTTTCTCTTGCTCATAAAATCGCAATCACCGAGCTTCCTGACTGAATCAAGAATGCGTCGTTCCCCATTACTCCTTATATTCCACGGATAATTAAATATCCTCAAAATCTTCCCTTCTTCTGCCTCAGCTTCTCTCTTAAACTCCATCTGATCATCACAGTAAAACAGAGAAACAATCACTTGAGTTAAGATCAAAGTTGTAAAACTTAACTGAAGTCAAGAGAGAAGATAAATTATAATACCGGAACCCATCTATAAACAATCGCTCCTCCTTTCGAGAATATGGCTTCAAATAAACCCGAGGGGAAATGACCACCGCATCTTCCATAACCCTGGAGTCTTGATCTCACGTTTAGACTCTGTCCTATATATACAGCAAGAACGCTTTCAGGATCAAGCTTTCGGTCTTGGTCTTCACCGATCGTTGTTACACCTAGCTCATATATACCCGTACAAGGTTTATGGGGTAGGTTCTGGTTTCTGTATCTAGAGACACCCTCTTTACCATTTTTAAAATCCTCCCAATCGTTGGGTCCAATAAGAGTCTGTGTAAGTTTAGGACCAAACAAACACACAATCAGTGACGATCAGCTTTCATAATGCGCATAAGACAAGACTAATTAAGATCAAACCAACCGTAACAATGTAATAAGACTACGAGAGACACAGAGAAAGAGAAAGAGAGTACCCGCCACGTGGAGAAAACGGCGTCGTGTTTACTCCGCTTGTAGTCTTCTCTCTTGCATAGAGTGGGGACGATCAACCTGGTGACATTTTATGATTGTTAAAGATGAAGATGAAATATTTGTTTTATCTAAACTTCTTGTTATGGAGTATTTGATAAGCATACATAAGTCATAGTAAAAGAAAACAGAGGTAAAAATGTAACAACATTGTAAATAAATAGATGAGATAAGAGACCTATTTTTCAAGAATTGACTTATCACCGGCATAATGGTTGTGCATTTTTGCATGCTATTGATTGTGTTTCGTATATAGTTAATCTTCGACTTCGCTATCTTCGATAGTAGAACAAACGGCATTGTCAAACAAAATAAAAAAACAGAACAAACTGTTCTGCTTCTGCTACTGATTGTGTTTCTTCTTTGCCTAAGTTTTCTTCCACAGATCTCTCGATACTATTTTCAATAATTGAAACAAGGCAGTTACGATCTGTGACGAAGATTTACATGTGATATAAAGAGATGATCGAGAGATTTATGGAAGAAGCGAGGGGAAGTTAAAAAAAAAAAAAAGAACGTGGGTGATTTACAGTTTCTTGCGTCGTGGACGACCAAGTAAAAAAGTGGAGGCATGGCGGGATCATGTACTTTTAAATCTATAAACATCTAACTTAAGATTTTCTAAAGTTAGTCTTTAAAAAAAAAGGCCAACAACATTTTGTTTCTAGTTTCTGAGGTTTGAAATTTTTTAATACAAATAATACAAATTTAATAAGAAGTTAATTGTTTCTTCTAACCAAACTTGTTCATCTGTCATTCATTTAACGCTAATGCTTGTGGCATCGAACATGCATGAAGGAGAACACTTCACTGGTTTTTAAATTAATAAAAATGAAATTTTGAGTCATCCGGTACAAGAAGATCGCTTCTACAAACCAATACCGAAACCAAACTGGTTTGGTATAAACAATTCCGGTTAGGTGACAAAGAACTTACTTATGCAGGGCTGATTCTCATTCCCTTATGTTCTTCACACCTCTTACGTCCTTTAACTGGAGATCTCTCACAAGTCAATCCATTACATAACTTAACTCCACAAGATACGAGTTTTGCTACATCCGACTGAGCAATTTCCGGCAAACAATCGCCGGAAATTTTCTCTTTATGTTGCCAACACCTTTTGCTTCCTTTAGGAGAACTTCTTGTGCAAGGTAAGCCATTCTTTGTTGTAGCTTCACAGAAGTGAGTCGCAGAATCATCTTCGTTTAAGTCAGTATCACGCGATTCGTGATTAGACTTCTCGTCTTTGACGGTTTTCTCACGATCTGTCCGGTTAAGAAGAAATAGAAAAGCATTGATCCTCATGCCTTTATGATCCTCACATCGTTTTCTTCCTGGAACAGGTCTCTTAATGCAAGGTTCCATGTCAGGTAAGATCACTCCACACATTACATCAGAGTCTTCATGATTCTGATCTTGACCGTTGAAAATCTCAGGCTGTGGCGTTCTGTGTTTCTCAGGGGAAACACGGCAAACTCTCTGCCCTTTATGCTCTACACATCTCTTTCTTCCTTTAACAGAACTTTTATTACAACAACCACCATTTTCAAGTATGACTCCACAAACAGAATCAGGACAAGAACCATCAATCTCATCAAATCTGTTTGAAATCTGTTGAGGTCTAGACCGGGTGAGTTTGAGTATTGAAGTGAGGAAACTTTTACTCTTCTCTTCATCAACATTAGAGCTTAGCTTTCTCTCTTCTTTAAGCACATTCTTCTCTCCTTTGATTCTGATACCAACTTGGTTTCGAAGAAAAGGAAACAACACTCGTGAAATCCCTGACTTTCTCTTCCTCATAAACTCGCGATCACCGAGCTTCTTGAGCAAATCAAGCTGTCTTCGCTCCCCGTTACTTCCTTTGTTCCACGCATAATCAAATGTGCTCAGAAGCATCCCTTCTGTTGCTTCAGCTTCCCTCTTAGATCCCATCTAATAAAAAAAAACACAGTAAAGCAGTAGAGAAACAATCACATTCATTAGGATCAAAGTTGTATACTTAGCAGACAAATAGAGAAGATAAGAAGACATTGTATTTTACCGGAGCCCATCTATATAAAATCGAGCCTTGTTTCGAGAATATATCTTCAAATAAACCACCACCGGTCTCAGCCTTCTTAACAGGAGATTCAATATTTTCACAGTCGTTAAGGTCTTTAACATTGCGCAAATGAGCACCAGATCTTCCATAACGCTGGAGTCTAGATCTAACACTTTCAGCTTGTCCTAGATATGCAGCAAGAACATCATCAGGTTCAAGCTTCCGGCCTTGGTCTTGACCGATGACTGCTACACCAAGCTCATACAGACCAGGACAAGATTTACGAGGTAAGTTCTGAACTCTGTATCTACCAACACCATCTTTTCCGTTTTTGAAATTTTCCCAATCGTTGGATCCTATCAAAACCTGTGTATGCAAGTATGAATGTAGCATCAAACTTTACACAATCAGGGACATAAAGGTAAAGAGCTCAGCTTTCAAATTGTGCATAAGAGATTAGACTAAGATCAAGTCAACCGCCAAATTTTCGCATTTCACCAAAACGGTTTACCAAAAAAAAAAAAAAAACATTTATTGGGGAAAGCAAAATGAAACCACGGAACAAAGCAAACACACTAGGGATTAAAAATGGGATCTTTGCACCTAATAGCAGGAAATTGAAGATCATTTCTCTCAATTCAATTGCAAATTAGAGGATCCTCAAAAGGGGTTTCAGAGAAAACACAAGATCGAGCAAACCAAACTCAGAATTTGTTTTTATCTCAATAGACAAATCGAAAGTGAGAGAGAGGACCTGCCACTTTGAGAAAACGGCGTCGTGCTTAGTCAGCTTGTAGTCTTCTCTTTTGAAGACAGTAGGGACGACGGCGAAGGCAACGCCGTCGCCCAATTCCATTCCGATATAACCAATGTTATAGATATAATCGTTAAATTAAAGTCTTTTTTTTTTTTTTTTTTTTTTGGTTAATTTAAACTCACCGGCGCTAAAGATGACGAAAAAAAAATGGATGTTTATATGTAATGATCGATCCAAAAGGGGATGTTTTTTTTTTTTGTCAGAGGGAAAAGTTTTAAGTTACCGTTGGAACGGTGAAGCTTCCTCAGTACGGTTTAGAGATTAGTTACCGTTGGAATAATGGATTTTTTTATCTCTTAGACCACCTCCAACGGTGAAATCTGGAGTGTCTTAAGCTGGGTCTTAAGAGTTTAAAATTAGAATTAATTAAAAATGAGGTCCAATTGATTAAGACTCGTGTCTTATTTAAGACACTTTTGAGTCTATTAGACCCGATGACGTGTCAGATTTTTATTGGGGGATGAAAATGAAGGAAAACAAAAACACACGCCATCGACCAAGCTCTCTTTTTTTTTCGTCTGAAACTCTCTCTCCCTTTGTCTCTCTTGTTTTCTCCATCGTGAAGGCTAAATCCATATACACCAAACGAGTATCGATCAAGCGATGGTCTTTGAACTCATTAGGTATGTTCTTCTTTCGATTTGCTTGGGTTTTGTGTTTTTGTTGTTCTTGATTTTAAGGTTTTCAATTTGGGGAAATTAGGGTTTCGTCATAATTTAGGAGTTTTTTGAAATTGAAGTTTCCTCAGATTGAAATTGTTATGGTTGTTACGAAATCGAGATATTTTTCATATCTATGATCTCTAATGGTTTCAATTTTGGATCTTTTGCAGGCTTATCTTTTGCGGAGGAGTTTCATTTATTGTACGTGCTGAGCAATCTTCTTCTGATCTTCAAGGTTTGTGTTTTCTTTGGTTTTTTTTACTGTTTGCATTTTTCAAAATTTTGATCTTCAATTCAATTCAGCATAAGCTCCTTGCAATTGGTTTGGAATTGGAATTGGTTTTGTATGTAGTCATAATAAAGTTGGAATTGGTTTTGGTATGTAGGCATAATAAAGTTGCAACTCAATTCAGCATAAGCTCTTCAAATTTTGATCTAAAATTGGAATTGGTTTTGTATGCAGTCATAATAAAGTTTGTATATTGATCATATATTGCTCGTTAGGCTTGTATATTGTTCATATATTCTGTTTGTTCTTTTAATTTGTTAAAAAGTTTGGATCATTGTAAGAAGCTATTGATGCTTGAAATGAAACTATTTGTCATTTGTAGAAGCCTTCATGCGTAGAAGGCTTCTCTACTTGCAAGCCTTAAAAACATCATTAATTTCTTTATGGTTCATTTATACATCTTAAGATGAATTATCTCCTTCTAATTATGTTTGTTTGATCTGTTTTCAGGGATGTAGACCTGTAGAGCATATGGATTTGGATTCAAAGAAGAAGCGGCCTCTGCCTTGGCTCACTCTTTAAAAAAGGAGAAGAATTGTTTTTAGGGATGTAGACCTGTAGAGCATATGTATCATGTTTTAAAATTTTATTAACATAAATTTTATTTACAATTAAATTTTTTTTTTAGACACCTACATTGGGTGTCTCCATTGGATGGGTCCAAAACATAAAACCACTTAAGAGTGTCTAAAAAAACTATTTTGCATAAAACTTAATAACTTATTGTTTTAGACACCCTTAATGGGTGTCACCATTGGACATGCTCTTATTGTCAAAGTCAATGCTGAGAACGTAATTAGCATAAGGGAATCTACATTCTTAATGCATACTTTTGGTCTAATTGTCTTTCTTCTTTGGGAATTTTATCACCCATATATTCTAAAGAAATAACAGATTTTCAACCAATTTTATCATATCCTTTCTTAATAAAATCAAAATGTAAGAAAAAGGTAAATATGACTAACTTTTGTGAAAAAAATATTATCAATAGACTTCATATGAATTAATCTTGTTGGGATTTAAATTTTGGTGGAAAACCAATATTACGTGATAGGACACCATAAGACGATATATCGTGTCTTATCACATGCATAAACAAATTATCTTGAGTCATCATCATAAGTCACACTTGTTCTAGTGACATGTTCTAGAAGTGTTAGTCGAACTGTAGTTGTTTCTATGAAAAGATCGACAATTTTTTCACGTGTTAATCCATAATTTAAGGAACCGGTATCCGAAGCCGAGAAAGGTGGAACTCTATACATATCACACTCTAAACTTTAACAAAAATATATATAATTCCAGAAAAACGTCTTTTATAAAAATATTTTAAATATCTATTTCGGTTATTTATCTCCATTATTTTAACGATTACACCCTAACTTGTGCGTTAAAAGATCTTCAAAAAACATCATACCGATGTTCGATCTGATATATAGAATTATGCATGAACTGTTGACCCAAAAAAAAAAGAAAGAATTGTGCCTTTTTTTTAATTATATTTGTAATTGTTTAAATGGTTTAAGAAGTAAAGAACAGTATTTGGTCATAAAAATAAAAACTTGATTATATGTTTTTTTTATTGGATTACAAATTACATATTGTTTTCCCGCAAATACAATTTCAGTTTATTTTCTCAATGTTTAAATTAAAGTATACTTTACATTTCCAGTTCAACATTCCCCCAAGAAGTCTCTTAATCATAATTTTAGAAACAAGTATGCCAAAAGTGATCAATTAACATCCTAATAACAAATTTTTTTGGACTAGTGTACGAGTGTGTACCTTCATGCTGCCATTAAATCCAAAATGTTGTTTTCATCCTTTTTCACTTTAGTAACACAGCATATAGTAATTGATCGTAAGATCTGAAATTGATTAATATCTAAGATAACATATGATATAATCGATTACATCACTAGACTTGATTTATAGGAAGCACCTTTCATGCTTTAATAAAGTACAAAACATCTTTACCCAACTTTTATTTTCACTTTCTCCACTGAAATAAATAAAGCAACATGAAAAGCATGCAAGTGCAACGTTCAACTCCTTAATATACATATTTTTTACTTTTTCTCATTATATTTTTTTTGAATGAATTATGAGAACCGATTCTATAATGTTCTTTGTCATTAAAGGAGTAAAACTTGGCCATAACTTGACAATGAAGAAAGAAACGGTCTGAATTTTAAATTAAGAATATTGAAAAGAAAAAATAGTGTGATAAGAAACTAAGGATAATCCATTGACACATCCCTTCCTTGGCTTCTTTTTGCCTTCTTTGGAATAAAGCAGAGTCCTTTGTGAATATTTCTTTATTCGTTTATTATTCTTGGAATTTAAAAAATAAAAATAAAAATAAAAATGCAGAGACAGGTTGAAATAGAGAAAGAGGAAGAAGAAAGAAAGAAACTCCAATCATATAATAATAATATCCCATTGTCTCTTCTTTCAGACAGAGCTACAACATATCCAAAAATACTTCTTATTTGTCCTTTGCTCTGTTTATATTTTTAATCTTTCCTTTTATCTTCTACCAAATTCCTCTGATTTTGTCGAAGAAATTAGTTGTTGAAAAATCCAAAAATCTGACTTACATCATCAGATTTGGCCCCACTTAACAAAGGATGAGCAAGTTTTTCTTGTTTTCTACAGCAAAGCAATAGCTCACACCATTTTCATGGAGCTTAAAGTCTTAAAAACCCAAACCAAAGCTTTGAAATTTCTCAGCAAGAAAGAAGAAAAGAGAGAGAGATCTAGGGATTGGCTATTAAAAAAGAGAGAGAAACAGTGTACTACTTTACTCTAGGTTCTTGTGCTGTTGTGTTTTGTGCATCTGTTCTTGTGTTTCTTAGATAAAAAAAAAAAAGAGTTTCAGAGACATTAAATCTCACACACACTTACTTACACACACTCACACACGCATAAAATTTCTCAACTTTTTTGTTATTTTTTATTTTATTTTCTGGGGTCACTTGGGAAAGCATCTTGGATTGCGTGATACTTCCACTTTCTCATTTCAGAAAGAAAAAAATGGGTTTAGATTGAGTGGAAGTTTTAAAGTGTATGTGTAAGCAAGAGGTTGAAGAAGAAGTTAAAGGTTTCTTTCAGTTGCTGGGTTTTGTGATTTCACTATCTAGAGAATGAAGGAGAAGGGTTGCAGAGAAAGAGGTGTTGTAGTGGGGAAGAAAGTGATGGTTGCAGTTAGAGCTTCAAAGGAGATCCCAAAAGCAGCTCTATTATGGACATTAACTCATGTTGTTCAACCTGGAGATCGAATTAGGCTTCTTGTTGTTGTTCCTTCTAATTATACAAGTATTTTCTCTTCCCTTCTCATGTTGTTGTTTCTTGCAACTTTCTTTGGTGTTGAGTGCTGAAGAATTTAGTTAGAAAAGGCAGAGTCTTTGTTTGAATTTTGCTTTAGCTTACTATGGGAACTTGAGATCTAGGACTGTTCTTCTAAGTTCTTGAGACAGAATTTGAAAAAAACAAAACCAATGAGCTTTGTTTTGATTATTAAGGAGTAGAATGTGAATCAATATGTAAAGATTTATTCTTTTTTTTTTTTTTGTCTTGGTTTTGCAGGTAAAAAGATTTGGGGTTTTTCGAGGTTTACCAGTGACTGTGCTTCAGGTTATGGAAGATTTCTTGCTGGAACGAATTCGGATCGGAAAGATGATATTCATGAGTCTTGTTCTCAGATGATGTTTCAGTTACACAATGTTTATGATGCAGATAAGGTACAGCACTCACTTATATTCATTTAGCTTTTAAATAAGAAAACAGCTTTCTTGGTTAATCATAAAGAGTTTCATTTGCTATAATAATGCAGATAAATGTCAGAATCAAAATTGTTTTTGCTTCACCTGATGGAGTCATTGCTGCTGAAGCCAAAAAATCCAACTCAAACTGGGTCATTTTAGACAGGTAACACTATACATATATTATATGTGTGTGTTTTAAATGATTATGTGTGCTTTTTAGTGATTCTATTTTTAAACAGGGGACTGAAGTATGAGAAGAAATGTTGTATTGAGCAATTGGAGTGCAATCTTGTGGTGATTAAGAAGTCACAGCCAAAGGTTCTTCGTCTCAACTTGGTGAAAAATGCAGATACAGAGCATCCTGAAGCTATTTCGAGGTTAGCCTCAAAGTCTTTAGAATCCCGGAGAAGCTCAAGACCTGGTAAAAAGCTGAGGGAACCGTTTGTGACTCCAGCTAGTAGTCCAGACCAAGAAGGTTCTTCACAAACTGATATTGGGACTTCGTCAATATCTAGCTCTGATGCTGGAGCCTCGCCGTTTCTAGCTTCTCGAATCTTCGAAGGCCTCAAGAAAGACAATTCTTGGGTCAGTGATGGAAACAAGAGTTTCTTTGAATCTGATTCTGACTCGGATGGAGAAAAGTGGAGTCCTTTATCAATGGCCTCATCATCTTCTCATCCTGTGACAACAGCTGATATTCCGAGTCCTAGTGGGGATCTATCGAAAGCTCAAACCGAAACTCCGCGAAAATCAAGATTTTCGGTTCTTAGGCTCACTTTATCAAGGAAAGAACCTGAAGCAGGAAAAGAAATCCGTAAGTCTGATACATGCTTAAACAAAAGTGTAAGAGAAGTGGTTTCTTTATCAAGAAAGCCAGCTCCTGGACCTCCTCCACTATGTTCTATATGTCAACACAAGGCACCTAAATTCGGAAACCCTCCAAGATGGTTTACTTATGGCGAATTGGAGACCGCAACAAAAGGTTTTTCTAAAGGGAGTTTCCTGGCTGAAGGTGGATTTGGTTCGGTTCACCGAGGAACTTTACCAGATGGTCAGATTATTGCTGTCAAACAATACAAGATTGCTAGTACACAAGGTGACAGAGAATTCTGCTCTGAAGTTGAGGTCTTGAGCTGTGCACAACACCGCAATGTTGTAATGCTCATTGGATTATGTGTTGAGGATGGGAAAAGATTGCTCGTTTATGAGTATATCTGCAATGGATCTTTACATTCTCACCTTTATGGTAAAGTTTCTACTTTTGGTATACAAAGAAGAACATACTTGTTTTTTTTTTTCTTTCTGAAAATTGCTATTAATATGAAAGTTTCATAGGTCTTGGGAGAGAGCCGTTGGGATGGTCAGCAAGACAAAAGATTGCGGTTGGAGCAGCTCGTGGGCTGAGATACCTTCATGAAGAATGCAGAGTCGGTTGCATCGTTCATAGGGATATGCGTCCTAACAACATTCTCCTTACACATGATTTTGAGCCTTTGGTAAAATAATGACAAAACTTTGCTCAAAACTCTCTCTGTGTCTCTCGAGTTTACGCTAAGCTTGAAACTTTTTAACATATCTAGGTTGGAGATTTCGGGCTAGCGAGATGGCAACCAGAAGGAGATAAAGGAGTGGAAACTCGAGTGATTGGAACTTTCGGGTAATGTTATGCCACGATCTTGAGATATTATCCTTCTTTGTTACTTGTAAGAACACAATAATCAAAGATGAAAATTTTCTGTTTTTTTTTGCTTCAGGTACTTGGCACCTGAATACGCACAAAGCGGACAGATTACAGAGAAAGCAGATGTTTACTCTTTTGGGGTTGTCTTAGTTGAGCTTATCACTGGAAGAAAAGCTATGGACATTAAACGTCCCAAAGGTCAACAATGTCTCACAGAATGGGTAAACACCAAAAAAAAAAAAAAACTATATCAAAGTTTCAGTCTTTAAAGCTCTGATGCTTACAAAGAAGAAACATATTTGTATTTGTTTTGCAGGCAAGACCTTTGTTGCAGAAACAAGCCATTAACGAACTTCTTGATCCGCGTCTAATGAATTGCTACTGTGAACAAGAAGTTTACTGTATGGCGCTATGTGCTTACCTCTGCATTCGCCGTGACCCTAACTCGAGGCCACGAATGTCTCAGGTTTGCTGTCCATAACTCATCTCAAAAAAACACTTAAAAAGTTAACAACTTTAATTGAATTTAAACTTTTCTTTTATCTCTGGAATCTGTGTCTCTTCAATGAAGGTGTTGCGGATGTTAGAAGGAGACGTTGTCATGAATCCAATATAGAAGCTTCACAGGGAAAAGTCTTCTTATGGAGTTTGTAGACTATTTTAGGGATATCACAGCTTTCTATTTAATGAGTTTTGTTAAAAGTTTATTAATGAGACAAAGATTCAAGTCAAGTTTGTTATTTTTTTTCTTGAACTTTTTAATTTTTATGTATAGGTGTGATAGTGAAGTGTATTAGAAGAGGGTGGTGTGGTAACGAGGTTTTTACTCAAAACATATACAGTAGATTTAAAATAACAAAGTTCACATTTTGTATTTTCAACTTAAACATACTTAATAATCTGATGAAAATCCACATCGAAATCAAAATCGTTATTTTAAATTTAAAAAACCAACAACAAATTATCAAATTTTAGGTAATATTTACACATTAATAAGTGAATAACATATGATGAAAGTGAAACCTCTGAATGTTTGACAGAAAATATAAAAAAAACCCCTAAATATAATCTGCAACAGTAACAAATACCACAAAGGGTTTTGATATAAGGCCTCATACACTATAATAAACCCATTAGCCGATGGACTATATTCGGTTCGACTTTTTAAAATTGAAACATTGGAGAAAAATCAATTCAGGATTCATTTGAAATGACGAACTAGTGAGTGTGGACTCTGCTTCTTCGAATGTGATTTAGGGTTCATTCAGGTATTTCTCGGCTTTAATTTAGTTTCTCTTTATATCATTCTCTCCTTCTATTGCTTACTGCCTCTGTCTCCAATCCCTGAGAAATTCGAATATGCTTTAGAATACCAATACCCTTTTCGTATTCTTGTTATTTCCAGGTTAGATTCAAGTTAAAAAGGTCTTATCTTTCGTCTTTAATTTGGAGATTCAAAAAAAAAAAGCAAGCTTTTGAGTGCTTTTGTGGAAAATATGGACAGCTTTAGTCAGTTAACTGATGATTTGCTCATTAAGATACTGTCATTTGTTCCAATCAAAGATGCCGTGGCCACGAGCATGTTGTCAAAACGATGGTTGTCTCTATGGACATTGTTGCCAAGACTTAACTTTGAAGATTTCTGGGTGGATGTTGAGGAGACCAATCAGGTTGACTACAAACAGTGTTCCTCGGATTTTGTCTTTGGGACTTTGCTTTTACATAACTCACCTGTTCTAGATAGTTTTCATCTCACCAGAGCGTTTGAATGTAGCGCTTTGAAGATTGAATTATGGGTTGGATTTGCAGTTGATAGGTTTGTGCGTGATCTGAAGATAAGTTTTATCTCAGAACATTGCCTTATAAGGTTGCCGAGTAGGCTGTTTAGATGTGAAACACTCGAGACCTTGGAACTTAAAAGGGTGATTTTTTTGGAAGTTCCTTCTCGGTTTAGCTTTCAGTCCCTCAAGACGTTGCGCCTTCGAGCTGTGAGATATGCAGATGAGGAATCATTTATTAGGCTTATAACAAGTTCCCCTGTTCTTAATAATTTGTTTGTAGAAAGTTGTAGCGATGACAATGTGGCGACTTTCTCCATTAATGTGCCTTCTCTACGGAGTTTAACTGTTCGGAATACATTACAAGACTCCGGGCCTAATTATGGTAATCAGTTTGTGATACATCCCCATTCTTTGAACCGGTTGAACATTGTAGATGAGTATGGTGAAGTTAATTTGATCGGTAAAATCCCCGAGCTTGTGGAGGCTAGTCTTTATACTATGGGAACCAGAGGCAATGCTTTGGAATCTCTTACCTGTGCCAAACGTCTTTCTCTAACCTTAGCTTATGAGGTAATTTTGCTGTTGTCCGTTAGTTTTTTTTTTTATGTGGTTCTAACACACTTGCAAACCGCGTCTGACTTTTGCTTTGTCAATACATGTCTTTCATTTGTAGGCTCAGTATCCCATTCGTACCATTTTCTTTCAGCTTGTGCGTTTGGAGTTCCGCGGATGTGGTGAGAACTGGTTGAATTTGCTTATGCATGTCCTCCAACATACCCCTGTACTACAGATTCTCAAGCTAGTTGTATTGGACGATGGGAAGGTGACTTTCATTATTACCCTAAAATGAAAATTCCTATATCGAAAGCTTATTTCGTGTTTGGTGTCTCATTTAGAGGTCTAATCGAATTCACTGTGTTGCTACATCATTTGATCACAGATCAACTGGAATGGCGAGGAAGACAAAGTTTGCTGGATTCAGCCAAGTTGTGATCCTGAATGTTTGTTGTACCATCTCAAAACCTTTGAGTGGAGAGACTATGTTGGATCTGAAGAAGAGAAAGAAGTAGCGACTTATATTTTGAAGAACACAAGACGATTAGTGACCGCAACTATCCGGCCTGACCCAGTCAGGGTGAACCAAGATCAGGTGTTTGACGAATTGGAATTTGCAACGAGGGGTTCAAGAGCATGTGAGCTTACAATGGGATGAAGAAATTTAGTGTTGAAACTCTCCAGTAACTTAGTTGAATGTGGATTTATATCAGACTTCGTATCCTTATTGGATTTGTATCAAAAACTATAAGCTTCTTATGTCATAGCCTCATTTTGTATCCATGAAGGAGAAAGGCAACAACTTTCTAAATGTTGTATTTTACAAATCCGTCACTATCTTTGATCAAATACAGAAGCTAACCATGATTGTAACATAAGAAAATAAGGATCTTGACTTTACATTAAAAGATTTTATTAACAAAAAAAAATTCCAAATTTACTGACCCACGAGCTGATGGGTTTAGTCCATGAGCCAGTTTGCTGTTGGGTTTGATTTTAGGGTTTATCTCAATTCTCAAATCTCAAACTGGTGAGAGTTGATTCTGAGAGTTTATCGCATTTCTCAAATGACGACGAGCTGGTAAGAGGGAAATTTGTTTCGTCACTAAGGTATGGTTTTGACTCTCGGCTTTAATTTATTTTCTTTGGTTTCGTAGATACTCGAATTTTGCTTTAGAAAACCCTTTTTTTCATTCTTGTTGTTTCCAGGTTGAAAAAGACTTAATCTTTTCGTCTTTGATTTCGAGACTCCGGTATTGGCAAGTGAAAAGTTGAAGCTTTGGGAGTTCTTTGTGCCTGTAATTTATAAAATATGGATAAGCTAAGTCAATTGTCGGATGATTTGCTTATCAAGATATTGTCGTTACTCGAAACAACAGATGCTGTCGCCATGAGCATTTTGTCTAAACGATGGAAGTCTCTTTGGACATTGGTACCAAGACTTATCTTTGAAGATTACTCAGATGAGGATGAGGATGCTGAGACTAAAGAGAGTCACTGGAGAAATTTATCACATTTTGTTTACGGGACTTTGCTATTTCATAAGGCACCTGTTTTGGAAACTTTTCATCTCAACGCTGCATCAGATTGTCTTGCTTTGGAGGTTGATTCTTGGGTTAGAATTGCAGTGGAACGTTTCGTGCGTGATCTGAAGATAAGTTTTCACTATGATCATGGAGTTATTAGATTCCCGAGTAGCTTATTTAGATGTGAAACACTCGAGACCTTGGAACTCCACAGGTTGGTTCTTTTGGAAGTTCCTTCTCGGTTTAGCTTTCGATCCATCAGGACATTGCGTCTACTATCTGTGAAGTACCCAGATGAGGAATCTTTTTCTAGGATTATTTCTAGTTGTCCTGTTCTCAAAAATTTGGATGTAGAAAGTTGTAACAACGGCAATGTAGCGATTTTCACCATTAATGTACCTTCCCTTGAGAGTTTAACTGTTAGGAATTCATTACTAGAGTTGGGACCTCATGCACATTTGTTTGTGATACATTCCCATTCTTTGAAGCTCTTGAACATTTTAGATTACTTTGGTGAAGTTACTATTATTGGTAATATGCCAGAGCTAGTCGAGGCAAATCTTCAAACCTTGAGCCGCCATGAGAATCTTCTGAAGTCTATTACCTCTATCAAACGCCTTTCGCTATGCTTTGATGGAGAGGTAATGCTGTTCTCAAAACTGATTCGTCTATGTGGTTCTAACACTTGCGAGCTGTAAATATTGAATCTTTAGCTATATATTTTGTCCTCTGCAGGCGCAGTATCCTACTGGTAGCGTTTTCTTTCAACTCGTGCGTTTGGAGATATGTACGTGCCAAGAGAACTGGTCGAATTTGTTTGTGTGTGTGCTCAAACATTCCCCTAACTTACAAATTCTCAAGCTTGTGGAGGTAACTTTCATCTCTACCTAAAGAATGCAAATTCCTAGATTAAAGCTAGTTTCATGTTTTGTTTTATGGTCTCAAGGTCTATATATCTGAATGTCTAATGCAATCTTATCTACTAAAACATTTGATTGCAGAAGCATGGTAAGTATGTGGATCGTAAGATTGGCTGGGTTCAGCCGAGTTGTGTTCCGGAATGTTTGTTGTTCAATCTCAAATCCTTTGAGTGGATAGACTATGAAGGATCTGAAGAAGAGAAAGAAGTGGCTATGTATATTTTGAAGAACGCAAGGCGGTTAGTGACTGCAACTTTCGACCCTGACTCAGTTAAGTTGGTCCATAGACTTAAGGTGTTTGAGGATTTAGAATTTGCAACCAGAGGTTCAAGAGCTTGTGAGATTACAGTGGCCTGAAAGATAATTGTTTTACCAAAGTGTTGAAACTTATCTTCTATCAGACGTTATTATATGTCCTTGTAGATGAGTTGCTTTTGTCATGTTTTGTCTTATCTACAAATCTCTCATAGTGTTCCTGCAAATCTGTCTTTTTTTTATTAAGGTTAAAGAAGTGACAAAAACCATTATCGCAACAAAAAATTCGATGGGATTTCGACTTTTAACATTAAAAGAACATTTGCGTATCTTACAACTTAATGACAAACATTATTCACTATTTTGATTTTGATTTTACCATTTCTTTTGTATAAAGGAAAATGAAAAACGTTATATATTGTTAATTTCGTATGAAAAAGGGAAATTAATTTGTCAATGACATATGGCGTAAATAGGTCAATTCGTTAATGGTGTTAAAGAAGATTTAGCTCGAGCTAACACGTCATCACAATATTCGGAAAGTCACAAAATTCATTGACCCATCATGAGACCCAATGACCCAACATTGGAGAAAACCAATTCAGAATTTAGGGTTTATCTCAGTTTCAAATGATGAACTAACTGGTGAGAAGAGAAGTTACATTTCTACTGGTATGTCTCTGTTTAAACTCTTAATGTAGATAATGTCGTCTTCTATTGCTAGTGGCTTTGTCCTCTATCCCTGAAAGAATTGATTTTGCTTGATAAAAACCGATACCCTTTTGAAATTTTCACAATTCTTTCGTATTTTGTGTTGTTTCCAGGTTCAAATCAGATCGAAAAGTCTTGATCTTTTCGTCTTTTGTCTCGAGATTACGGTATTGACAAGTGAAAAGTTGAAAGACATAAGCTTTGAGAGTGCTCTGTGCTTGTGATTATAACACCTATGGACAGGATAAGTCAATTGTCTGATGATTTGCTCATCAAGATATTGTCATTAGTCTCTACAAAAGATGCTGTTGCCATGAGCATTTTGTCTAAACGATGGAAGTCTCTTTGGACATTGGTGCCAAGACTTATCTTTGGTGATTATTCAGATGAGGATGAAGATGAGCATGCAGATGCAGAGACTAATGTGACTCATTTCAGAAACTTGTCACAGTTTGTTTATGGGACTTTGCTTTTACATAAGGCGCTGGTTCTAGAACGTTTTTATCTCAAAAGTGCTTCAGAATGTAGTGCTTCCGATATTGATTTATGGGTTAGAATTGCTGTAGAACGATTCGTGCGTCATCTGAAGATAGATTTCTGTTATGAATATAGACTTATAAGATTGCCGAGTAAGCAATTTAGATGTGAAACACTCGAGATTTTGGAACTTAAAAAGGTGATTTTCTTGGAAGTTCCTTCTCAGTTTAGCTTTCCATCCCTCAAGAGGTTGCGCCTTATATTTGTGAAGTATGCAGATGAGGAATCTTTCGTTAGGCTTATATCAAATTCCCCTGTACTTAAAGATTTGGTTGTAGAAACTTGTCACGATGACAATGTGGAGATTTTTACTATTAATGTGCCTTCCTTAGAGAGTTTTTCCATTAGGCATACATTGCAAGACTTGGAGACTGAGACTGATGTGTTTGTGGTACATTACCATTCTTTGAAGCAATTCACCATTGTGGACTACTTTGGTGGACTTAATTTGGTAGGTAATAGTACGCCCAAACTTGTCGAGGCAAATCTCTTATCTGTGTCCTGCCATGCCAAGGTTCTAGAATCTTTTAACCGTGTCAAGCGTCTTTCTCTATGCTTACACGAAGAGGTAATTTGCTGTTCTCTTTAAATCTTTCTGTGTAACGAACTAAGCTGAAGCTTTTGCATATGTCATTACATTGTTAATTTCTTTTTTTTTTGGTTGTGTTGTGTGTTACATGCAGTATCCTACTGGTATCGTTTTATCTCACCTTGTGCGTTTGGAGCTATGTGTATGTGAAAGTAACTGGACAAATATATTTCTGAGCGTGCTCCAACATTCCCCTAATCTACAAGTTCTCAAGCTTGCGCAGGTACTTTCTTTCCATAAAGCAAAATTTCACAATCATGTTTGGTTTCCAGTTTAAAAGTCCGATGCAAATTTTACCATTGATTGCAGAACCATTCGATGTGTGAGGATCTTAAGGTTTGCTGGATTCAGCCGAGTTGTGTTCCTCAATGTTTGGTGTATCATCTCAAAACCTTTGAGTGGAGAGAATATGAAGGAACAGAAGTAGAGAAAGATGTGGCGGTTTATATTTTGAAGAACGCGAGGCGATTAGTGACTGCAACTATCTACCCTGACTCGGACAACTTGGTGCACAAACATCAGATGTTTGAGGAATTAGAAATTGCAACCAGGAGTTCAAGAGCATGTGAGTTTACAATGTGGATTAGTCTTTACCAAAGATTTCAAAGCTGTTAGAATGTGGATTTTTATCACAAGCTATTATTATATCTTGTGTCCAAGTAGAAAAAAGAGAACAACTTTGTAGATGATTTACTCTGTTTTATTGGGACTATGGATAATGGTTCAAAGATTGAAACAGAGCTTTGTAAGTGTTCTGTCAATTTCTGTCACTGTCTTTGATACAAACTTAATTCCAAAAAGGGTTCATATGGACAAAATGTGGAAGAATGAGTTTTCGTTCCAGGAAAGACAAACAAAAACCAAGACTTTAATTTCCATTTTTAGGCCAAGTAAGAAAAAAGGAAAAAAAAAATAAAAAAAGTAATGTAAGAAATTTATAGAATAACAAAATATTATATGATTGGGTAAATATAATTTCGTTTTGGCACTTCCTAATAGGAATATTATATGATTGGGTAAATATAATTTCGTTTTGGCACTTCCTAATAGGATTGAGAATAGTGGGTAGAAATATTATAGAGTCCCTTATATCAAACCAAAGTACTATATAGCCAAGCTCCGTGGCTAGTCCTCTATATCGTCTCTTAGGCCGTTGCTAGTCCTCTATATCGTCTCTTAGGCCATGGTGAGTTTAATGGACCATATCAGTTCGTTATCAGATGACTTGCTCTTGAAGATATTGTCATCACTTTGTTATAAAAGGTTGGTCTTCACGAGCGTCTTGTCGAGACGATGGCGTTTTCTCTGGAAACAGGTGAAGAGACTCAATTATGAGGGTTGCAATACACATGTGTTTCATAGATTCGTGTCCGAATCGTCACACTTACAGTATAATGCTGGAGTGATACAGAGCTTTCATCTCAGCTGGCTCAGCAACACTTCTAATCTGGATTCCATCTTCTGTTCATTGGCTAAGTCCAGTATTAATCCCACTGAGTTGAGAGTCGAGTCGTTTTATGTACCCCTAACATTGCTGAGTCACTTATATCAGTCATCTTGGAGGCTCAAAACATTGATACTCCGCAGACTAACTCTCCTAGGTGTTCCCTACTATAAGTCCAATGTGTTTTCGTCCCTCAAAACTCTTCATCTTTTGTCCGTGAGGTTCTCAGACGACGAATCTGTTCAAAGGCTTTTAAGCTTTTGTCCAAAACTTGAAGATTTGGTTGTGAGACGTTCAACATATGTCAATGTGATGGTATTCACTATCAATGTACCTACTTTGCGGAGTTTATCTATCGATTATTCATGGGCGGAACCTCGACCCACCGGTGTTCACGGATTTGTGATCAATACTCCTTCTCTGAGGTACTTGAACATTAGAGATTACTTCAGTAACTTTTTACAGTTTGAAAATATGCCTCAGCTGGTCAAGGCGAATCTAGTGGTTGATTGTGATCAATCTGACAAGTTTATTACATCTATTACCTCAATTCGTCATCTCTCTTTGTGTTCTAAAACTTCAAAGGTAAAAACACTTTTCTAGTATACATATATATATATATATATATTTGTCCTTTTTGTGTTTCTCTTTTGTCATTTAAATTTATACTCTTTTTTGTGTGTTTTTTTTGCTTATATTTCAGATTTCATATCCTAGTGGAACTTCCTTCTCCTCTCTTGAACATCTTGAGTTATGTACATGTTCTCAAGTGTGGTGGAATCTACTTAACTCTATACTTAAAGACGCTCCAAGACTTCAAGTTCTCAAGCTCAAATTGGTATGTTATATATTTATTATGCAGTTTCCTTAATTTGTGTATACGGCTATAACGTACACTTCTAACAAGCATGTCTAAAATGTTTTCTTATATTGTCACAGAACAATTGTGTTCAATGTAGTACTGACTCGATGGATCAGTGGAACGAACCGTGCTCTGTTCCAGAATGTTTATCGTCTCATCTAGAGATCTTCGAGTGGAGACATTACAAAAGGACGTCAAAGCAAGAAAGAGAAGTGGCAGAGTACATACTAGCAAACGCGAGTTGTCTAAAGATGGCGATATTCTCCTCGGTATCTGCTGAGAAGAATCGGATTCTCAAGGAGTTTGAAAATGTAGCCAGAGGCTCACAAGCATGTCAGCTTGTGTTTAAATAATATGTTTTATTTTTTGCGGTTTTCTTTTCAACAACATTTTTCGTTGTTAACCTCTTCTGTGACTACACATAGTAAGTTTTTTGATAGTGTCTATGTGTTTCTTGTGGTAGGTTTTATAACAATTCGTTGGGTTTTCTAACTAAGGATTACTTCGTACTGATTTTGATATTCGATTCATATGTTTAATTTGGTCAAAACGGATTTAGTTAACCATGTCTTATGTGTCTAAGTAGTTAACCATAATTCTCTTTCTCCATTTCTTTCTTGGATCTTTTGAGATGAAAGAAACTAAAAGTTATGTATATATCTTTGTGAGAGCTAGGAGATATCCATGGTTACTTCTTAGTTCTTTGCTCTTTACTCTGATTTCTGAACCTCTCAGTCTCATTGTCGTTTACAGTCATTACATTGCTAATTTGCTTATAAACTATACTTACACAAGCCAAACTTGGTGTGCAAATTTTAAGATGTTTTGAGGAATTAGCTAGAAATTGCATCAAAAGTAGGAAGCTTCCGATACATTTATATGCTTCAAAGGTATAAAGCCCGCAATCTCAGTCCTGTTGGAAGGTGAGAATTATGTCAGAGATGCCTTGCGATTTAAGTCTCTCAGTCTTATGAATTGGGAGAGTCAGGACATCTTTAGGTTTATTGCATCATGTGAGCTTACAATGATACTCTTTACCAAAAATTAAAAATGTTGAAAGTTGAAACACTTGGCAGTAATTAGATTTAAATCAGAAGCTTTTGTAGATTTATATCAAAAGCTATTTTAGATTTGTATCTAGCTAGAGTTTTGTCTTGTTCACAAACAGATTTGATGTGTTAACACTTAACACAAATCAAAGAGAAGTAAAATATAAATAGCTGAGATCTTTCCACTAAATTATTTTGACTTTACCTTTATCTTAAAATAGTGCAATTATAAATTTAAATTTATCTTATGTGATAAAAAAGATGGAAACTTAAAAAACAAACCAGGGTTTCATATTTCTCCTTGTGTTCCTCTACTCTTGAGCCAAAAAGTAGGGTTTTATTCCTCCTTGAGATCTAACGATTGGGCAATGAAAGCTGCAAGATTGGGAATTGAAGAGGTTACAATTTCATGTTCGGATATGATAAGTCACTTACCTGACGATTTGCTTTTCCGAATACTCTCATTAATTCCGGTAAGCGATGCAATGTCCACAAGCTTATTGTCCAAAAGATGGAAATCTGTGTGGAAGATGATGCCAACGCTTGAGTATAATGAATATTCTTTTCCAAACATTGGTTCCCTTGGATTTGACCAATTTTGTGGCAGGTCCTTGCAATTACATCAGGCTCCAGTTCTCAAAACCCTAGACCTCATACTTGACAAGCACTCTAATGATTTGGATTCTCTGTTATTCCAAAACATTCATTCTACTCTCCTCGAGATCACAATCACTTCTCCTTTTTATCCTTGTTATCACAGTACTGCTATCAGTTTCCCAACCAACCTTAAAGTCTTCCAAACACTGGTCGTCTTGAAACTCTATGGCAGGATTTTTCTTGACGTTGTTGATTCTCCGGTTTGCTTCCAATCCCTGAAAAGTTTGCATATCAAATGTGTGAAGTTCGCTTGCGAAGAATCTTTCTGCACATTTTTATCAGCTTGTCCTGTTCTTGAAGATCTCTTCTTCGAGAGACCTAGCAATATCGGCCTTTTTCTCTTCTCCATATCAGTCCCTTCTCTTCAGAGATTATTCATCACTGCAGAACCTTCCTTGTGTGCTAGAGATGATCTGAGACTCGAGATAGACACTCCTTTTTTGAAGTACTTGAAGATCAAAGATCACAGAGTTAGTTTGACTTTAGCCAAGGATATGCCTAAATTGGTGAAAGCAAATGTTAGAGTTAATCTGTCCAAAACTGAGAAGCTTCTAAAAGTTATTACTTCAGTTGAGCATCTTTTGCTTGATTTATATCCTTCAATGGTAACATTAATCTTGTTTTTTTTTTTTTTTTTTTCTCTTTGGAGATAGCAATTTGCTTTCAAGATTAAACTATAACTTTGAGGTTTGGCGTGCAGGTTTTTCACCTTACAGATAGATTCATATGCAACAGGCTTCTTCATCTGGAGTTATACATTTACTATAATTTCCGGTCGAATCTACTTCTGCATTTGCTTAAAGATTTACCTAATTTACGAGCTCTCAAGCTCAACCACGTAAACTCACAATTTCCCTTGTTACTAATATGTTTCGAGAGCTTTGAAAATGATCTTAATGTAATGTAATGCCTTTTATGTTTCTCAGACACATCCCAACTATGGTATCATAGATCAACTATGTTCAGTCTCTGAACCGAGCTCTGTTCCTGAATGCTTGAGCTTCCATCTCGAAACTCTTCAATGGATAGGCTATGGTGGAACACATGAAGAGAAAGAAACCGCCGTTTACATATTGAAAAACGCTCTTCGTTTAAAGAATGCTACAATCTCTATACATTCAACTAGCATGAAGAATGATATGATTATGATGAAGGAGTTGGAATCTATGTATAAGGCTTCAACTTCATGCAAGCTTGTAATTCAACTTCCCAACTTTTCCTAGAAAATTTGTCTTAACTCTTACTCACACTTCATTTTGTTTTCATAGTGAAGCAATCTAACAATGATGAGTTGAAATCTCTGTTTAAGTTTAAGGCCTCAACTCTTTTTTTTTTTTTTTTTTTTTGTTCAGTACAGTTTGATTTGAAACTTTTTAAGTTTAAGATGAGATGAGTTTAACCAACAAAACAAAAACAAAAACAAAAAAGAAAAAAAAAAGAAAAAAAAAAACATTCCAAATGGCACATAATATTTTCTAAAATCCAAGGAAAAAAACCTAAAATAACCAAATACCCAATGTCCACCCACACTTAAAAACGTGAAACAAAAATTAGAGTTTTCTCTCTATTTCTTCTTCAAAATCTGACGATCATGTTCCTTTCAGTTCTTTTATGGTCGATAAGAGGATGGAAAAATATTAGGGTTTCGTAACTCCTCTTTTAATCTGACAATCTTCAGCCATAAGTTAGGGTATTTCTTGTTCCTGCTTCAGATCTAACGACTGGGCAATGAAAGGTGCAAAATTGGGAATTGAAGAGGTTTCATGTTCGGATAGGATAAGTCACTTACCTGAGGATTTGCTTTTCCGAATACTCTCATTAATTCCGGTAAGCGATGCAATGTCCACAAGTTTATTGTCCAAAAGATGGAAATCTCTGTGGAAGATGATGTCAACGCTCGAGTATGATGAAAAATCTTGTCCCGACATTGGTTCCTTTGGATTTGTCCAATTTTGTGGCAGGTCCTTGCAATTACATCAAGCTCCACTACTCAAAACCCTAAACCTCAAACTTAGGAAGCAATCTAACTCCATAGACTCTCTGATATTCCCAAGTATTCGTTCCACTCTCCTTGAGATGACAATCACTTTTACTTTTTATCCTCCTTATGACAGTATTATCAGTTTCCCGGACAACCTTAGAGTCTTCCAAACATTAGTCGTCTTGAAACTCAAAGGCAATATTCTTCTTAGCTTAGCTGATTCTCCGGTTTGTTTCCAATCCCTGAAAAGTTTGCACCTCAAATGTGTGGATTTCAAGTGCGAAGAATCTTTCTTCAAACTTTTATTGGCTTGTCCTGTTCTTGAAGATCTCTTCATCCAAAGACTTAGCAATGCCGACAACTTTTTGTTCTCCATATCACTCCCTACTCTACTGAGATTGTCCTTTATTAAAGAGCAAGGCTATTATTCCTGCGATGCTGTGAGAATCGAGATAAATGCTCCTTCTTTGAAGTACTTGAAGATCAAGGATCGCGTAGGGAGTTTTAACTTTATTGAAAATATGCCTACTAAACTGGTGGAGGCAAATGTTAGAGTTAATCTGTCAAAAAATGAGAAGCTTCTGAAAGTTGTTACTTCAGCTGAGCATCTTTTGCTTGATTTATATCCTTTGATGGTAACATCTTTCTTCTCCCGCAATCTCGGTTTTGTTTTACATTTTGAAGATATAAAACTATAACTGTTAAGTTTTCTCGTGTACGTTTTTAACCTTGCTGATAGATTAATCTCCAAGCGGCTTCTTCATCTGGAGTTAAACATTTTCGACAATTTTCGGTCCAATCTACTTATGCATTTGCTGAAAGATTTCCCTAATTTACAAGATCTCAAGCTAAACCACGTAAACTCACAATTCCCCCTTCTTAGTAATCTATTTCAAGAGCTTTGAATTTATCTTGATCCAATGTTTTTTTATGTTTTTCAGACACATCCCAACTATAATATCAAGGATCAACCGTGTTCAGCCTCTGAACCCAGCTCTGTTCATGAATGCTTGAGCTACCATCTCGAGACTTTCCAATGGATAGGCTACGCAGGAACACATGAAGAGATCAAAGCTGCGGTTTACATTCTGAAAAACTCTAGTTGTTTAAAGAATGCTACAATCTCTCTGCATTCAGCTAGCAAGGAGAATGATATGCTTATGATGAAGGAGTTTGAATGATAGGTTACATAATCTTATGGGGTTTATGAAGAAGAAGATGAGATCAAAGAGGTCCAAGGCTCAGAAGTGGATGAAGAAGGATCAGGTCAATAGTGGCTAAAGGAAGAGGAGAAAGACTCTGGTCCAAGGAGAGGATTCACTTTACTCTCTTATTATATCTTATCGTATCTTTAATGAATTATGTCGTTGATTAAGAAAATACTCAGCTTGTATTTAAAAGGAAAGACTGATTATGCTTTCCTAAACTTATGAAAATAAAGAATTAATCTCTTCTCTAATCTCTCTCTCTCTCTCAACTTTTACTCTCTTATCTCGTTTATATCTTTTAGGTAAAGCTGCTTCTATCATTGAATCTATGTCTATGGCTTCAACTTCATGCAAGCTTGTAATTCAACTTTGCAACTCTTCCTAGAAATTTTTTCTTAGCTCTCACTCAAACCTCATTTTGATGTGAATCTGAAAATTCAGATGTTCTTATTTTACGAATCTGAATTTTGCATCATAATAATAATTTGCAGACTTTGTCTTTTAGTGGCAAGTATTATCAGTTTTTTTTATAGATTTTTTATAACTCTAACTCTGAAACAGAGTTGTCAAAACAGAGGAGTTTCTTTCTGCATTGACAAAACGAAAGCAGCTATGATTCTTCTGATCCTAGAAATTCTAAGAAATATTTTATGATTCATTGTAAAAATATATACATTTTTATGCATCAACCTTAAACAGGATTCTTCATCTACAACTACATATCTATGAGAAAATTCCGGTTTAAATCTCCTTTTTCTTTTGCTCGAAGCTTCCCCTACTTAGTCAAATTCAATGTCTTTTTAAGAGAACACAAAGAACAATCTTATGATGATGAAAAAGAAATATAAAATTTTGTCTTCTTGGGTTTTGTCTGCTTCATAACTCAAATATGATTTATTTAGTTAATCTTTCACTAATTATTCGACTTGTTTATCAAAAGATCTATGAATTATATAGATAATTATGGTTTGTTTGTTTTTTTTTTTTTTTTTTTTTGGTGTGATAAAACCAATGTCTGGTTTCAGTTGTTTTATGCAAAAAAAAATAGGGTTTCATATCTCTCACAATCTGACGATCTTGTTCCTCTACTCTTAAGCCAAGAATTAGGGTTTTTTTTGTTATTTTTTTTCAAATCTAACGATTGAGCAATGGAAGCTGCAAGATTGGGAATTGAAGAGGTTACATTTTCGGATAGGATTAGTCACTTACCTGACGATTTGCTTCTTCGAATACTTTCATTCATTACGGTAAGCTCTGCAATGGCCACAAGTTTATTGTCTAAACGATGGAAATCTGTGTGGAAGATGTTGCCAACGCTTGAGTATGATGAAAACTCTTTTCCCAACATTGGTTCCCTTAGATTTGACCAATTTTGCGGCAGGTCCTTGCATTTACATCAAGCTCCAATTCTCAAAACCCTAAACCTCAAACTTAGGAATCACTCTGATGACTTAGATTCTCTGTTATTCCCAAACGTTCATTCCACTCTCCTTGACTTGGAGATCACAATCACTTCTACTTCATATCCTCGTTATTACAGTAAAATCAGTTTCCCAGATAACCTTAAAGTCTTCCAAACCCTAGTCGTCTTGAAACTCCATGGCAATATTCTTCTCAATTTTGCTGATTCTCCGGTTTGTTTCTTGTCCCTCAAAAGTTTGCACCTCAAATGTGTGAAGTTCATGAGGGAAGAATCTTTCAGCACACTTTTATCAGCTTGTCCTGTTCTTGAAGATCTCTTACTTCAAAGACTTTGCGAAATCGGCGAATTTTTGTTCACCATATCAGTCCCTTCTCTACAGAGATTGTTCATCAGTACCGAGCAAGCCTATCATTATAGAAATGACGCAAGACTTGAGTTAAATACTCCTTGTTTGAAGTACTTGAAGATCAAAGACCGCAGAATTAGTTTGACTTCAGCCAATGATATGCCTAATTTGGTGGGGGCTAATGTTAATGTTAATCTCTCCAAAAGTGGGAAGCTTATGAAAGTTCTAACTTCAGTTGAGTATCTTTTGCTAGATTTATATCCTTCAATGGTAACATCTTCCTTCTCCCGCGATCTCGGTTCTGTTTTTCTTTTGAAGATAAAAACATAACTTTGAAGGTTTGGTGTGTAGGTTTTTCACCTTACAGATAGATTCATCTCCAACAGGCTTCTTCATCTAGAGTTAAACATCTACGACAATTTTCGATCGAATCTACTTCTGCATTTGCTGAAAGATTTACCTAATTTACGAGCTCTCTTGCTCAACCACGTAAACTCACAATATATCCCTTGTTCGTAATCTGTTTCGAGAGCTTTGAATTGATCTAATCCAATGCCTTTATGTTTCTCAGTTACATCCCATCTATGATATCAAGGATCAAGCGTGTTCAGTCTCTGAACCGAGCTCTGTTCCTGAATGCTTGAGCTCCAATCTCGAGATTTTTCAATGGTTAGGCTACGCAGGAACACATGAAGAGATAGAAGCTGTAGTTTATGTTCTGAAAAACGCTCATTGTTTAAAGAATGCTACAATCTCTCTGCATTCAAAGGACAAGGAGGATCATCTTATGATGATTAAGGAGTTGGAATCTATGTCTAAGGCTTCACCTCTGTGTCAGCTTTTAATTAGATGTTAGAAAATTTTCTTTGAGAATTACATCTTGGATTTGAACTTTTTCAAGAGATATTTTTAGTACTCGAATCTGAATTTATATTTAACTCTGAAATAGAGGGACTTTCTTTTCTTCTTTAACAATAAGAAAACATAGGAGTTTAGAGCCTACGAATTTTGAGAAATTTTTTTACTTTTCAATTAAAAAAACTATTTTAGGTTAATGTTACACACGTAGTTATATATGTGTAGATACATATATAATGTACTTGCCTTGATGATCATCAATGATGTCTCATGACTCATATTTTGATTCAGAGAAACAGAGGAGTTATGCATTCTGATGTAAAAATACTAATCTCTTCATCAATCTTTTGCTAATATTTTTTTTTTTTTTTTAATGACACACAACCAATCTATTCATTAACCATGCACAAAAAAAAAAAAAAAATTAGCAACCACAAACCACTGTAGTGCTCACTGCTTACATCGGAAAAAGGAAATACTATGCTGCTTTCTTGCGTTCGAACGAAGTCGGTATCTTTGTAATTTTTTTTTCCTTTTTTAGATCATCTATAACAAAAAATATATGTTTAGTGTTAATTGGAAAAGATATATATCTAAGAGTCGAAAGATTAAAAGAAAACTAAAACTAGGGTTACTTCTCTGAGGAACAATATGGACAAGATCAGTCAATTGCCTGACGATTTGCTTTACAAGATACTATCACAAATTCCGATAAGAGATGCCACGTCCACATGCGTATTGTCAAAACGATGGAAGCTTGTGTGGAAGACGATGACAACACTTGATTTTGATGAAGACTCTTGTCCTAACATTGGTTCTCTTGGATTTAAAAATTTTGTTCGCAGATCTTTGCAATCACATGGAGCTCGGGTTCTTACGAGTTTGAATCTCAAACTTAGGAACTATAGTCTTGACGTAGGTAGTCTATTCCGACCAAATATTCAACCCTTTCTTCTTGAGATCACAAGCAATTCTTCTAGTATGATTGGTGTCAGTTTCCCAAGGTATCTTAATCTCTACAAAAAACTCGTCATGATGAAACTCCAAGGCAATCTTCTTGTTATTTCCTCGCATGTTTGTTTCAAGTCCTTGAAAAGTTTGCACCTCTCACGTCTATGGTTCTTGGGAGAAGAATGTCTCACCGCACTTATATCAGCTTGTCCTGTTCTTGAAGATCTCTTCATCGAATTTCGCTGTTACGGTATCAAGTTTTTAAACATATCGGTCCCTTCTTTAAAGAGATTATCTATACTTGATTCCAATGATGTGAGCCGGAGGTTTGAGATAAATACTCCTTGTTTGAAATACTTAAAAATCGAGGATCAGAAAAGTCGTTTTGACTTTGTTGTGGATATGCCTAACTTAGTTGAAGCACATGTTAAAGCCGATCATTATGAAACTGAGAAGCTTCTGAGATTGTTTACCTCTGTCCAACATCTTTCAATTCATTTTTCCTCATCAAAGGTATTAACTCTTTAGTTTTGATCTTTCTTCCCTAAATCTCTTAATTATTTTCTTTTTAAGTTCTGTTTGAAGATGGTATTGCTTTTTGTGGCGTGCAGCTTCTGCATTTTGCTGATATAACCTTTAGCCGGCTTCTTCATCTCGAGCTACATATGCACAAAAGGCTTCACAGGACTAAAATTCTGAGTTTTCTCAAACGTTCTCCTAATCTACAAGCTCTCAAACTTAACGGGGTAAACCAAAATGTCGTCCGTTATATATTAGCTTAAACATATCTCTCATTTGTATGTTCTTTAACTAACTATGATGCCTTAATGTTTCCACACAGAAACTTTTGGGTTCTATCAAGAATCATCTGAGACATGTTCGTAAACCGAGTTCTGTTCCTGAGTGCTTGACCTTCCATCTTGAAACGCTTGAGTGGCGAGGTTATGCAGGAAGACCGGATGATAAAGAAATCGCTGCTTACGTTTTGGGAAACGCTCGTTGTCTAAAAAGGGCTAAGGTCTCTCTCAGCCGCTACGGCAAAAAGCATAATCTGAGGGTTGCGAAGAAGTTAAAATCTATATCTAAGGTTTTAACTTCATGTCAGCTTGTAATTCAACAACGCCAGAAGTATCCATAGAATAATGGATGTTTGTTTCAAGTCTCAGAATTTTACATTTTTGAAGTGACTTTAAAGATTCAGTGATTGTTTTGTATAAAGCTTACCGGAATTATATTTCTTCGAAGATAAAACTATAGTCTTGTTCCAATGGAACAGAGGATTTCTGCATTGCTATGTGATTCTAATATAATATTAATTAACATTTTTACTCATTTTTGGCAAAAAGCTTTAAAGAGGTTAAAAAAAAAAGATTTAGAGAATATTTTTTTCAATAAAAGTAGAAATATTTCTATTTAAAATATTTCTGTTTTGTGTATCCATAATAAATTGATTAAATTTTTTTTAATAATAATAATGATTAGACATTTCTCGAAAATTATTTTACTATCATTTTAAAAAAATGTAATTTCATAACACTAGTATTAGGATATGGATACACATATATTGATACAATATATAATTTCTTGTTTTTTGTTTTTGTTTTTGTTTTGAAATGTGTGTCAAGTTTACAATTTACAAGTGTACAACGTAATATTAGGTTCGGAAGCTGGTTTAAGTTGAGATGTGATTAAATTGTGCCTGGTTTAAGGTTAATTAAATGAACCAAGGAAATCTTGTTAAAAACCGAAGAATTGAAGCTGGTTTAGCTTGGGTTAAATTCTGGTTATGAGCAAGGATCAAGACGCAGCGTTTTAAAGAAGCTTCTCAAGCTCAAGATCTGTTACGACGCTGAAACGGCCGTTGGAGTTTTCAGTTAATCGGTTACGGTGAGTAAGTGAGAGATATTATAATATAAAGTGTCAGACTTCATTCATCTTTGAATCATTTTCTTCATTCTTGAGTTAGAGAGAGAGAGAGAGAGTTTGTTGGAAGAGTTGATCGGAGAAGACGACTTGTAAACCGGAAAATCTTCAGTATAGTGGAATCCGAGAAAGATCTTGAGTATTTTGATTTCTCTTTCTTGTTTCAATCTTCTTCTTCTTCGAATTGGCGAAAGTTATGAACTTAATCGATGAATTGCCTGATGATTTACTTTTGAGAATTCTATCTTTGGTTCCGATAAAAACTGTCTTCGATGCTCAAGTTTTGTCTACGAGATGGCGAAATCTCTGGAGAAGATTGTCAAGCCTCCACTATGACGAAGCCTCTCACAAATCTGGCAAACAGTTTCAACTCTTCTTGAAAAGAACAATGGAATCACTCGAGTCTCAGGTTTTAGAAAGCTTTCATCTCAGATTTGCTTCTCCAACCGAATCTACTTATCGTCTTTTCCTTAGATATGATCTTATACTTGAGAGACATTTTCGCAAGATGGAGCTAGTTAGTACTAATCCTGATCGGTCAAGTTTAACCAACGTCATCTATCAACATCAAACCCTTGTGATCTTGAGAATCGAAAGTTTCTTTCTTGAAGATCATTATGGTGTCCAGATTTCATTACTATCCCTCAAGGTGTTGCACCTTAGCCGTGTCAAGTATTCCAACGATGAGTGTCTCTCTAATCTTTTATCTAGTCTACCGAGTCTCGAAGATTTGACTTTGGATCGATGCTTCAGTGTTAAATTCTCAACAACTCTAGCTATTGTGGTGCCTTGTTTGAAGAGATTGACATTTTTTAGATGTCCAGATTCTTGTCGATCCTATCTTATGATGTTGTATGTCAATGCTCCTTCTTTGAACTACTTGAGTATTGACGAGTATTGGCGAACCGTTTCTTTTGCTGATCGGAACATGGAAAAGCTCATAGATGCAGATGTTAATATTGCTTTTAGCAATACCAAGAACCTAATGAGAGCTCTTACATCTGCTCAACGCCTTTCTTTGTGTTTAGTCACTTCAAAGGTAATGAATCACTCTAAATCGAAATAAGGTTTCGGTAATAAATCATTCATTCTTGTGATTTGGATTCTCTGTTTTGTCTTTTTGTAGATTCCACATGATAATCTCATCTTTAATCAGCTTGTTCGTTTGGAGGTATGTACATGTCAAAAAGAATGGTGGAATCTACTTGAGAGAGTTTTGTTAGACTCACCTAAGCTACGGTTTCTCAAGTTTCATCAAAAACATCATTATGGGATTATGGATCCAGTGGCTAGATGGGAAGAACCGAGTTATGTTCCTGATTGTTTTGTATTTCATCTTGAAACATTCGAGTGGAGAGGTTATCAAGGCACACAAGAAGAGAGAAAAATAGTGAGTTACATCTTTAGCAATGCTTGGAGATTGAAGACTGCAACGATCTATCCACTGTTCTATATACATCCACAAGTTAATCAGATGATAATCATGCAGTTACAATATATGCCTAAGGCTTCATCGTCATGTCAGCTTGTAATCAACTACCCTGGATATTAACTTGTAGATGATTTGCTCCTTACCTTCTTGAGTATTGTCTTGTTCATGGTTCAAAGCTTCAAACAGAGAAAGAAAGAGCCTTTTGAGATGATTTTTGACATTTGTTTGTTGTCTTTTTGGGGTTTTTTTTTTTGTTCTGGTTCATGAGTCAAAATGTTGTGTGGCTTTAACAAAAACAAAATGTTATATGGCAATATCTATTGACGTGCTTTTCAAGAAAACAGAGAACTTGATCTGTATTTGAACATCAGTTCTGAGAAATATATCGGAGATGAGTCTCTCATGCATTGGGAGAGTTACAACACTTGCAGGTAAATCTCGCATGTGAGCTTACAAATTACAATCCTCTTTAATATAGTGTGTGGGATATATCTATTGACGTGCCTTGCAAATCAAGTTTCTTATAGAGAGAAACAGAGAACCAGCTCTGCTTTGGAAGCAGAACAGCAATGTGTGTTTGAAGATATATGACCAAAGATGCCTTGCGATTTAAGTCTCTCATGTTTTAGGGTTTTTGCTTGGTTACTCTTGCCTGAACTAATGAGTTTATCACACCATTCTCAAGTTTCCTGAGAAAAGACAATACGCAAGAATTAAAAAGGTTTACAAAACAATTTTACTAATATATCAATCAAACTTTTAATTGTCAATAACCATATTTTTGTTACTAATTAAGATTTTTTTTGTGCGTAAATAATTATTAGGATTAGGATATATCCTTTTGTTGTATATATATCTTGCATATTTAATTTTATATTATTGGTATATCCTTATACTATTAGGAATTGTATTAAGTCATTATATAACTTTGTCGACCGCAACATCACAAATCCACAATAACACACGAGATAGTTGATTTTGTTTAATTTCTCTGTTCCTAACCACGTTCAAAGGGTTTACAATGTCGATGGCTTTGGTTCCTCTGTTTGATGGAAAGCATTATGAGAATTGGAGTATACAGATGAAAACGCGCTTGAAGTCTTTTGATCTGTGGGATGTGGTGGAGAAAGGTATTGAGAAAGCACCGTTGCAAAAGACTACATCGATGTCTCAAGAATTACAAGGAGAAAGTTACTCATCATCAGCCGCAGCTGCAGAAAACTATTATTCAGTCAGCTGGAAACAATGGATGCAATGGAAAGATACGACAGCTCTTTCTATAATCAAGAGTGGTTTAAGCCTTGAGATTTTTCCATGGATAGCTTATGCTACATCATCAAAAGAAGCATGGGAAATTTTGTTGGTGAGATCATCAATAGGTGGTCCTACATTTCAAGATAGAAAGCTAGTTGATCTCAAGAAAGTGTACAAGAATATGACAATGAGCAATACGGAAACGATTCATCAATTTACTGGGAAATTAATGGAGCTCGTGTTTCGTATGAGGTCTTGTGGATGGGAGGTGGAAGATAAGATATTGATGAAGAAGATTCTTTCATCTTTGCCTAAAAGATTTGATAAAGTCTTAGTAGGTGTTGCGGAAACACTTTCTATTAGTGACCTTATCGATTGTTTGTTGGTTCATGAATACAATATGAGAGCTGTTGAAGAATCGGCCATTCACAGTGTTGATGTGGAAGAAAGTTTTCAAGAAGAAGCTGAAATATTATACTCTTTGGATGAGATTACTCAATGTCAAGTGTCATTGATGGAAAGACAGAAAGATGTGTTGTCGTTGGTGCAGCAGAATCAGAAGATGTTAACGCAGATGGGGAAACAAATGATAGTGTTAATGTAGCAACAAGAGCAAATGTTACTACTCTCAGAGGCTTGTAAGAAAGAGGAGGAGGAAATAACAAAACTGATCAAATCTCTCAAGACACATAACTTGAATAAGTAGTTGTTGTAATGAGAGGAGAGCTTGTTTTGGTTTTGGTTTTGGTTTTGGTTTTGGATTTGGATTTTTTTCTTATTTTTCTTTGTGTTTTGCTTGATTTTATATAATTATTGACAATCTATACGAGGTCTTCTCATCACAATGTCTAATAAGAACACATTACATAATCATCTTAGGGCTACAAATTTCTTTATTAAAACTGTTTGTAGCAAGTATAGGGCGGCATATATACCTAGACACAAGGATGATTCAATCATCAAGTGAGAAACAGGGTACGATTGATTAGGACATTGCAAAGAACTTCCAATGTTTTAATTACATTTTTAGTATTGAAGATATCCATCCATTAAAAGATGACAAACCAACACCTTTAAAATGCATTCTTGATTTCTTCATCCAAAATTATTATAAATTATAAAACCACATGAAAAACATGAATGTAGCCTCAAACCAGTCAATAAATCTGTAATTCTTTACTCACCAGTGTCGTGTGACTTGCCTATTGATGGAGAAGAACCACAAAACCTCAGAATGCTATTCGGAAAACAAGAAGGAGACGATATCTAGAGAGAGTTTAATAGACCTTTTTCCCGCCAAGAAAACTAGCAAGAATCAACGAGAATCCTTGAACATTTAAATAGTTTCAGTTTGAGAATTATTTCAAAGTTGTTGAATTAGAGTCTTGAGATCAAAAGAGTGTGATGTGTGTATTGTTATTGTGGAGTATTGAGGGAATTTCTTAAGACTTTATGTTGCGATTTTCATTCTTGAGTTAATATGTTATAATAATCTTAGAAGGCATTTATCAATATATTATTTTTACTGGATACAAATTTAAAAAATTGACCTATCTCACTAAAACCAAACTTCATTGGACTAGAATTAAGTACCCATATTATATATGTTGGTTGGATAAAATCAACAATAATATATTTTTTATATCATGAAATATGAATCTCCATCATTGTCCTCATATGAATCAACATTAATAGATTATTAATTAGTTGTATGATATAAATGAATCCCAGTCATATTCTCTATCATGTGTACAGAGAAGATAAAATCAACGTTAATAACTTATTATAGTATTAAACTGAATCCCCATCATGTGATATTATTATATGTGTATGTTGGATAGAATCAACATGAATAGATTATTACAGGATCGACATAAATCCCCATTAAGTATATAAAATTATACGATCGATGTAGGCTATAAGCCTATAACTCTAAAGTTAACTTTAGTTTATATATATGATAATATATACATATAATCAACATTAATAGTATTATATGATCAATATGAATCCTCATCATTGTTCTCCAATACTTGCTCTGCATTCCGAACTTAGCAATAGAATCTCCGTATTGCTTTTTTTTTTTTTTTTGTGAATAGAATCTCCATATTGCTATTTACCTATTCTAACCATAAACAATAAATAATTAAATGCAAGTTGGCTAGTGCTTTGTCTATTAATAAGTATTAATTAAAAATATTATCGATTAAAAATATATGTCCACATCAGGCGATCTTTAAATAAGAATATATATGTGTATGACTCTTCCGTCCAACAAATTACTAATATATATATAGGAACAAAAAAATATAAGATCCAAATAATTTTCTATCGAACAAAAACAATAAAATAAAGTAGAAGACTTGTCTTTGTTCTTGTACAAGACTGAAGACCCTTGTGTTGTTTGTTTGTCTATTTAATCATATAACAAAATTGTAATTTATTTATTCGTGGGAAATTGTAATTTCTTTTCCACATTTTAATTAGGTCATCCAACTACCCACCTTCCCAAAACTATTGGAGGATCCAAGTCCTCTCTCTCTCAACCATATATCTATATTTCTTTCACAAAAGGATATTCTCTAGAATTTGTATACATATAGATCCCATTCTTGTTAATTGTTATGCTACCTCGTTCTCTCTTCAAATCAAAGTTTCTAGAAAGCATAACTAAAATACAAAATTTAAAACAAAAATTAAGACTATGCAAAAGATAAATCAAGATTTCATTTGTGAGCACAAATAAAACTAGATTAGAATCAACATTTTAGCATATTAATGATAAAACTCCACTGATAAAGACATATTTCCCCCCTTTTGTTTTTTTGTTACGTAAGCTCGTCTTCTTATTGGCTAGAAATAGAAAAACACCAACTTGGAAGACACAATTAAAATTATAAAAACACTCCAATAAATAAACTTGGTTTATCCAATCATATCTTCTCTCTATGCTCTCCACCATTTTTACATAAACCCCAAAAATCTTTCTTCATCATCAATATCATCTCTCTTTCTCTCTCTCGCTCTTCCCCCTCCTTCTCTTTCTCATTCATTGCAATGGGCCGAAGATGCTCACACTGTGGAAACGTAGGACATAACTCAAGAACATGTTCTTCTTACCGTACAAGAGTAATTAGGCTCTTTGGTGTTCATCTAGAAACCACAAGCTCTTCTCCACCGCCACCTCCTCCTCCTCCTCCTCCGTCAATTTTGTCTGCCGCAATGAAAAAAAGCTTTAGCATGGATTGCTTGCCGGCATGTTCCTCCTCTTCCTCTTCCTTCGCCGGTTATCTCTCCGACGGTCTCTCCCACAAAACACCCGACCGCAAAAAAGGTTACAATTTTGACATATTTTTCCAATCTTCAAGTTTTTTTCTATCGGATTCTGACTTTTTAACGTATAGTAAAATTTCTTGAACGGATTATGATTTGTTTTGGTTAATGAGTATAGGGGTTCCATGGACGGAGGAAGAGCACCGGTCGTTTCTAGTTGGATTAGAGAAGCTTGGAAAAGGAGATTGGAGAGGAATCTCTAGAAACTTCGTCGTCACGAAATCGCCGACACAAGTGGCAAGTCATGCTCAAAAGTACTTTCTCCGGCAAGCCACCACTCTCAATCATAAGAGACGCCGCACCAGCCTCTTCGATATGGCAAGTTCCAATCCCTTTTTCTATACATAACAAAAAGAATCTTTGTATGAAACTTAAGAAAGAAAAATCAACGTTTTTAAGGAACCAACAAAGGTCACATCTTTAAAAGTTCAAACAGAATTTTTATGTTGTTACTTTTTTTAGTAAGTTTTTTTTCTTACAAATATTTACCACTTGAAATGTCAGAAAATTTCAGGTTATTAATTTAATCTAAAACTTTCTATAAATAATAAGTATATATGAAACATATAATTTTTTTGGATGAATCCGAAGAAGAAAATAATCTTGAATTGTCAATTATATATATTCAACAGGTTTCAGCCGGCAAGGTTGAAGAAAATAATACTATTAAGAGTATATGTAATGATCATATTGGGTCGACCTCAAGGGTTGTTTGGAAACAAGGATTAGTTAATCCTCATATTCGATATCCAGATCCGAAACTATCCGGGTCGACGGGTAACTCCAGTGGACTCGATCTTGACCTGAAGCTTGCGTCCATTCAATCTCCTGAATCGAGTATTAGACCTATTACCGTTACGTGAAAATATATGTATATAACACGGTAAAATGATGGGTTTAATTAGTATAACTAAAATGTGTACGCATATAATTACCGATCCTAATTTGATTTTGATCCATCTTAGTTACGTTGATCATTTGGTAAATATTTTTTTGTGCAATGTGATGCTTTTGTCGTGGATTCACACTTGTTTTCTTTCTCTGTGCAATGCTAAAGTTAATTTGAATTCAAAACCGACATCTAGCGATTAAACGGATTTCAGCAAAACTAATTATATTTATATCTCTCGTAAAATTGTGAGTTAAGTAATCACATGAGGATTAACTAATCCTTGTTTCCAAACAACCTTGTTTATCCTAGTAATTGTTACCATGTATTTGGTTTTGTTTTGGGTATGGATTACCATTACAAACAATTACTAGGATAAAGATAAAGATACATGGTAACAATGACCAAATAGAAAATATAACTTTAAATTATAGATTCTAACCACATTAAAAACTAAACGTTAAATTAAAAATAGAAAACCCAAACATAATATTTTAGTTACCAAAATATAATTTTTTCCGTGGACAACAGAACATATAAAGTTAAGTACATGTCATACTATAGACAATTTTATTTTATTTTTACAATTTCCATAACAATAACAACATACAATTAAAAAAGATGATTGTAAGAGGTTAGAATCAATTACTAAGTGTATAACAATAATAACAGACAATTATAAAAGAGTATTGTAAGAGGTTTGAATCGATTGCTAAGTGAAGACTTGAGAACCCAAACCACCCCACAAAAGAAAGAAGTAAAAACCAAAGTAACAAACCGAACCGAATAATACATGTGTTGTGTAAGTGAAAATCAAAAGCATAGAGTAAGAGCAAAAAATTTGATGTCATTATGATTGAATAAAACAATAAAAACTACCCCAATTTTGAAAATATGATTTTACAGTATTTATTTCGTAACAAGGTTACAAAAGAAAAATAATACATCCACATAAAATGGAGAACCCAAACATATGATTTTACAGTATTTATTTCAAAAAAAGTTAAAAAAAAATATATATATATATATATATATACCCTAAACACATATGGAAAAGAGAACCCAAAGATGTGATAGCGAAAATTTTGATGTCATTATGATTGAATAAAACAATAAAAACTATACCCTAATTTTGAAAATATGATTTTAGAGTAATTATTCCGTAACAAGGTTACCAAAAAAAAATATATACCCTACATCCACATAAAATGGAGAACCCAAATATTTGATTTTACAGTATTTATTTCATAAGAAAGTTAAAAAATGAAAAAATATATACCCTATACATATATGGAATAGAGAACCAAAAGATGTGATAGAGAAAAATTTGATGTCATTATGATTATGATTGAATAAAACAATAAAAACTATACCATAATTTTGAAAATATGATTTTTCAGTATTTATTCCGTAATAAGGTTACAAAATAAAAAAATAAACCCTACATCCACATAAAATGGAGAACCCAAACATATGGTTTTACAGTATTTATTTCATAAGAAAGTTAAAAATGAAAAAATATATACCCTAAATACATATGGAATAGAGAACCCAAAGATGTGATTTTATAAAAATAAACCTAAATTATAAATAGAAAATTCCAATATAAAATTTATTTATCCAAATATAATTGTTTCATGGATAAAACACTAACAAATATTTGTATACGAAAATCCGTGGACAAAATAAAACAGATTCTTAAAAAAAAATAAGATCACAAGAGTAAAATAGTCATTTGCGAAGTTAAAAAGTAGTCAAACGCCACAATAAAGTGGCTATTTCCGAGAGTTGACCAAAAACTGGTTTTTTTCGAACACCATTGCTACAGTAATAGCTTTTTTGATAATTATACTAAAATTAAAGTAGAAATCCTAAACTCTAACTCTATCTGATAAATTAATTCCTCACCGCAACCATATAATATGTTACCAAAATACCTTACCAGCACACCTGTTTTTAGATGGAGATACATCATCGCTGTGCATTAAAAAGGTATACTTCATCAAAATGTTGATAAAAGTTAGAAAATTACTATTTAAAATACTTTTTGTGAAGTCCTTTTAAAAAATTTACTGTATCGCCATGTTGTTCATGCACAGTTTTACATAAAAATCGCCTTTTTAATCCTCTTTTATTTTTTTATTTCTTTTACAATTAAAAATTGTAGATACAATGATTTTTTTATCATAAAATATAAACCTTTGCTTGGTTAAATTTTTCTTGTAATAGTTTTTTTTTGTTCTAAACTTGGCTTTTAAAAATTGTATACACAAAAACAAAACAAAATTTGAACATTAGAAACTCCTTACATGAAATTTACCAAATTTGACGGTTCAATATGAACTCAAATCACATTCACTTTTTTCTTTTCTTTTCTTTTTTTTGTCAACAAAATGAATTGGTTAGGTTGATACATTCACAACATTAGCATAAATCACAAGGCTATATATTCGTCCGGATCACATCATCTTAGGTAAAAATATATTCATGCATTTCGTAGTAATTTAAAATAAGTATATTTGTTTCTCCATGGGGAACCAATAAGGCAATAACCATTGGTTGATATGGAAGAAGTTCAAAATATAAATTACTATTGGTGTGAGTGGTCCCTTGTTATCATGTCAATACACCAATAATCACTTTTAAGTTACAGAGACATTTCACCCAACCCACCCTTTGGTGGGTCCTTTGCTTATCAATATGAGTATGAGGCTTCAAATTATTTCATTTTTACTCAAAAATTAAATCCAAAAGTCTATATATCTTTTCAAAGATCCAAATCATGTGGTCGATAATATTAATGCCAATAAAATATATAAATAAAAATACCCTCATCTAGATTTTGTAATAGATCATACCCTCATAAACTATTTCATATATGCTGTAGTCTTGCAGGGAATAAATCTCTACACATACTATGTTTCTTTTTGCTCAAAACACAGTGTACAATACTGTTTCATTATTACACAATCTGGAAACTTTTTTAATAATTGAATAAAGAGATAGATGTTTATGGATTTGGAGATAATAAAATATTTATAAGTCATCAAAAATATATGGTAAGAATGGCGAGTGAGACTTTTTCTTTGAAAATTATGTGAGACTTTTTCTTTAAAAAGCATGGAATGAGACTCTAACATGTGACTTAGATCGAGAGAGAGAAAGATAATTATGGTTCCTGTCTCCTGGGAGAATGTATTAGTTTACCTTTAGGACGACTTATTAGTTGTTGAATTCATTTTCGACGACAAAGAAAAAAAAAGTTCTTGAATTCATTTTCGACAATTTATTTATACTTTAAGAAAAAATAAACATAGTACTGAACTTTTGCTCTAACAAACTCGAAATGTAAAAACGAACTGTGAGACTCTATGTATCAATAAATAAATATATAAAAAGTATTAGAATGTCTATTATTTCCTAAAATTTATCTCAAAATGAATAAGCTAAAATAAAATTGAATAATTGATCATATTCCAGATTTGAAAATTTAAATAACATATTTTATATGCAATGCAATAATATTATACGGACTAGACAGGTACCCGCGCGATGCGCGGGTTAGTTGAAATCGGTTTAATGCTACCTTTAATTATGAATTATCTCTATAGAACTCAAAAAAGTATCAGTAACGTTTAAAAGATAGACTCTCTGCTACCACTATTTATTTGATTACTGGCATGTCAGAGCTGTAAGCTTGTAACAAACAAAGACAAAACCTAGCACAATGGCCAGTGATTTGCAAAGTTTGAACGATATCTTTGGCCATACATATATTTTAAAAAGATCAAGATATCTAACACTCAAAAAAATATAGGCACAATCATTAGTCAAGAAAATTACAACTTTAAAATCCAAACCCAATGTGGTAATTCGCAAACACACTACTCTATTGACTTTCCTTTTCCACTACTTCTGTGACGGGAACAGCTACTACCAAAATCAACTACCATTTCATACTTGATGATGCTAGTCATTGTTTTAAGGAAAATACCATCAAGAAGAAGAAGAAGAAGAAGAAGAAGAAGAAGAAGAAGAAGAAGAAGAAGAAGAAGAAGAAGAAGAAGAAGAAGAAGAAGAAGAAGAAGAAGAAGAAGAAGAAGAAGAAGAAGAAGAAGAAGAAGAAGAAGAAGAAGAAGAAGAAGAAGAAGAAGAAGAAGAAGAAGAAGAAGAAGAAGAAGAAGAAGAAGAAGAAGAAGAAGAAGAAGAAGAAGAAGAAGAAGAAGAAGAAGAAGAAGAAGAAGAAGAAGAAGAAGAAGAAGAAGAAGAAGAAGAAGAAGAAGAAGAAGAAGAAGAAGAAGAAGAAGAAGAAGAAGAAGAAGAAGAAGAAGAAGAAGAAGAAGAAGAAGAAGAAGAAGAAGAAGAAGAAGAAGAAGAAGAAGAAGAAGAAGAAGAAGAAGAGAAAATGAGATAATGATAACACACAGAGGTACTTGTTTACTTCTACATCAATATGTTGTTCCATTGATTCTTAGTGGTAGTCGCAAACAACGTAAGAAGACAACAAACACATTATAGTCCAACAAAAAAAGAGAGCAAAAAGAAAGAGATGAAATAAATGTAAATCTAAATCTAAATGATACGATTCTTTTAAGTGGTTTTTTGTGTATCATGATGAAGAGATAAAGTTAAACATTAGTTCTCAGATGGCAATCAAGCATCAATCTTCAGAAGCAAGTATAAGAAAAGCCTCTTTCTGCTAGTGATCAAGCCACACTGTGATCTATGAAAAGCAGAGAAATATTAATAATCAAAGAGGACAGTTGATTTTTAAGAGAGAATCAATCACATGATTGCAGAAATATACCTTATGAATCAATTTGAAGAGGTCATGTTGTAAATCTGCTGAACAATCACAACCCTTGAAGTATGATAGTTCAAACTGGGAATGTATAAAATCTAATAATCACAAATGCAAGAACTGAAACTAAGTACTGGACGGGTGTAAAATATATATGCTTAGCATCACCTATTTTTTAATTTTTTTGTCAATCAACAGATATAGGTCTGAGCAAATAAGGTTAGAGCTTCTTTTGCTAATATGTCTACCCTTCTTTTGCTAATATGTCTATCCTAATATAAATGAAAGAGAGAGAGGAAGAGGTTGTGTCGGCTAAAAGCCTAAAACGCCATGGGTCTTAGATAAATTTAAATCTGTCGTGATGGTTCTGATTAATTGGAGAGAGCCAAAATTGATTTCTACGTATTCGCCGGATTCCCAATTTTAGAATTTTCTTTAGAGCTGCTCTGAGACCGCTAGTGCTTCCGCCGTTTAGAGGAGAGATCACAAACGAAACTACTTCGTAGAAATTAGAGATTGGTTTCGTTTGGTTTAAGGAGAAGCTCCAACCTACCATCGCCTTCTATAATCTGAAGATAACATAATAAAAAAACATATTAAGTTAAAAATATACAATTTATTTGAAAAGATATCTGCTATGGAAAAGAGATATCTGCTAAGTTTCAAATTGTTAGATTTTCGCTTTTTTATTTCAGAGTAAGAATCGCCGAGAGGTATACATATGAAATTTATAAGTTCAAACTGGAACACAATTATGAAAGGAAATGGTAAAAGCGCTAGAATTAAACTCTCTGAGAAGATGAAGAGGTAAACGGTGAAATGCATTTTTTCCAATGCATTAAAAAAAATAAAAAATAATAAAAATAATGAAAAATAATAATTAATTAATTAATAATAAATAAATAAATGGGACAGGTGTCACACCCTTACATACTGACGTGGCAAGCAGAGGGAGCATGCCATTCAACTTTTATATATATGATTATCTCGAGGAGATAATGATTTTTTTTCACATATGCTTGGGAAAAATTATATGGGCTTTAATGGGCCTCTCTATTAATATGGACTATGCTTATGTGCGGATATAGGCTCAATAATTCATCCCCTTTTGGTTCACCAGGCCCAGAACGGTGATATTATTTTTTAATCTGTGATTTCTATTCATTATTGAATTTCGAAGCAACCCCTTAATATAGAGTGCGTGTTTCTCACATTTAACCTAATATTTCTGTTTCATCGATTGGCATCCAGAAGAGTTGGGAAAAAATATACATCACTAACCCTAACCATGAACTCTTTTTTCATCTATATGTAATCAATCATCAAGCTTGAATCTCTTTAACTTTTTTTTCGCCTAGCTATAATCATACGTATTATTGAAAAATTATTATGTGCAATAACATCTATTATATAGTCTTGTTACTATTACAGTCTGGTTTGAATAGAATTTGATTCAAATACAACTGTCTGGTTTTAATCTTTAAAATGAAATTTTGTTTCAACTACGTGTAATCAATCATCTAACTTAAAGCTTGATTTTTCTTATTGTCTATAAGCATATAAATGAAAATTACTATTGTTATGTGCAATGATACATCTTTTACAGTCTGGTTTTTTAAGTGAACTGATCCAATATTACCATCTCAAATGCTGCTTTAGCTCATCAGCCCTAGCAGAAAGCATCAAAGAAGAAAGAACATATCAGTGAAAGCTTATAGCACACGAAGCCTACTTTAAGTTCCTTCCATAACAAGAAACAAAACAAACTTCAAACAGGCTTCATATTTAATGCAGAATACAAACCTGTTTTAGGTTCTTTGCCGTGTCAAAAACACTAAGCCTGCAAAACCCGCAACGATCAACGCACGCATCACCTGAAAAATTACGATTATACGATGAAAATATGTATATCAATAAGCCGCGAAACATGTCTGTTTATAACCCCACCTGCCCAGCAGGTCCTCTTGAACTTTCTGAATTTGCAGGATTCTCAGACTTATGTTTCACTGATCTCTCAATGCTTTTCCACTTGATGTTGCTATTCGTTTTCGCGATGCTTCTGCAGCGGAATCCCCTCTGAAAATATATCGAGGTAAACTCAGAATCTGAGAAATATCATACAAAGATTGTGAAAACCCCACCAAGGCCACTGCTTTTGTACCTCACCGATGTCTTCTCTGGTTGATTCTTCTGTCTTCTTGTGTAACAAATTTGCTTCTGCCAAATCCAAATGTCTTGTTCCAAAATCTGTTTCACAAGATAAATCCTTTGCTTCATCTGGAAATATCCAGAGACGGGATCCTCGTGCATTCTCAAGCTGAGAGTCCTTCAAACGCACAGTTTTGTTCGGATTCTTCTCATCATCCCTTACTTGTACTACCGAGCTTCTTTTTCGACTCTGCTTACTTAACGAGTCATTTCTTCTAGTGCTTAGTTCAACATTCTTCTCTTCTATAAATATTGTTCTTTCATTTCTTGAAACTGTCACTAAATCCTCACATCTCTCTGTGTTATCTCTACACACTGACTTCTCCATATCCTCAAAGCTTTTCTTCATTTCTTCCGGTTTCTCAAGATTCACAGCGGTTTCAGGGTGTGACTGCACATCTTTACAAGAACCAGTTTGAATCTTTGCTGTTCGAATCTTTGTATCCTGTCAAAAGATCTAGAGAATCTCAATCAAAAAAGTTTTAAAACATCTTCTTGATCACATAGACCTCATACTCAAAACAACCCCAAATATACCTGAGTAACTTTGACCTCAAAGTTGCTAATCATTTTCCGCACATTGTTCAAACTTGTCTCTGACATACTCCGCCTCATCGACTTCCGTTTAGGGATTCTTTCCGGTTTGCTCAAGCCCTTATCTTCTTGCGTAACTAACAATACACTCTCGGGTTTTTTATCCTCTAAAAGCTTCTTGCTTGAAGAAACATCTGAAGATGATAGTTGAGTTTTCGTCTTCTCAAATATTTCCTTTACTTCAGGCTTCCACATTATAAGATTTGACGAAACCGGATCTTTAACTGCATTAATCTACATCAGATGGAAAAATCAGTGGCCAAAGATTAAAAAATCTTTTGAAATTTGTAATAGGTGAAAGCAGTATCAATGTAACTAGTAATCATACTTTAAGCTCAGTTTCTTGAGACGGACCAAGATTTGTCTTTGGAGTAGCAACAGCCACGATGTCTCGGGTTTGAATTGGACTTAAAGAAGACAGATCTCTCATCACATCAAGAGCAAGAAAAGCCGGAAAAGAAAGACAAACATTTAGAAACACAACTTAACAATGTAACAAAAACAGAACAAAAGAATTTTATTTCTTTTTCATTAGATAAACCTGAAGCAATGCTTTTAGATTTGGTACAAGAACTGCCATTGACGAGCTCATCATGCTTCTTTCGCAATGCAGATTGTCTCTTTTAAAGCAATCAAAACCAATGGTAACATCAAGATTGGCATTTTGCAAAGCTTAATGAAACAGAAACATATGAAAAAAAAAGACAATGAATGAAAATTTCAGTTATACCAGGAAACGAATGCGGTTTCGATCTTCTTCGCTGAGAACAAACTGCATTTTCAATTGAACATTTCCATAGCCATTGAATGAAAGTTTCTCTTCCAAGAAGCCACTCTCTATTATCATTCTTGTCTCTATCTCTACCTCCAAAAATCCTCAAATTCAGAAATCAAATTTGTCTAATGAAACTACCAATTTGATCTCTATAGTTCTTAAAAAAAAAAAAGATACCTCTTTGTAATATTCGGTTTCCACTGACATCTAACAAAGTAACAATCAAATTTTCTCGGAGCCTCGTAACTGGACTGTGCCACAAAGAAATAAGAAAGTTTCAAACTTTCCAAAAATTTAGAAACTTGGAAACTTAAAAGGATCAGTAGAGAAATTACAAAATGTAGTCTCCTGAATACGAAGTTCGATACTCTAGCTTCCCCATTGCAACTAATACAAAACGACATGTAAATTTAGAAGAAAAAAAATTGAATTTTTCGTTTTCGTTGATAAAGGAAGTTGCTCTGTTTTGAGCTACTCTATCGTTAAATGGGAAAAAAACAAAAAAAATGAAGAAGAAGAAGCTATTTTAGGGAACAGAATAAAGTTAAGACCTTTAATGGAAATGTTTGAAGAATCTGGAGAAGATGTCTGAACATCAATAAGACCCAGAACTGAGGATTTGAACAAGACAAATGTTCAATTAATGTTAAATGTGATAAATAAGATCTCGCCCGAATTCCAAAGTTGCTTCCTTTTTTTTTTCTGTTTACCTGAAACCTGTATAGTTCCTGGCATTTGTCGGAGGTACACCACACGCAAGTTTGAAAATTGATTGATTAAATTTGGAGATTTTTAAGGATTAAAAAAATGGGATTTTATATTTTTATGGAAGAAGAGAAAGAGTGAGGGGAAAACAAAAATATGGAGGATTAGATGGAAATATATGTTTGTGGTTGGAATTTGAGTTCATATGTTCGGAATTGAGAGGGACCCATTACTGTTTCTCTTGATGATGAGTTTAATTAATTACTCTAAACTAACATTCTCTATGACAATTTTATGCTTTTTGCCTCATAAATAGTTGATAGTATTAGGTTTTCTGAATTATCTTACAAACTTTTAAAACTGCATGTGTTTTGTAACAGATTCTTGCATTAATGTTCATTTATATATAGATGAAACTACGTGTAACTAGCTAGGTGACAATTAATATGCAGTAAAACAAAACAAAACAAAAGAATCCTTTGACAAAAAAAAAAAAAAAAAAAAAAAAAAAAAAAAAAAAAAAAAAAAGTCAAGATTCATGAAATTAGACTAAAATGATTTTTTTTTGTTAAAGGATATTCAAATTGAAATGCAAATACAATAAATTACACAGATATGACTTAGTAGTCATAGAGTTCATAAAAGCAGATTGAGAGATAAAAAGAAAACGTAAGCATATAATTACCTTGATTTTTGAAAAATCAATAGCGAAACAGATTTAGGAAAAGAACAAGAGAAACATAGCTCACTTGACTGAGAGATAAAAGCCTAAGCACAGATTAGCTAAAATGGTTTCAATATATAATTTAAGTTATTTGTTACAAACTGATATTTAGCGAGACATATGTGTTCTTTAAGTTAGTAGTTAATATTTCTCATTACAGAAAATGTTATACGTTATGTTCACAAGAATCGTAATATATAGAAAATTAAAAGTATAGAGAAAATTATCAAAACCTTACATTTTTGATATTTTTTTGTAACCTTTACATTTTTTTATAATCATCCATCCATGATTGGTGTGGCAAAGTACGGTACTAGCAAGTGTCCCTCTCTAAATAATAATGTAACAGAAACGAAAAAAAAAAAAACATTTCTTGATGTGTTGATCATTCAGACTTAGGTCATAATAATAGGAGAAATAATTAAGATAATCTTGTGGAAACAAAATTAGGAGAAATAAAATATGTGGGCTTGCAAAATTTTGAAGATCTCGTCTTTTAACTTGATGTCGTCGCCTTTAAATGCAGCACAAACGTATTATCTTCTTCACACATGATCTCTTGTCTTATATACACATTCATATTATCTCGTATCAACTATCTTTGCCCTCATCCATTTATATTTCTTGTGTTCAGTATATTTTCACAAACGATTAAATCCAATAGATATTCAATTCTAATGTTAATCTAAAATTTTGAAAAAGGCTTGGTCATGTGACTCATGTCACATAATTATTTTAAGCTTCGAAAAAAAAAAATATATATATATATATATATGTTTAAATTCCAAGTGATACCAACTAAAAGACATACAATTAAACGTTGATCGAAGTTGTGATGATAAGTATAAAGATAAGTATATAAATAAAAATACTGGTAACTGATTATATTATTACTCAAATCTCGTTACACAATATGAATATGTAAATGAACAAGATCACCCACATTATCGGGCATCGAAAAAACAAAAACACAAACAAACCCTACACCAAAATCTCCATAAACATATTATTAGAGCTATTAATTATCTTATTAAACTCTCACACACTCTTATTATTAGAAAATTTAACTCCTGATATCAGACCAACTGCAAAAATCTAAATTAATCACTTCAAGATTTAACTATTAATCATTATTATGATTACTATAGTATATAGAACTATAAATAAACCTCTTTTTTGTGATCAGAAATATTGTAATTATCTGATCATCCGTGAACCATTCCATACGACAGAGCCATGAGTAAAATAGCAGCCTCCTTCTCATCTTGTGGGAACACTTGTTGATAAGCTGAGCTTTTGCTCAACATTATCGTCAAATCATCGAAGCAAAGTTTGTTCGATGAAATCGAAGAATTAGAAGAAGTTGGTGATTTGCTGATCTCTGAATCTCTGCTTGCCGCCTCTACCTCCTCGTCCTCGTCCTCTTTGATCTTGCACTTTTTTGCCTTGGCCACTACCGGAGGAGACAGATTGTATTTTTCACCTCCGTTTGATCTCTTTTTCTTGTTTTGCAACTTCTTTTTCAGCGGCAGTTGTTGCTGCCGCGCCTCCACCGCCACCTCTTGATCTCCGGCGGCAGCGGCCGCGGCCATTGCGGCTCGCCTGGCCTTTCTTTGCCTTATGCCACATGCGTTGCAAAGAGACTGTAATAATAAATCAAGATTATTATCTATATGTGAATTATAGATAATTGAAAGATGGATCGGATTTTATAAATCACATATACTAGTTCTTGACATATAACTAATATATTTTACATATGTGAAATCAAAATTAGGTATAGTATATGATATATCTCAAGAAAAATTCGACTGATGCAAGTTTGAGAATTAATTAAATTACCTTGGGACCTCGAGGTCCACTTCGCCAGAGAGGAGTCTTGGTGGTGTTACAATCGGAGCAAACCCTAATCACGCCATTGTTATTACCATAACCATTCTCGTTGATTGTATTGTAGCGATTTTCCGTAGTTGAGGCCGTGGTCGTCCTAGTCGAGACTTTTTTGAGATTGAGATCTTCTTCGAAACTAGTCTTATGATTCAAAGGGTACTGATCATTTCCTTTATGATTATTATTATGAGTGTGATCAGTGGGCTGTTTATTGTTGGTGATTGTTTTCCTGATCAACCGCATCTTTGGGGACATCAACCACTTGTCGGAGTCTGAATCGGGTTTTGTCGGGTCTTGATGAAGAGTATCGGTTTGGTCTTCGTGATCCTTTTTCCTTATCGTTAGTTTCAGTCTTGTCTCCTTTTTTGGCACCATGTGATCGTATGATGATGATGATGATCCACCGTTAGCCAGAAACATCTTGGCCTGATATACATCAACGATCAAGGTTTTATAATCAGCAGAAATTAAAAAAATCCGATAAAAATGATTTTAAAATCAGATTCCCCTTTTCATTTGAAAAATTAAATTTCTTATCATCAAATTTTCCTCAATACAAATTCAGAAACAAATATTCGTTGTATAAGTTTTACATGATCAGGCATAATTTCAATAACTAAAAGAAAAATAAAGATCGTATAAGAATAACATTTATACACACAATAAAGTTGATATATAAAATTATAAATATACCTTGAGGGGTTGAGAAAGATGGAGATGATCAGCATGATAAGTGTTATTGTAGGCAACATGTTGTTGGTCTTCTTGAGAGTTGATCAAGAAAGGGAGGTAAGAGGAGAGAGACGAAACGGACGAGGAAGAAGATGAAGAATTGGAAGGAACTTGATTATGATGATGAAGAAGAGACGAAGAGGAGCCAAAAGGATAGAAAAAGGGTTGTTCATGATGGTTTTGATCTTCGTTAAGATCTATAGAGTAATGAAAATTCGAACCCATTGATGAGAAAGAGAGATGAAAACACAGAGAGAGAGAAAACTAAAATGAAAGATTCAGAGAGATCATAGACGGCAAAAAGAGTCCAAGCTATACTATGTTTGATCCTTTTTAAAGGCCATGAGATGAGACACAAGCCAAACACACATGGTCTCTATTATACATGTACACACATATTATATGTATAATAATGTATGGTTTGTGTGAGCCTAGAGTTACTTGTGCCTATGTGTACATCAACTTGTATAGTGAATTTTAAAAGACATGGATAAAAATACTGTTTTTTAAATCCTACAAATTTTAAAAGACATGGACCTGCCCGATCGTAACCCACAAATTTTTGTTTCGATTATATTTTATATCAAAAAATATTAAATATATGATTGAAAGATTAATAAATAAAATTAAGAGAAACAAATAAAAGCATAGGAAAATTTATTTATATAATCATAAAACTTATCGCATATGTTATATGTAAACAATAACGATTCGAACGTCTCCGGATATCATACTAAAAATTAAAAAATACAAAAATATATTGTATCCCTTTTATATAATTTTATGATATATACATGCATATTCGTTTTTTCGAAACTGAACATATGTATGATCTGAAACACGAAACATATTTTCTTTGCCTGTGCTAATGAGATTCGATGCGGTGATCTAATGAGAGTTTGATTTATTAATTTCTTGGATAATTGGTGTAAAACTATGGATAAACAAAAAAAAAAGAGAAAATTATATTTGAATACATGAGACAAGCTGTGTATAATTAATAAATTAAGAGGTTCACGTGAGTCCATGGCACCCATACGAAACCAAACACATGAGACAAGATGTGTATGTGGAATAGTACTGAACGGCCCCATTCAGAACAAACCATATCTGAATTTCCTTACCCCACTAGAGAGACAGAGAAAATTAAATAAATTTAAATAAATACTTTCGAGGGTGAGAGCCACACAAACCATGATAATAATTGAAACAAATAATCCTTTTACTAGTAGTCTTTTCAAATCTAGGGTTTCCTAGATCTCATCAAGGTTCTATTATGGAAAAAAAAAAGTCAAAATTTGGATTTCTCATGTTCTTTTCAAATCCCTTAAACTAAAAACGTATTGTATCAAATAATCACTAAAAAGGTTAAATAAATTTTCAACTTGGTGAATATTTACTATTTTGTAATTTTATCCAATCGTATCCATAGAAAAAAGTTATAAAAAATTTGGTAAAATGAAAGTTAAAAGTTATTCTACATTTCCTTATTCAACCCGGACTAGAGTTTATATATTTATCTATTGAAAATAAAATTTGAATATAAAAAGAAAGTCAATTAACATTTTATAAAGTGGAATAGGAAAAGGTACAAAAACAACAAAAAAGGGAGGAAAACAACTAATATTTTCAAATTGAAATGACAAAAGGAATTACTGTTTATCTAAAAGACAGTTGTTCTGCTTTAAATTCTAACCCCTAGTAAGTAGTAATAGTATAGTTAGTACCTAAAATTATAGAATTTGATGTGACCTGCAATCGATCATGTTGCATGAATTTTGCTAAAGATCCAATAAGTTCACCATTGATTCGTTGGATTTATTTCCTAATAATCAAAGTTGACTCAATTGACTAAACAAAATTCAAGATATCTTGAAACCCTAACGTATACTAAATGTAACTCGTGATCCTTTCAACTGCATGTGATTCATCAATAATCTCTCCAAGAGGAGAGAGAGAGAGGATCCATGATTGAGAGATGGGAAGTGAGGCATAGGGAAAGAGATCAAGAGAGAGAGAGGAGACGAAAGGAGAGAAGAGATAGGTTTAGAATGGTAATGGAAGAAAAGATCCCCACCTTAGTATTGCCAAACTTATTCAATTCCTTCTCATCAGATTTTACAGATCATTGAGGACCCCCACACACAAAGAGACAATCCATCTTCGAATTTTAAGATTGGCCTATCAATATATATTTGTGTACATCAAATTTTTATTAGGCTAAATTATCTAAGAAAAACAATTATCTACTTGTTCCACTGGAATCTGAATATGATGTATTTTACTATCTATTTTTAACAAATTAACAAAATTCAAGATTTGATCTATGACTCTTATGGGATCCAAAATCATATGCAATGGACCGATTACGTAGAACTACTAGTTAGATAAGATTTTATAATATCACATTGTATATACAAAAACTTCAATTGAGAGTTTATGCAGCGAATAGGGGCGGATGTAGAAATATATTTTATAGGAGACATAACTATAAGTATTTAAGAATTGGAGGTGGAATAACAAAATAACAAAAAGGCATTATTAAAACTATTAAAGATTTACATGTAATTTTAAAATTTTATCCGGAACAAGTGCCCCATGATTCTCAATGTACATCCGCCACTGCATGCGGGGAAATGATTTATGCGGTTTCATAAATTACCAATATCTTTTCTCTCAAACTTAAAGAGATCATAAATAAAAGGTACATAGAAACTACATAGTTAAAAAAGGAAAAACATAGTTTGGGACCAAATCATATATATGTTTTCAGTTAGTTGTTTTTACCTCGTTTATTATAAGTACAATAATCCAAAACAAGCAAAAACTTTACATTAATGTGCCGTCGAGAGAACAATAATTTAAACTCAACGGATTGAAAATTAATCTCAAAAGTAAAATTAAAAAATATCGTTAGCTTTAACTTCATATACTCACCACATGATACAAAGGTCATTTGTTTTCTTTTGAGTCATTAATTTGTTTTTTTGTTTTTGTTTTTGTCGTCAAGTCATTCAATATTTTAAAATGAGTTTTACTATTGGGTAGTTTAACGGTAAGTATCCACATCAAAAAACGGTGCATAAATGAATTGTACTTTTCATTTTTACATGACTTTGCAGTTTCCATTAACTTTTCAGTCTTGGGGTTTGCTTTTCGGGCTCAAAAGCTTTTTTGCCAACTTTTTCATTTCTTACCAAAATGGAAAATGGGTCAGTCCAATAATCACACCATCCGTTAAAGAAATTAGAACGCTTGAAGCAGAAAGTTAATTTTCTTTTTGCCAAGATCAGTTTATCATCATCACGTGTAATTAATTATCAAAAAAATAAACGATTTTTTTTGGGGGGCTTTCTGGAGTGACAGAATTAATCAGTCTGTCCTTATACACAATTCGCACATAATCATGTTTATGCATTAACCGTTAAACGACAATAAAAAGGAAATTAACATCACTTATTCACTTGACATCAGAATTATAACTTCTACTAGTGTTACTTTTAATTTGCAGAAGTTAGGGGGAATTATTTTTGCATCGTAACAATTATATGAAGTATAAAATCATGAATAAAAAATTTACCTAATATTATTATTGTTATTTGTATAATTAGGCTTATATCAACGACCATTTTTAAATGATTCATCTTCTTTTTTTCTTACGAAATTGATTATTTTTTTACTGTCACTATGACAATCTGGTGAGAAACCATGGATGAAAGTGCTGTAGCAAATAAAAAGTAGTTTGACCAGATCTCTGTCCTCGATAATATTTTAAATTTTTAATGTTTGACTAGATACTTTTGTTTTTGGTTCTTGAAAAGCGAGCTAATCAGAGCCGTTAGATCATGGAACCGTTGATCGATGTGCGGAAAGACAGAGATCTAGCTAGGCTTAGCTTCTCTGAGCTCTTAAGGGTTTTGTTCTTTCAGGTTCTCAAAAAAGAAGACATATGCGATCTAGTATCAATCTCCTTCAACGTTATATTTTTTAAGATATTTTAACACCTATACCCTGGAGATATTTTATATTAAATACTATCCTAAATAAAATTAGGTTTAGGTTTAATTTGATTTGATAGTCTTGATGAATCAAGCAGACTTAACATTCTACGTACTTACGATCAAGAACCTAACAAAATCTGATGTGATGATAGAATGGATGAAGGTCCATAAAAAATCTGAGTAGTTCACATAAGTTTTGGATTGATTATACTTTCAACAAGATGGATCTACATTTGCGTTTGCGATCACTAAGATACGCATAGTTTTGTTAATTTCACACACTACAGTTTATTGGTTAATCATCTCTTCAAAAAAAGTTATTTAAGTGTTGGAAAAATGATTCATTGAACAAGGCTGCAACTGGTGTTATTTCACAAGAAAATATAAGAAATAATGTTTTAATAGGATTTTGATAGATTTCACTTATTTTATCTGTAGAAAACGAAACTGCAATCAGCTTCTTTAGCTTCTTCATAAATAAGAAGAAAAACAAATACATTCCCCTCTAATAGTAATGAAATCTTTATTATATTTTCCCCTCTAATAGTAATGAAATCTTTATTATATTCATCTTGTTTTTATTTTTCTTACATATGACCAAAAGATCCGCAGAATCTCATACAAATTTTCCAAAACTCTAAGCCACTATCTAAATTTCGAAATTGTCAAGTTAAGATGTGTAACGAAACTAATCACTACCCTAAACCTACATAACTACGATGACTGAACTAAACTACCATGCATCATTAAGTTTAAAACTTACCTCGTCTTAGATGCATTGTATGTATTCTTTTGCCAGGGAATTCAGTTTTTCTTCCATGAGAAGCAACTAACAAGATAAGGCGTGAGATGTCAATGGATATTTGATCATTGGTCGTTCAGAACAGTATTTATGTATTCCATATTTAAAAAATTTGGAGTATAGATAGCCTTATAATTCACATAATTTTGTATTAAAAAGTTAAACCTTATGATCTCCGTCCTAACTAATTATATCGAAGACAGAATCGATTTTCCAAATTTTATCCAAAAATAAACTATTTATCTCGAAGGCTAAAAAAAGAAGAAAATTTTGAGTTTGCTGTATAATAAGAAGAGAATTTTGTGGGAAAAAAAATTCATATTGAGTTTGTGGAGTCTGAATCTCCTGAAACCGCTATTTGATTTGACGATCGGATAACACACTATTCGAATTTAGCGGTTAAGTCGGCGTAGGGTTAGAAAGTGGAGCCTCCAGAAATTTTTTTGTAGTTGCGAGTGATCATTAATAATATTTTAGATCTATGTTCGTTTGCTCTAATTTTTTTTTTTAAATGGTTCTTTGTCACCATTTTTATTTGTTGTAGAGCGGAAAAAAGAGAGAAAAATATAATTTTGAAAGTGAACCACTATAAACTACTATTGTATCAACTGCACTTAGGATGAGTGACTTACACTTTAAATGTGATATTATTAACGATTGGTTTTGGACATCGGAGAAAATTATCAAAGATCTGAAGCCTCTACTGTTAATTTATCATAAGAAAAAAAAAAAAAGAACTATTGTATCTCGTTTATTTGTTGTTTTCATCATTTTTATTTGTTTATTAAATTCAAGATCCAAACGGTAAAATTTCCAAAAGTTTAGATTGCCTTATACGTACGTATAGTCCACAAACCAAAGTTATCGTCACATAAAAATCGAGTAACCTAGTCTCCAACCCTTACGTCCTCTCTTTATAATAACAAAAATTTTCTTTAAGAAAGAAAGCTAGATATGAACGGGATATTTTATATAAATGTGTCTTAAAATAAAAGAAGAAGCTAGATATCAAGCTGGTCGAAGAAATTTTTTATAAATAATTCATTAGCAAACAAATATAATAATATATTTTTAATATAAGATTACAAAAAACAGGGACTGAAGGAAAAAAAACGGCCGCCATATCATATAAGGTTCACAGACAATGATGAATTGCCGAGAGTTTTTTGTTCCTTACTTCATATAGATCCCCGATTTTGTAAAATGGACAGCTCAATAATAATTTACAGTTTATAAATATTCATATTTAACTAAAAATATCCACACGAAGTGACCAAGAAGATCACACATGACAAGTTGCAAATAAAGGGATTTGAGTATTATTTTTATCTGAATCAGAAGCAATGGGCAATATGGAATGGAGCATACAAATCTAACTCTTCTAACAATTTTCTTTGTCTCTTTTCCGCAAATAAACTTCATTTTATATTTGGAAAGTGGTCACACGTACGCTTCTTTTTACCGACAGTCATTAACCCGATCGGCTAGCTCGAACAGTCGAACTTAATCAGACCAGTCAGCCAAAATAACGATTAACTAGAGAGCATATCTTGTTTTGTTAATTTTAAAGTATACTAGTAGAAACAAAAAAAAACACAAAAAATGTTTTAAATAAGGTTTGATAAACTAATTTATTAAAATAATAACGTCACATATTGAAAGTTGAGTAATATTGTAAGTAGTATATATGAAATATGAGCTTCTCAACTCAGTGTCAATTGATTTTGGGTTAGAAGTCCATAATATAATATGGTATGAGAGTTCGATCCGCACATGCTCAATTCAATCCACAATTGGTCTGATCTAATAGTTGGTCCGCCGATTCATGTCCAAACAACTCAATCGAAGAGGCATATTAGGGATAACAATATCCCATATTAGAAATTGAGTAGGATCTTAAGTAGATATATATAAGATATGTGTCTTTCCGGTCATTATCAATTGGTTTTAAGTTGAAAACTCATAGTATAATAAATATTTATTTAGTTCTTTATTAATCTAGTTTTTAAGATTTTTATACATATTAAAAAAATATATATATATATATATATATATATATTAAAGTTGATTATAAATACATCATTTTTAATTTATGATTAATAATTTTCTATAACTCTAAATCAATAGTATACATTTATTTTTCTTAAAATTTACAATTCATCATAAATAGAGAAATTATAATTTTTGAAACAAAACTTTTTCCTATAAATTTAATTAATAAGGAACATAGTAGTTGTTAAGTGTATTTTTAAAAAAATGGTTTTAGAAATGAAAAGATAATGTCAAATCAAATAATTGGTTATTTATGTACAATTATTAGGTATTTTATTACTTAAAATTTAAGAAAGATGTATGTGTGCATGTTGATTAGTGTGATATTAGTTGGTTTTAAATATTGATCCTTACCGGATAAGCTAGGTGAATATACCAATTCTTACGTTGACCAATGAATCCCTCACTGGTGCACACATCAGGTAAGCCCTAATTAATTGTTTCCACGGAAACAAATTAATTATAGAGAAAATAGTCAATTTAGAGAGATTAAAACACATAGGGATCACAATAAAATCAAAACATATAAAATACATACATAGATACATACAAATGACAAAAGATTGAGATCCCAAAAAATTATAAACGATAGAGAGATGGGCTACGTATGCGGCTTATGGATCACAAGCTCCAAGGAAGTAAACACTTTTGGAAGCAACAAGACAGCGATATGTGTATATATGTACGTATGTATATGTGTATTATGATGAATTATGTCAATATTAAGTGTCAGTACAAATGGAGTTATGTCCAACATTTTGGTACTTTTCATGACTTGTCTTTTTTGTTTCTTCCCAATAAAATTTCCCCAAAGGGACCATTGATCTTCTCTCTCTCTCTCTCTGATCTTCATCACCGTATCCTCTGTCTTGTGGCAGATTGATTTTTGTGATGTGAAACTCTCTCTCTCCATCGAATGATTCGTTTATTATCACAGATTATTAATACTTCATTCAATTTCGATCATATCACATGCCTCTGGCATAGAGAACAAAATATATCTACAAATGATATTTATATATAATTTTGGCTGTATGAGCCTTCGAGATAATCTATAGGAGTTGATTTTGTAACATTTAACTTCGGTAGTTTAAGTGTTATTACTTTATAATGCAACAAACAAACAAAAAACTTGATAATGCAACCAGAAATTTATGCAGTAAACGTATATATATATTAGAAAGGAAATTGGTGAGAAGACGGTAAAAAGTAATTGTAATATACCAATGACGGTAAACAAAATTTGGTTTGAAAACGGTTTTAAGTTTTAACTAATTAATGATCGTAAGAAGTTTAGTTTTGTTGTTTTCACATATGTTTACTTACAAACAAAATTTGGTTTGAAAACGGTTTTAACTTTTAAGTTTCAAAATTATTTTTATTGTACTATTTCAGATACAAAGCAGGCGAAAGTAAAAAGAGTTCAAACTATGAGAAAAACATGAAAACAAAGAGAATTCTTCATTTATCTGATAATTTGTGCAAGCAGGTATGAGTTCATATATAAGTAGTTTTTTTTTTTTTTTTGGGTGCTACATATAAGTAGTTAATATTAATTAGATATTAAAAACTTTTTAAATACTTATAATGCGTAGCTAACTTGAAAATTGATAACTGGACATTAGCATTTCGAAGACAGAAGATTGCAAGGAGTTGGTAAAATTAAAGATCAGTCATTCGATTTGCTGAAAAAGACGTGCATGATCTTAAGAAACCAGCTATTAACATGTTGTTTTATATGTTTTTTATTCTTTCATGAAAAGTATAGTTTGACTTTGATGCAATTTGCATTTGCATGCTCTGCTGTTTCCGAACTCACAAAACATAAATCAATAAGCTCAATAAAGGACAACATTTCAGGCCCAGATAGCCCCAGTAGTTCTAAGCCCAAACGTCTTTAATGGTCCAAGAACAAAAGAAAACAAACAAAAAAGAGTTCGAAGTATTCAAAGTATTTGTGGAAGACTTTAAAAAATCTCAAAGTATTGCGAGAGTAAAAGTAGCTTAATTAACTAATTGATTTTAAACTTTTCTATATGAACTATATATTAGAACATTTATAATTGGATCTCTTACAAAGAGTCTCTCATTTTTTAAAAAGATAGTAAAATAATAAATAATATTTTCACATTTTTAAAAGATTTTCTTGATAAAATAATACTATTTATTATTTTATTAGTTTTTTAAAGATAAGAGACTTTAGTAAAAACCTCTCATTATATGTGTTTATATATATTAAATCAGAGTATTACCAAATTATATACAAATAGATGCAAGATAACTATAAAATACTAAAACCTTTTTTATATATATAAAAAGTTTATAAAGGGCTTAACACTAAAACCTTATCATAAATATTATCAACATGCAATTATCTCGAACTTGAACAAGCTTATGGACCCAATATGTTTTTAAAAAACATCAGTTATCCACAAAACCATTGGATAAGATTGGTTTATCCACCATGATTATCCAAAAAAACGCAAGAGTCAAGTTACGAAAAATTTATTTTAAATAATTTCGTGGATATATATGTAATGTTATGATTACGATAGGAAATTAAACAGATGTGTCGTCGTATCTTCTTATCCTTAAAACAAAGCAATAAGATGATAAAGATATACGTGGATTTCAATAATAACACACGACCAACTGTTTTTTTTTTCATTCACAATCACATCACATCTACACTAACAACGACGACTCGTTGTATTCGTCCGTCGTCAATTGCTTTCATGCGATCTTTATATTCAAAATTTAATAAGTTGAAAATATGATCGCTGCAAAATTATATTTTTCCAAGGGTATTGACTCCTCTGTGTTAATTTAGATTCGTTTCAATTGCTTGCACTATTATCCATCAAGATAACATGTCCGCGAATCCGTGAATGATACATAATCAGCCCGAATAAAATACTGGGAAATTGCATATAATGACAGGAATAAACCTAATTTATAGATTAAAAAAAATACTTTAATTATAATTTATTTATAAGAACTGATCAATTGGATCTGCCCCTACCATTTGGATAAAGTCATTATCTACTACACAAAGCTAAGAGAATTTTCTTTAACCGAAAAAACAAAGTTAAAAGAGAATTTCCACACCAATGACCGATTACTATAAGTCTATATCCGCCTACAAGTTAAGTGTACATGTTGATTAGTTAATAAAAGTTGATAGATAGTAATGAATTTTATTATTTGTATTAATAATGGGACCATGGACACTTTTCCTAATATTAATATCATTAGTAGATGTGGCCTTGGAAGTTGGAAAATGACAGTAAATGACTAAATGGTAGGTATATAATCGTAATAATTCGGAAAAATTAGTATAAGATTCTATACGGAGTAAATTGTATTAGTTTCTTTTTGTTTTTCTTTTGTTAAACGAATGAAGTGCATTAGTTTCACATTAATCCATTCATATTGGATGCCGGTACATTTAATGTGGAGTATTTCTTACGATGTTGTCAAAATAGTCGGCTCCAAAACTCCAAGTCCAAATAATATAATTACGATGTTGCTTTTTCTCGTTTTTTTTTAACTTTACAAAATGAAAAAATAGAGATTTAATCGGATTACACTTCTCTAACTAGGGTGGGTATCGAAACAACTTAACCAAACCAACCAAAATTTGTTTATAAACTGATTGATTAAATTTTGTTAAAACCTAAAAGCCAAAACTGAACTGATAGCAATTTTAGTGTAAACAAATAAAATTAAACCGAATAAACTTAAATTTGGATTGTATATATTATAATTTCATCTTCATATATTATTAAATATATATGTAGTATTTACCACAACCAAACTGAACCAAAATTTGAGTGGTTTTATTTTGTTTTCATATCTACAAATCTGATAAGGATTTATTTTAAAAGAACTCGAACTGAAACCAAACCTATATAAACTGGATTGTCCATCGTCTTTATCTTTCATGGGGTTACCCTAGCTAATGATATAGTGGAAAATTGGGGTTAATTAGTTATTTAATACATAATACGCTAATAATTATTATTATTTTGATAAAAGGTTTTCTAATAATACGATAATTGTTTGTTTATATTTTAGTTGAAGTGCAAGTTTCATAGCTATCTCCTAATGAAAAAGTCTTAGAAGACCACAATAAAATGAGATGAGACCTAAAATAATTTAGGGATAAAGAATATTAGTCAATATATTCATTACCTGGTTTTAGTCCTATCATTTCGAAGACATGTCAGGAAATAAGATGAGATGTAAGTAATATATAATGGACATAAGTCTACTAATTCCTAATTGATTTTATGTTAAAAACATAAAAAACTTAATAAAGAAACAAACTTCAAAATATAACCTTTTCTATAGATATTTGGGTTTTTATTATCTTTCTAGTGACTTTGAAATAAAACATTACAAATGTCTAGCTTAATTTATATTAATACCAGCATACGAAGGCTTTCAACTCTAAACAATTTGACAGGAACTATGTCTTCACCTAAGTAGATTTAATATTAGATACCGACTAATTGACTAGACAAAATCATATGACTGCAACCACTTAATAAGGAACTAATAAAGTACTACCTTAGAGCTTGTTAATTAATTTGGATGATATTGCTGTAACCTTAGCTTGAAAAATGGGGTTGTTAACACTTGGTTTGGAGGTCTCACTTGACATTCAACTAATATATTTGAAAACTTTTTAAGACATTTTTTTTTCCTTCCCAACAACTATTAACCAAATGTGAACATTGTACGCATTACAAGCAAACAAAAGAAAAAATAAATCTAAAATCTAAAAGAGATAAATGAAACTGAATTTAAAAAAATAACCAAATGTGAACAAAAAGGGAAAGAAATAAAAATCGTGTAAGAAATAGATATGGTTAAGAGCCTAATGGGTTAGGTGACGTTAGGTGCGTGTGGTGTGGTGTGGCCAAAGCAAAAAATGAGCCAAGTGTTGAGCCAAAGTTGGACTGTGGATGTGGTCATGAAGCATTAATTGGCTCTGTGGGTTAAACGTGTATGGTGCAATTAACCGACCCAACTAACTAAAAGTACATATATCACTTTTCCTTAGATCACAAACTTTATGAGCCCATGATTTAAAAATATATAGGGTGAAATGTGGGAATGCACAAATATTATTTTGGTATTAATTTATTTGTCTTTAAATTAGTTTTTAATATGTTTTATGTCAACATAAATTTTGAAATTGTAACATGTAGATGTAGCTTTCAATCGCATTTGGTAATGTATTCATTAAAGTTATTTAGAAAAATACTTCGTATTAGAATTAAGAAGTAAACAATAAAAGAAAATATGAAATTAAAAATATTGGAGAAATATAACAGAATTCAACTATTTTTTTAGGATGTTCTATTTCCTAACAATTCAACTATATGTCAGGGATGTCTACTTTGTTTCGAGTATAATTTCATATGGTCATATATTTTCTCAATAACTAGGCATCAAAAACAATCTAATTTCGGTTTTAAGTTAGTTTCAATTGACATGGTGATTTAGTAAAACGAATCCTCTCACGCCACTAAGAGCATCAGCATTGCACATCTCTTAATGGGGGTCTTTACAATTATTTAATATTAAATTTAATATTAATTTAAGTTAAAACACTCTATTTGAGTTAACATTAAATTTGACACTCCATTGCACATACTCTTTAAAAGGTGTCTTAAGATTAAAAAATAATTAATTATTGTAAATTTATTTTTTAGTTTAAAATTATTATATAATAAATATTGGATGACAGAACCGGTGAGCTTCCGTCCTAGTCCTACGGTTAGATGAACAGCGAGAGCTATACGGCGGACTTCCTTGGTATACGATCTACTATCGATCAGGTATGCAATCTTCTTCAAATCTGGGCAAAAAAAACCTTCCAATTAAACCAATTTTGAAACACATAAAACAAACAATTGTAAAATTAATCAATTGAAACTGAAGCATAAAGATGGAGATTTACGCTGTAGCGTTGAGATAGCAGGAGACATGACGGATTCAGTCGAGGTGTGCTTATCTTTCATCTCCCAAGCTGATTGATCAGAATCGATTCATCTCCGAAGACGAACAGAGAGATCGATTGCTCAAAATCTATTCATCAGATGCAAAATTGAACCTTGAATTTGAAAAGAGACTGATCAATTGATCAAAACCTATGCGAAGAGATAGAGATAGGATGAGATTAGAGAGAGATTGATTTTTCTCTCATTTGCATGCGAAGAACACAGAGAAATTCGTCGGTGAAGCAAATAAAATAAAAAACATTTTACATAAACTTGTTTATATTTTCGCCCAATAATATGATGCCACGTACGGTGTCTTTACTCACAAAAAATGTCTTCACAGAGACACGGATCTGTACTGTTGAGTCAAAGATTTCTTGAATTTAATTGTTTTTAAATGCTAAAGACACCCACGATATGTCCAATGTTGATGCTCTAAGAATCCTCCGGAAAAACAACGTCATCCGTGCACGTTTGCTGAGCATGTGTGTCTTAGAAACAGCATAAAGCTTGCTCTGTTTTATGCTCTGTTTTCGTTCTCTTAAACCATTTTTTCTAGTTTTCACCTGTAAATAATTCTTCTGTTTTTTTTTATAATTAATATTTACATTTCACTTAAAAACAAATTATACTGGTTTTGATTATTTGCTTTGCATAATTAATAAATTAAATAAATTACTATTAATTAAATGAATAACAGAGACGTGTCATTTGAAATTTATATATTGTTCAATGTGGTTACCATAATAGTGATCCATTTTAACGTGTAAATATATAGTATTAGATAATTTAACAATTAAAAAAATACAAATCCATGATTAATCTTTATTTTAACTAAAAACCAAATACGATGATTCTTTCACTCTGACGGTCCATTTCTAAATTTAAAAAAATAGTTTGTTTTTAGTTAAAATAACATATATGAACAGTTTATACTAGCGTTTTGCTAATTTGCATTAACAGGACACATAACACATGCATTGATGTGTGTAATAACAGAATATCACTTTCAATATATTTGAATAATTATTGACAGAAGTTCAGTGACCGAAGAAACGCATTAGTTGAAACTTACATATTAATAACTTCATAAAAATCAATGATTGTCAGACACTGTGTACGTTAGAAGACCTCTGTCACTAATCAACCACTCAATTAATTAAGATAATTCATTTTTAGCTAGTTAGTTAATTATATTTATTTCAATGGTATAATTGATTGAATATTATATGGCTATCCACAGCCGCCTGAAAGAGACACCATGCAACATGCGACTCAAGATTTGACCTTTTTTCTATTTTCTATTATTTTCGGATAACGACATTTTAATCACTTTTATATAAATCAGGAAACAAAAATTATATTGTTCTCTATATGGTATATTACATTAATCAGAATGTTTTGTCTCACTTAGTAACCTTCAATATAAACGAGATCCTCTACCATTTAAAAGAGATCACATGGAATCTTATATTTTCAACCCACACGCATGCGATATATCCTTTACGTGAAATGATAATTAATCACCAATTACATATTACCATTATAAGTTATAACCTTTCTAGTTTATAACCAATTTTAAAAAAATTAGTTAAAACGTAAAAGCGTAATGATCTATATATCTACAAGACTACAAACAAGATTCGAACTTAAATCTAACACCGTTAAAACAGTAATAGTAAACATATAATACATAGAAGGTATTAATATCTTATTATTTGCGCTTATTCTTACACAAAAAGTGTGATAAAATACTACATAAAAATGCCGGCAAAAAAAAAAAAATAATACTACATAAAATTGGATATGTGTGTGATTAAGACTATTGACGTATAAGTCTAACCAAAATATCGGAATATGGGAGCCAAAATTACAAATTGTATGTCCTTTCACAAAAAAAATGATATATATTGGTTTCGTGATCGAGTTAGTTACGTAACTATCAATTTTTAATTTTTAAATTTTATTTAGAACTTGTTTCTGAGTTTTGTAGATAAACATCGTAATTCATTCGTTACCGAATATAAGATTTGGTGGTTGATTATGACATCAACGATTAAATATTCGATATCAAAAACTGAAGTTGAAATTGAAATATATAAATCTATCCCGTTGAAATTATAATATACATAGACCTCGACACTTGGGGTCATCCATTATTTACATATTTATCTATTTTAGGTAACGAAAGATTAGTTACCCAACCCAAATATAACAGAAAAAAAAAAAAGAAAAAAAAAAGTGTTAGCGGGACACACCTCTATGACGATGACTAGGACGAAACATTCGCGTGACGTGGCTAACTAATCTACTTGGCGGAATAATTGAATGAAAGACAACTATTCGTCTGGATAATAATGAATATATCGAATCAGAAAGGGCTTCAAAGGTTAAATTAAAAAAAAAAAAAATTAAAAGTAGTAAAGGCACTGGATGTATGGTTTTTGTCTGAATTCAAACGGTAGTTATATGGGTCCTATTTAAAATCTGACGTTGAATTATTCATCAGATGAATGTTAACTTTATCAATCTCTAAAACTTAATTGGATGGTTACATTAATTTTTTAGTATATATGCTCATTAAGTACCTTAATGTTACATTCGTTATCATTTTCCTAAGAAACCATTCGAACTAATATCAAGATTAATGACAGAACAGTACAATAAAAAATGGTGATTCCACAAATTTGTAATTCTTAGTATATTTGTTAATAAACCCACTGGTAACCAGATTTCAGACCGCCATCTCAATTATCAGAAAACAACAAAAGAGTCAACCGATTTTGATTATTAACTGTATTTAGCTAAATGCATGGAAAATCTGAGATGCATGACATACATTATTAGTCTTACTTTAATTAAAAAAGCAAGATATAACTTAGTTTTCAAGCCACCGGTAGTTAACAACTACGAAATTGTTTTTGGTTTTTTTTTTCTTTTGAATAATTCCAAAATTTGGTGTCATATACTGAAAATATAAAAAGACCGGTTTAAAATTATAAAAATGAAAATAATATCTGCAGTAAATTAATTAAGTACATGACTTACTGGAAAGTTCTGCAAAACTAGGAAATTTTAAGCATCTATGTTTTTTCTCCTCGTTCTAGTTTATAAAAAGAAATCTATGGAAAACATAAATCAAATTGTTGATAAAAGTGTAAACTGTATATTCAATATTCATGTATACAATTATACATCCCATCCGGTTAAAATAAATTACATATATATAGAGAGGTTCTAGATATGATAAATAGAGCCGCACGTCTTTCCCATTTCTATAGGCTAAGTCCGGTGGAAGGTGGAGCTTTAATTACGTCATGAATGTGGCGACTTGACTTTCGTTCTCAACAGTCAAGTCGGAACCAAAGATGTGAACTAATAAATCACATCACTTTACTACAATCTTACATTATGAAGATAAGAAATACTTGTTACAAAGAAAAAAGAATCTCCATATTTGTACTCCAAACCTTTAAATGAATCAAAATGAAATTTATACAGTTTTCTCTCGCAATGAACTTTATAAATATAATTATAAGTTCTACGATTTTTTTGTTTTTCTTTTTTCTTTTCTATAACATGTATTCCACCGAAATGAACGACGATACTACATGTGTTAATCATAGTTATCTAAGACCACTTCTATATAGTATTTATCATATTCTTTGCACTAGTTTTAAAATATATTAAAATAATTAAGTAACCATCATTTCTAGGTAATATTAATTTTCAAAGACAAGAATCTATGAACTTTCAAAAAAGCACAAATTTTCAAAAAATTTATTTTATTTTGACGTAATTATTACTCTTGATTTTTATTTTCCCCAGACCAAATTTGTAATTTTCATCATCAAAATGATTTACTTCAGCAAATTTCCATATTTCAGATACAACTTAAATTTTTTCCTACTCACTCTAACATAACTATTTACCACTCCACGGAATATTAGTTTTTCTATTACGTACTTTCACAATTCATATTTTTCAGAAACAAGATTTTCAGATATCGTTAACCCTTCCTCATCTTATGGGTGAGCTACCTAGTCAAATACCAAGACAAACTAAAAATAAGTGAAAAATTACTCAAAAAAATAAAAAAAATCAAATAGTAGGTTGTGAGTTGTGACGTTTCAAATTCACCCGCATAAAGCAAATAGATAATTAGACAGACTCAAGATCATTCCTATCTTTAAATCCCTTCTCAGAATAGATAAAAGATATACACTCCATCAAACCTATATATATACATCAACCTAATATGTATCACACCATCTCTCTCCTTATATATATAACTCCAAAACAATCATTTGATCCAAACCCAAAAACCCCATTTTACAGAATTTTCTTTCAGTGGAATCTTCTTTTTGTCTGAAAATTCGAAAGAAATGGGATTGAGTTATAGAGATAAAGCCTGGATATTTCTGGCGATTCTTTGTTGTTCATCTTTGTTTTGTTCAGTAATTGCAACTGTCTCTTATGATCGTAAAGCTGTGATCATCAATGGACAAAGAAGAATCCTTCTTTCAGGTTCTATTCACTATCCACGAAGCACCCCTGAGGTAATAATCTTTAATTCATATTTTTTTCCAAAGAATCTAATATTTAAAACTTCACTATCAATTGAATTCTATAACTTCTGTTTAAAAGTTTTATTATTTCTCTCTGTTTTCTGAAATGGGTTGTTTTAATTTGATTTTCTGCAATGTGATTAGTTTGTTTCCAAGCTTTTTTTTTTTCTTTCTTCACATGGGCTTCGTATATTATGTACATAATCTATTTAAAAATATTGATATTTTTATTCAAGAAAATTAAATGATTCATTGAATGCTCTGTTTTGTGTAGATGTGGCCTGGCCTTATACAGAAAGCCAAAGAAGGAGGCTTGGATGTTATAGAGACTTATGTTTTTTGGAATGGCCATGAACCTTCCCCTGGAAATGTAATTACAATAATAATATATATATATATAACTTATTAATTTTCGTCTCTCACAAGTCACATATCTTCTAATTCTTTTTTACTATTTTTGTCCAGTATTATTTTGGGGACAGGTATGATTTGGTTAAGTTCATCAAGTTGGTGCACCAAGCTGGTCTCTACGTTAATCTCAGAATTGGCCCTTTTGTTTGTGCAGAATGGAACTTCGGGTAAAAATAAAATAAACTCCACTAAATTCCCATTTTTTTCAAAAATAATTGGTTATTAAAGTTTCATCTTTTTAAAATACTTTTTATTGGTTTTCCAGGGGATTTCCGGTTTGGCTCAAATTTGTTCCTGGTATTTCATTTAGGACAGATAATGAACCCTTCAAGGTTTGAAACTCCAAATAAAACCCACTTCAATGTTATCTTCTTATTTGATGATTAATATTAATTCTAATTGATATTTAAAAAAGGCTGCAATGAAGAAATTCACCGAAAAGATTGTATGGATGATGAAAGCAGAAAAGTTGTTTCAAACTCAAGGAGGACCCATCATTCTTGCACAGGTTTGTGTCACATTTTGTTGTTTGTTACATTAAGAGGGGTGTATTGAATTAAATATAGGGCAATTCTCAAAAATAGCACAAAATTTAGTTTTTGTGACATATTTAGCCTACATTCTCATTTAAGACACAAATAGCATGTTTTAATAAAGGATAGTCCTAATCTCATATTTTTAAGGTTTAGGATTTAGTGTTTAGGGTTTAGAAAACCCTAAACCCTAAGCCCTAAACCCTAAATCTTACCCCCTACCCCTAAAAACTAAACCCTAAATACTAATATAATTAACCCAAACAAAAAAAATTAAATTATGAACTTCATAAAATGCTAATTTTGTCCTAAATAAAAATGTATGCTAATTGTGGAACAAAAACATCATTTTGTGTTATTTGAGGGAATTTCTCTTAAATATTTGGTGTGATTTGAGTTTTAATGAGTTTTTAGATGATTTGGTTAAATTTTGGTGAATTTGGAATTTTGTTATTAAATTCTCTGAAATCTCACCTAAAACAATGGGATTTTAGTCTTTGTATTTTTAAGTAAGAAATCCCCTCAAATCTCACCTGAAACTTTTAAATAAAATCCTAGTACTGATTTCAATAACAGTGGATTTGATTGTATATTTTAAAATCATTAATCCAATAACACAGGATTTTATAAGATATTTTGAAATCCAAGTTTCAATAACACGTGATTTGTCCATTTAACTCAAATCTCTCCAAATGCCCGATTGAATACACCCCCCTAAATATCATTAACCAATAATTAAAAATGGATGGGGCTCAAATTATTAATAACATTAATGAAAAAATGGAAAAAAAATTGGGACAGATTGAGAATGAGTATGGGCCAATGGAATGGGAAATAGGAGCACCAGGAAAGGCTTACACAAAATGGGTAGCTCAAATGGCTTTAGGACTCTCAACTGGTGTTCCATGGATTATGTGCAAGCAAGAAGATGCTCCTTCCCCTATCGTATGTTCTTTTACTTTTCTTCTTCTTTATAGTACTATTTTAAATACATGTTTTGGTTCCATTTTTGGGTTTTCATCTATTAAAAACATGAACCAAACCGGTATTAATTTGGTTATTTATTACTTGTATCTAAACCAGTTAGATTTTAGTATTTTACTCTGTTGAAAGCTCCTAAACTCTTCTATTTCCCTCTTTTTACTATTTTCACTGATGGTTTAAAAAACAAAAAAAAAATTACAGATCGACACATGCAATGGTTATTACTGTGAGAATTTCAAACCAAACGCAATCAACAAGCCAAAGATGTGGACAGAGAATTGGACTGGTTGGTAAGTCACATCATTCATATCACTAGAAAATCAAATATTTTTCAATTTTTATATAAATTATAGCTTGTGAAAGATCAAATTATCATTAACTTTGATCAAGACTAATAAAACAATGTTTGAAATCTGTAAATTAAATCTCAGGTACACAGAGTTTGGAGGTGCTGTACCGTACAGACCAGTCGAAGATATTGCATACTCCGTTGCACGATTTATTCAAAACGGAGGTTCTTTTGTCAATTACTATATGGTAAATAAAATAAAACAGAGTTACATATGAATGCTACATCAACTTTTTGTTGTTTATGTTTTGGCTCAATGTGTATTTATATGCCTTTGTATAGTATCATGGAGGAACAAATTTCGACAGAACAGCCGGTGAATTCATGGCTTCAAGCTATGACTACGACGCTCCTATTGATGAATACGGTACTAAACCAAACTCAAAAAAACACACAATAAATTTATCTGAATGATTAACTAAATTGATTCATTTTGCTTCAAAAAGGCTTACCAAGAGAACCAAAGTATAGTCACTTGAAAGCATTGCATAAAGTCATCAAACTTAGTGAGCCAGCTTTGGTTTCTGCTGATGCAACTGTCACATACCTTGGAGCTAAACAAGAAGTAAATATCAAAGCTTTTTTTTTTTTTTTTAACTCATGTTAGATTTCAAATGAGAAATAAACCTCATGATTTTGAATGTTGTTTTCAGGCTCATGTGTTCTGGTCTAAATCATCTTGTGCTGCGTTTTTATCGAACAACGATGTGAACTCTGCAGCGAGAGTTATGTTCCGTGGATTCCCATATGATTTGCCTCCTTGGTCTGTCAGTATTTTACCTGACTGCAAAACAGAATATTACAACACTGCAAAGGTAAGACAGAACAAACAAACAAACAAAACTTATTCTGTTGAAACAAAGTTACCTTTTCTTGATCTCTACATTGAATTGACCCTTTTGTGTGTTTTGAATAAACAGGTTAATGCACCAAGTGTACACAGGAATATGGTTCCTACTGGTACCAGATTCTCTTGGGGATCATTCAACGAAGCAGCTCCTTCTGCAAATGAAGCTGGAACATTTGCAAGAAACGGGCTTGTGGAACAGATAAGCATGACTTGGGACAAGTCTGACTATTTCTGGTATCTAACAGAGTAAGTATAGTAAAGTATAAACTCTCTTTGATTTTTTCTCAATCTTCAGAGGAAAGCAATCTCACTGTTCGTTTGTTTGTTGACTGGTGCTTTCACTCAGCATTACAATTGGTGCTGGTGAGAGTTTTTTGAAGAATGGTGATTCCCCTCTTCTTACGGTTATGTCAGCTGGACATGCTCTTCATGTTTTTGTCAATGGACAGCTTTCAGGTAATATAAGATATAAACAATGAAAAGCTTCTCTTGTCTCGTGTTGTTTTAAGTCTTGTAACTTGACAAACAATTGTTTTGGTATTTCTCTGTGTTTTCAGGAAGTGCTTATGGAGGACTTGACCATCCTAAAATAACCTTTAGCCAGAAGATTAAACTACATGCAGGTGTCAACAAGCTTGCTCTTTTGAGTGTTGCAGTGGGTCTCCCGGTTAGTTCTAGCTCTCTCTTTAAATCACCTTTTGTTCCCATGGTTAGGTTCTGAGCTTTGTGGTTTCATGGTTTGTTTGCAGAACGTCGGTCTGCATTTTGAGAAGTGGAATAAAGGAGTTCTTGGTCCGGTCACACTGAAGGGAGTTAACTCAGGAACATGGGACATGTCGAAGTGGAAATGGTCTTATAAGGTCCTCCCTGAAAATTCAAAACCAAAAATTTTAAGTTTCTTGATAACAACAAACCAATCACAACAATGGAATCTAAAATGTGATTTTGAACAGGTTGGTGTAAAGGGTGAAGCTTTAAGTCTTCATACCGAAACAGAGAGTTCATCTGTGAGATGGAGTCAAGGAGCATTTGTGATCAAGAAGCAACCATTGACTTGGTACAAGGTAAGAGAAAAAAAAAACACAAAGGATTAATAAACAAAAGATTTGACATTAACAAAAACTGAAAACAACTGTTTCTTTTTGTTTTGGTTGCAGTCTACTTTTGCTTCACCAGCAGGAAATGAACCATTGGCTTTGGATATGAACACAATGGGGAAAGGACAAGTTTGGATAAATGGTAGAAACATTGGACGTCACTGGCCTGCTTATAAAGCTCAAGGCAACTGTGGACGTTGTAACTACGCAGGAACTTTTGACGCAAAGAAATGTTTAAGTAATTGTGGTGAAGCTTCTCAAAGATGGTACCATGTACCTCGTTCATGGCTTAAGTCTCAGAACCAAATAGTAGTGTTTGAAGAGTGGGGTGGTGATCCTAATGGAATCTCATTGGTGAAAAGAACATGAAGCTTCTTCTGGATTCCGAGTTTTCAGGACACAAAGAAAGCTGTTTGATTTCTTTGTCTATATCTCTATCTGGCTCTGCTTTGAAGATAGAGACAGAGCTGGAATATACGAAAATTATGGATTTGTATAGTTATTACAAAGAATTATACAAACATGTATATTACTGAACCATCAATGGTTAAAAATAAAATTTACAGAGTAATTTACCAATGAGTGTTTCTATTTACCATAAGATTTTTCCTTTCTTTAAGCTTATAAAGTGCTTCAGTCATTTCTTTAAAGCCTAAGATAAATTAAGATATAACAATCGGATCAACCTTAGAATAATTTTAATCGATGAATATTAATTAAACATTCAATTTCTTTAAAACGCATCAAAATGATTAAAGATCGGATCAAATGAATCAAAATTAGCATCGATGAGAACTGATTAACCTAAGATACCTTGAAGTATATTAGAGATCGCCACTTTCAGAGAACCAACCATAAGCGCATAATCTTCACTGCGACTCAGAGTTCCACTGACGGATTCGGGTATTAGTGGACTTTCCCGCCACAGTAAAACCCGGATTCAATTGTGTTTATTGGGCCTTAGACTAAGCCCAATAAAATATATCCATAACTTATTAGGCCGTAGTACAATAGTAGACGATGATAATAATTAGAAAATCAAGGGAGGTTAGTTAACTAGTTGTGGAATTTACAAAATAGCCCCATAACCTAAGAGGCATTAGTACCGCCACGTGACGAAATTACCAAAATGGTCACATTAAACCACTTAAGCTACTAACTAGCCTACTCTAAGTCTCTAACCATTTACTAATTTTCCCATTTTTTTTTCTTCTTCTTATTAACAACGTGTAATTCATTTTGACCTTATACATAATGATCCTCCCACGAATGACCAAAATACCCTCCGCGTTTGGTTTTCTCCGTAAAACGACAAAATGGTCAAACACAGTCTTCGCCTAGAAACCTCGCCAACAAATCGTCGTCCCACTCATACTCACTCGCTCCCACCTCGTTTGTACTCCACGCGCCTCCTTTATCGTAAGAGCAACCGAAGTACAGACCACTTGCGTCGACGCTGGCCATGACGGAAGCGTCGCTGTCAGAAAACGACGGACCACAGCTCTCTTCATTGACGTTGATCGTGATGTAACCGGAGGATGACTGTACAACCACCGGAATCGCGTACGGATCGTCGATAAACCTCACTCTGAAACTCGCCTCTCCGGCAAAGTTAGTTCCTTCGATCTCCGCCGTCGTCATTGTCGGTGAAGAAGACTCAACGAGCTTCATGATCTCATCCGGTGTATACTCGTCATCTCCAGCGACCAGCATCGTCGTCGTCACTTCTTTTGCAACGTTCTCGTCTTCTTTCTTCTTCATTTCTTCCATTTTCTCACTACTCTTTTACACAAGAGAGGCAAGAAAAAAAAAAGAAGTGACCGTACAAATTTTGTTGTGATTTTCTTCTTGTACAATTATTATATATAGAAGTAGTATAGATATACATATGGAAATATAAACACTTTTATGATAATATCCATAAATACAGTGAATCGAGTCTGTAAGTGGACCCGATGATGGAAATTATGTCTAAATCAAATCAATAAATCAGCTTGTCTACATAAAAATCTTTTCGTTGAAAATATGTTACACGTTTTAATTATATCAACTTTAATGTTTTTTTTTAGTTAGTTCACCAAGAAAAAATTAAAGACAAAGAAACGTATCGATTGTTCTTTTGATACATCTCGTGTTGGAATAATTTTGATAGTTTTTTGGAATAATTTTGATAGTTTTGTACTTTTGTTATTGACTTATACTGCGAAATAAACCATGTTCACAAATCATATTAGATCGATTTTTTTCTAAAATCCAGAAAAAACGGTATGGAAAAGTAATGAGGAGTTACCAAAATTAGGAAGGTGGTCGGTGAATAAATTTCAAAATCTGCTTGGACTTTCTCTAAATAATACAAAGTGGGTGGATTTTTCTTTAATGTCTTCGTAGAAAACAAAATAAAAAGACAAAATTAGTGATGTGAAAAGACTTTAATGAGCCTCGAATTAATTTGAAATTTACAGGGACGTGCCATCTGGCATCTGGTTGGGTCAGTGTCTAGAGACTAGAGAGAGAGCACTGGACCGTTTTTCCGTTGCAGCGATACGACGCTGACTCTCTCTCTCTCTCTCTCTTTTCAATATTAATGACTTGGATGGCCCAAACGCAATTTACCAAATCAGAATATGAATGGAACTAGAATTTCTTTGGTCGAACCGGTCTATACCGGAATGATCAAGGATGTTTTTTAATGGTTTAAACGTGATATGTACATTCAAATTAGATTTGAACAGAATCTCTTGTTTCTTCTACGGTACAAAGATCTCATCAACTCATTGTTGAACCGGCAAAATGATTTCTCCTGATTTTTGCTTAACCGGTTTCCAGAGTTGCTTGTAGGACACGGCACCTGCTTAAAAGAAGAGCAAACAAAAACTCCAATGTTCTGTAACCGGCCGAAAGATTGTTCAACGCGAACCGGATCGTAACATGGCCGTTGGTGTCCCGTGCTCGCTCAAGCTTCCAGTTGATAATCTCCTCATTTTTTGCCAGAACTTTTTGCCTCCACCCGAGCCCAAGGGACCCGAGTTAGACTGTCTCTCTAGCCTCCCTGAACCCGTGTACATTTCCGACATGGAAAGTCCTCTCTCCGTGTCAGGCTCAGAGTCGTAATTCGGTAGCAACGGATACCGGACCATCCTCCCAGAGCCGTCACCATATGAGCTCTCAGCTTGAGTGTCATCTCTCAGATCGTCTTGAGTAATTGAAGTTACAGAGTTTAGTTCCTTAGCTTCATCACATTCGTTGCTGACAAGTTTCAAAGCTTGAACTACTTCTCCCATGAAAGGACGGTGCGATACTTCTGGTTGAACGCACATAGAAGCTATTGCCGCGACTTTAGCTATGCTATCGAATGAGATCTCGGGTCCTAAAGACTGATCTATAATAGCTGCAAGCCCTTCTGTGCTCGTGAGAAGAGACCGAGTCCATGAAACTAAGTTCTCTTGTCCTGGTGGTTGAGACATATCTACCGGTTTCCTCCCTGTAAGTAGCTCGATAAGCACAACTCCGTAGCTATAAACATCGCTCTTCACCAAAAGATGCCCTGTCATTGCGTATTCCGGCGCCACATACCTATCAAAAAGCAAGATTTAATAAGTTAAATCGGAACAGTGAAAGAAAAAGACAGTTTGAAGAGGTTTGTTCCGATTCTGGTTTTCATTCTCTTACCCAAAAGTTCCCATAACGCGTGTCGATATATGTCTGTTATCTTCGTCATCAAGGGCGTTTCGAGCCAATCCAAAGTCAGAGACTTTAGGGGTGAAATCGTGTTCAAGCAAAATGTTGCTGGACTTGAAGTCTCTATGTATAACTCGCGGGCTTGAATCTTCGTGCAAATACGCTAATCCACGTGCTGCACCTAGAGCTATTTTTAACCGAGCATCCCAATCTAAAGGCGAAGATTCTTTATCGATCCCTGAACAAGAAACAGAATGAAAACAATAGATTGGTTACGAAGATAAATGACCTGAACGGAACCAAAGCCATATCGAAATAACCAAACTAAGATGAAATAAACTAATTTGGTTTCATTTTTTCCATATCCAAGCAAACTGTAACCGCAAGAGAACTAAAGCCAAAACCATAATATCTTTACCATTTTGAATGATATTCAGTTTCTATTCCCTTTTTGATATGCTATAAACCAAAAAAATCCGAAAACGAAAGACCAGATTGGGGTATTTAAGGTCTAGAAAACATACCGTGGAGGTGAGATTCAACGCTGCCATTTGGTATGAGTTCATAAACCAAGGAACGGTTACGATCTTCAATACAAATACCGATTAAATTTACAAGGTTTCTGTGATGAAGACGGCTAAGCATTTCAACTTCAGCCAAGAACTCTCGGCTACCTTGCTGGTCATCTCTCTTCAATACTTTAACAGCTACTTTAGTTCCGTCATCGAACACACCTTCGTAAACCCGTCCGAATCCGCCTTCACCAAGAACCCTTGATTCGTCAAAGTTATTAGTAGCTTTCGCTATTTCACTTGCGGTGAAGGTCTTTGCAGAGAGAGTAAATGGAGCAATGCTTGATTCAAATGACAATGAGGTTGAGCTAAACCGGCTTCCGGTTAAAGATCTCGCCGAGCCTGCAAATTCAGCTTAGTTATTTCTTCAAGTTGAACATACATTTTCTAAAAACGTAAAAAAACCAAATTCAAACAAAAGATGAAATAAGCCGATTAAACAGTATTCGATTTCTATGCACCTTCACATTAAACACATAATTTTGATTATACCAACTCCAACCTTAACCTAAACCCTACTCAATTTCTATTGCGTTTTATGTTTCATATGCCGAAACCGGAAACCGGAAACCGGAAACCGGGTTAAGCAGAAGAATAACCGTTTGTTACCTGATGGTTTCGAGAGGGAAGGCAGCGAAGGGCGAGCAAGTGGTGCTCTTTTAGAAAGATGCTGCCGATCTCGTTTTCGCCGGAAAACCAAGAACCAAACGATAACGAAACATAAACCAACAAAAGCAGCTGCTGATAAAACAATCACAGCAATACTTCCTGCATTGAGCTCTTTCTTGCGCAGCTTCTTTGGAACATCAACTCCTAGCGGTTTGATCACCCTTCCGTCATTATTACCGGAGTATGGTCCTGGATCTATAGTGGTCATACCGGAAACTGGTGGAGAAGCTGGTAAACCAGGATAACGCACGTAAATCACGTCGTATTCCCCAAAGCTTGGCTCATCTATATATACTTTTTTACTCCAGAATCTCTGGTAAGTCACCATTGCGGTCATGTTATCGAATTTATCTCCGAGTGGAACTAAATCGATAAGAACAATGGATTTCTCAGGTTGCTCTGTAGCTGCGTTAGCTCCCATTATACGGACTTGGCTCTGTTTCATGAAAACTCCAGCGCCAATTTCTCGAGCGAATTCTGAAACCATCGGGAAGAAGTCATAGAGCGCCATGCTAAGCCGTAGCTCAACCTGAATTGGCCAGACACAGCCACATGGAGATCCCGGAGGTGTGTTTGTGTACGGTTCCAAGCAGATAGTTGAAGAACAATCTGCAGAACACAACAACAGGAATCGGTTTCAAATTGAAACAAGAACCCGAAAAAGACAGTTTTGGTCCCAAGATACCGGAAAAAAAATCTCTAAGAACCTGAATTAGGGGGAGGAGGAAATGCTTGGACCGGTGGACCGAGTGGGAACTTTCGAGATTTTGAAGGTCTTGAAGAGGATCTGAGAGGAAAAACTTTAGGAGAAATAAACAAAGTTTAGGATTTTACATCAAGCAAAAGGGTTTAAAAGATAAAAGAAAACAGATTTTGCCAATTTCTTGTGGGAAAAAATATGAGGGGAGGAATCAAACCTTGGGTCGGAGAAGGTGCTGGAGCTGGGGAGATGCGTTTCATAGAGGAAGATATTGGAGTGTGAGCAGGAATGGGAGGAGAAGAAGCATAATGTGATGATGGGGGAGGAGTAATTGAACCTATAACAACAAAACATAGGAAAAATAGAGAATTAAGATCACGAGAAGCATGATGACTGGACAATCTAAGTATCTCACAGGCTATTCTAAAGTAGAAACCTTTACGGTGTGACTTCTTTGGAGATGTGAGATGTGGTGGTGGTAATGAAGGAGCTGGACTATTTGTGATTTTCTTTCGTTGTTGATGATGTCGATGGTTTGATGGCAGAGGAGGAGATGATGATGAAAAATGGCGGTGACCAATATTACTCGGAGCAGAATCTGGCGGTGGAGAAGTATGATGAGAGTGTCCGCTGAATTTTGGGGATGACGGAGCTATCAAAGGAGGAGAAGCTGCAATGTAATATTAACATGAATTTAGTCTTCTTGTCTTCTGGATACAAGAAATAAAAGTAACTTATATGATTTTGATGCCTAAAAATCTAACCTTTATGTGGGAAGACAGGTAAGGGTTTAGGAATTTCATTTGACGGTGCAGCACTCGGACTTTTGTTATCATCTCCATTATTGTTGGGTGGTAGATGTTTTACTGGATTCACAGCATGATCTAGAAAAGAAGAAATGTAAATATTCTGGATATGGTTTTTGTATGGATAGACACATTCAAAAGTTGAGCAAACCTGGTGAGACTGCAGGAGATTCTATGGGGAAAACTGGGTGCGTAGTTGGTGAATTTCTTCTTGGAGATCCCTTAGGAGTCGAATTGGATACTGCACGGTTTGAGAGAGATATCAGATGATAAACAGACAAATTTTCATGAACAATGTGACTAAACTAACTCTGCAACCGCATACCAGGTGAGCTAGAGGGTGTTAACTTTGGTATAACAGGATGGACTGGCGGTGAAATGTCAATCGATATTGTTGGTGGAGATGCAACTGATTCAGATATTCAGAATCCACAAATAAGTCTAAAGGCGAAAACAATTGAAGCTTTAATTGAGCAAGGGGAGAACAAGACATGGTACTATACCAGGAGCAATAGGAGGCTTGTGATTGTTAGAAGCGTTTCTAGGAAGTACATTGCTCGGTGTAGGCGGAGGCAGAGCCACAGATGGAAGTGGAGGAATATCCGAAACAGGGGATGAAACCGGGCCTGCAGATAAGACAACATTGCAAGCTAAGATTCAAGATTTATGCAAATTAGAGAACATAGCAACTAAAGATTCAAGATTTTTGCAAATTAAAGAACACTGCAAGCCAAAGATTCAAGATTTAAATCAGTATATATCAAGAAATCGCGGTATTATACACATACCCGGAGTTCCGCTTCCTGAGAAAGGAGGCTCCTTTGGTGCATCTCTTGGAATGAATTGAGGTGGTGAAGCAACTGGTGTAATAGGTTGAACCGGAGGCGAGTTTCCCGGCAAATCCTTCACAGGCAATGTTGCTGGAGCTGAATAAGAATCAAAACCGCATAAAAATTGAGTTTTTAATACACAATTCTAGTTCCTTTTTTGTTTCAAAAAGTGCCTGCCAAGTGTTCGATTAATTGCCTGTGAGAGAATCAACAATTCAATCCAAGTAAAAGACACATTACCTGGAGCATTAGGAACTGGGAGAATAGGCTCACCGGTCGGTGCTTTACTACCGGCGGAATCTGACGGTGGTGGAGCTGCCACGTCAGCTAAAGGAGGAAGAGACGGTTGAGCATTGCCGGATTTGTGAGATTCAGGTGAATTACTCGGTGTTTGACCAAACCCTTTTGAAGCTTCCGGTAATGGAGACGGTGGTGATGATAATGGAGATAACAAATCGAATCCTGAGTTGAACCAATTTAAAAAAAAAAAAAAAAAAAAATCACGAGATTATTAACAAATCAAAGATCTTTGAAATCAAATTTACCAATTGAGTCAACAAAAAGCTGGTAGTTGGGTTTTTGACTCAATTTAGTTTACATGAAATCAGATAAAATCAAAATTTAAAATCGCATTGTGAATTTGCATTTCATTAGCAGACAAAAAAATAAAAGTTTCCTTTTTTAATGATCCGAAATGCTATTTACATACAACAACAAAAAAAAAAAAAAAAACCTCATTGCTCATACACAAACACAATCCACAATTTTAGCAAAAAAAAATTTTTGCAATATCAAATGGATCCATCTGGGTCAAATTTAATCCCAATTTAGAAATGAAAACAAATAATTGTTTAAGGGCAAATTAAAACATACCTGAGGAAGAAGACGCAGCAACTAAAACCGAAGAAACTAAACAGATCCTTAGGAGGAAGATCAAAATCTCCATTCCATAGAAGAGATCAGCTTCCTCGATGATCACGAGGAAGAAGACGAAGTATTGACAGGTAATCTAAGCTCCAAGTTTAAAGCTTTGAGAAAACTCGAAGTGGCAGAAAGAGAGAAATAACTTAAAACGCAAGAAGAAAAAGCTCAGAGGAGAAGAAGAAAGGAACAGTGAGAAATAAGCAAAGGAATGATTTTTTTTTTCTTCACTTTCTAATGAGATTTTAATGCTCACAAAAAAAAAAAAAAAGATATTAACAAAAAAAACGAGTTTGGTGGAAGAGAACGGAAGAAATCAAAAAGGGACTGCAATTAATCTTTCATCTCCATGTTTGAAGAAAAACGGTTCTTTTTTTTTTTTTTTTGGTTCCCAATTGGTTTCTCTCTGAGATTTGATTTAACAGAAAAGGTGGGATTTTGAAGGTGGTGGTGGGCTAGTGTCAATGGAGGAAACTAGTGTTGTGTGTGTGTTGTGTCTGAGAGAGCCTAGTGGGGTTTTACAACCATTAATTTATGGCTTTGCCCTTTTTCTCCGTTTAGGTTGAAGATGTAAATTTCTTTTAAAACTCTGTTTTTTTTTTTCCTTTATAATCCAAATACATTTCCTACACATAAGTTAGTTCATTGGCTTGAGATTTTAATATGTTACGAAGCGTTTCCCAAACGTAAATCTACATGTATGTTTGAGATCTATCTATATAATTGTAGTGAGACTAAAAAAAAAGAAGAAGAAAAAGATCTATAGTTGAAGGAATTATAAATTCATTTTTCCTCTTTTAGTCTTTAAGCTTTGATTAACCAACCAACATTTTTTGGAATTTGTTTATTAGTAAGAAAAAAAAAGGGGAAAGGTTATTATATCATGTCAATTAAGATTTCTACAGCTAAACCCACCTTTTAGGATACTTACTTCTCACTTTTGAAAACATATTAACAACATATAATAGATTTTCCTATAAATTATCATTTTCTATCGTGTAAAACTGTATATCATGTTTGTTTTATGTGTAGAACAAGACTCCAAATAATAAACGTTGTCTCCGATTGAAATTATTACCAAACGGTGGACTTCAAGTCCTATTTGGTAACAGAAGCAATAAAAATGAGGAAAAAAATAATTTACTGGGAAAAACTATTAGATTTGATTAAATGTTTTAAATTATAAAGATACCTTAAATTTCATGACTAAATGTATATTTTCATATTCTCCTCGCGCTATCACCTTCTGGTATTGCATAATATGAAGTCTATGTTTTTTTGTTAAAAAGAATATGAAGTCTATGTTTTCATAATGATTACTCCCCACACTCGAAGAAAATAAGTAGTGGAATGGATTGAAATTTGTTTTGTATTACAAAAAATTTGAATTGAAAGAAAAAGGAATCCAATGAGGAGACAAAATTAACTCGATCCTATTCCGTTAATCCAACTATCTAACCATCAAAATTAAAAAAAAAATACTTATTTTGGATTAGCTTGTGAAATAGATTTGTTGTAATTATGTTAGGGTATGACATACTATTACCATAACCATAACATAACATACCATATATGTATGTTTGCTTCATATCCAAATAACACAATCAATCCCTCTTGGTTTTAGAGTATAAGTTTCGTATATTCTCTTCTTTCTTAAAAAAAAAAAAAAAAAAATTCCCATTCACGACGTTGTTTTCATAACTTACTTTGTTTGCTTTATGAAAAATAAAGAGAGATAAAAAAAAACATAAGGTTGTGAAACCGAGAGCAACAATTCACTATAATTGATAGACACAAAAATAGCACCGACGTAACATCTTGAGTATATGCACTAAATACCCTTTAAACAAAAAGTATTTAGGAAAATACCCTTTTCTAAATAGTGCATGTCAGAGGACGAAAGAAAATGACGCATGAGACCCTACGCGTACTGAGCTGTGTCCCGACAGTCCTATCACATATCAGTTTCTCTGTCTCTTTTTTCAATAGACGCAACAAATCTTATAGAAATATTTGAAGAATTTTTTTTGGAAAAAAGTAATATTTAATTTTTCTGCGCTTAACCCCAAAAAATAACTTTCTTTCACTTTCACGAATTTAACATCTTCTCCTCTGTAACGTGGTATACTGTTCATCTTCCATAGGCGACTACTAATCCGTTTGAAGACATCCCAAACTGGAAATCGTTGCCGGTAAATCATTCACTCATTATCCTCTATCACTGTCTCCGTTCTGGGTTTTCTCCGTCACCGCTTACCCCCGCTTCTCAATATGACATGTTCTTATAATACTTGCTTATGTTAGTATATCTTGCAATCTTGTTAAATGACATGCTATTCTTTATTAGTAAGTGTAATTTCCAAAAATGAATGTCATATTGTTTTTGTATCAATACTTTATTTCACTTTCATGAATTTAACATCTTCTCCTCTGTAACATAGTATATTGTTCATCTTCCACAGACGACTAATAATCCGTTTAAAGACATGCCAAACTGAAAATCGTTGCCGGTAAATCATTCATACTCATTCTCCTCTATCACTGTCTCCGTTCTGGGTTTTCTCCGTCACCGCTTACCCCCGCTTCTCAATATGACATGTTCTTATATGACTTGCTTATGTTAGTATATCTTGCAATCTTGTTAAATGACATGTTTTTTTTTATTATTAAGTGTAATTTCCCAAAATGAATGTCATATTGTTTTGTATCAATACTTTATTCCATTTTACATGTATATATTCATTTCGCCACTTGTTTTCTTGTCTCCAGTGCGTAGTTCGCCCCATAGTTACACCTCAAATCCCTGATGGCGATAATGGCAGAATAGCTACTTGGGCTGATGAAGTAGATGGTTTATGTTATTAAGTTTATGGAGCATGAACCTTATATAGGCATCCTACAGGTTACGCGATTTTGGCCAGCGCCACCGCATCGAGAGCACCGTGTCATCTGCCGTGGTTTCTTATAATACATTTTATGTTAGAATACATCGCAATTTTGAAAAATGACATGTTATATATATTATTAAGTGTTGTTTCTCATGATATATGTTATGATAATACTTGTTTTTTTTTTTTTTGTCGCCTAAAAAAGAAATAAAATTACATGTTATATATGTTAGTTTATGTTAGTATATCTTGCAATCTTTTTAAATTACATGTTATATATATTATTAAGTGTAGTTTCTCATGATATATGTTATGATAATACTTGTTTATGTTAGTATATCTTGCAATCTTTTTAAATTACATGTTATATATATTATTAAGTGTATTTTCTTATAATACTTTTAAACGCTGACTTGGTTTTATCACACTAATTCTTCTTCTTCAGGAATATTCAACATGGCGTAGATAAAAATTACAATTCATTTATTTATAATGGTGACAATTTTAAAAATGCTGCATGTAGCCGACAACGTTTATTTTGTTGTCGCTTACACACCTACGCTTTTTTGTCGAAACCTATACATCACGCGCCTCAGTCCGGGACAGTTTCGTCTTTCCATTACACCCAAAAGGGTATTTTCCAAAAGTTTATGCACAAAGGGTATTTACCTAATACATTTTTTTTTTTAAGGGTATTTACCTAGTTAACTCTAACATCTTTGTATATATTTCCCACAAAATCTAAAAGGAAAGGACGTGTCTATATATTATTGAAATTGATCATATGTCGAATACGGAGATTTAAAATGCAAATATGTCAAAGATTAGGTCCACAAGTAAATTCATCACATGTTGACCAAAAAAGAAAAGTGTATTGATCAAATATATTAAAAAAAAAAAAAATTAATAACCATTTCCCAAGTGGATGATGACCTCCCGGTGAAATTAATAGAGTACAAAAGAGCACCAAGATCTATATATTTAAAATTGCCTATACCAGAAAAACAGATGGACTTTTATAAGCAATCTGCGATGTATTTTTATACATCTGCCTAGGATCCTATTAGTAAAATGGAATTTAACTTTTCGATTAGAAAATGACATAACAAATTAATCTACCTTGAAATAACTATTATTCTTCAATATGTTTCCAAGAAAATCTAAAAGCTGCATATATTAAATATTGATTTATTACATACGCAAAATAGGGGATGGATATATTATTAGTCACAATATTTTTATTTAGCAAGCAACAACAAACGCTACAAAACACGTGGTGTAAGAATCAGTTCCGTTGTCACTAATTAATGACTTTTAGTTTTGAACTTTAAAAGTCTAAATAAAACAAAATCAAATTCTGATTGACCCATTTGATTTTGTTAACATGAATACAAAAAAAAAAAATCTAAAGACAGAAATTCCGATCAATGCACCGACAAAAAAAACGAGAGTTTCGTTTACACAACTAAAAATAAAATAAAATAAACAGATGAATAATAAAAATACGAGAAGGAGTGGCGAGAATTGCAGATCGTAATTTGGTGTCCTTTGTGTGGGGACATAACAAAGATCAATACGACTAGATTCGAGTTTGGTTTTTGTCGTTTAACTGTAAGAAGTGATCACGGACAACGACGTTAGCTCTTTGTTTCTTTACTGTTCAGGTAAATTATTTGTGTATTCTTTGAATTGAATCATATAAAAGTCCAATATAATTTGGTGGAAGAACATTTGAGCCGAACCAAAAAGAAGAATGGAAATAAGCCGCAACTAAACCAAAATTAAAGAATAAAAACTGAATTTGATTAAAAGTAATGTCGCAATCTAAAGTGGTCAAAATATGTATCTAATAAGTCCAACTACTACTAGACTATATAGTATAGCCTCTTACATATTAGACATAATACGATATTTCCGAATTTTCGAATTATGGTCCAAAAAACATCTTGTCGAGCCTCGTGACAATACATTACTACTATATACAAACAACCCACCGAAATAAATAAATATTCTTCTCTGAACTGGATCTGACTAAGAAGTCCAGGTAAGTACTGTACCAATACCTATTTTATTTTATATATTTTTTTTAAAAAAATAAGGAAAAAAGAAGAAGAAGGGAAAATTAGTCTTGAAAAAAAGATGCAATTATTAATTAACCTAAATTACTAGTAGATAATTAGAAGGTAGTTGATGCCATTTAAAGAGAGATATAGAGACCTAAAATATGGGACCATCAAAATTCACTTTCACATTAAAGGAACGAGAAGGTAAACAACTAAAGAGCCCATGTGCAGAGGCATAGACAGAATCTGTAGTTCTTTTTATAGGAGGGTTTGGTTTTTTTACCAATTGAATTGATGCAGCTTTTTTTATTTATTTATTTATTTCCTTTACTCTTTTGCTAAAGCTGCAAACATAAACAACAACAACAACAGCAACAAAAGGAAAACTTAAGTTAAACCTTAAAGATGAAGAGATGATGTTTACCTCATTCTCAAGGTACTGTTCTCAGATGCACAAGTTGAATCTGATTCACTCAAACAAGCTTTACTTTCACTGTTTTGATCAGAGATTGATGCTGAAACCACATTGATCAGATACTGCCTAGGAGTTTGGTTTATGTCAATGGAGAAGCAGTTAGTTTTATTACAGTACCCATTCTAGAAATTAAACATGTTTTAGCTGTAAATGATAGAGATCACTGTAAAGGCAAAAAAGTATTTGTTACTAACCAACAAGAAGTCAGTAGTTTAGGTGAAAACAGGTCTAGCTTTTAAAATGCTACAATTACTCTGTCTTTCTGTGAAAATCATACATCTCAACAAACATAATTGTAACCTAAGTTCTTTAAGGTTATTGGCAAGGGTCAAATTCTTGAAACTGTTTCTTGAATTCTTCAACAAGCTTCGCCTCCTCTTCTTGGCTAATCTTACAGTTTCTCCAGTCTGCCCTATCTGGAATCTTTAGCAACCCTGCTAGAACCTGTCAAAACCAAATGTCATTTTCTAGACGACAAAATATACACTATAACCTATAGTAGTGTAATAGCAGAATCTCAATTCCATGCATGAAATGTCTTACCTCTCGTCCAAATTGTGCAGGGAATACTTCGTTCTCTTCCAGGGTGTGTGATAACACCGTTCCATCAGGAAGTTCTACATAGAAGAGTCCCAAAGCTGCATTGTATTCCTTCTGCAGATATTTTCTGCCATCAGAACTATCGCTAACTGCAACAAAGAAAATACGATTTAGTACAAAAAGTAACTCAAGAATGCAAAGGAAGAACACAGCTATACTCAGTTATAAAGATAGGGTCCATAGATTTGATAAGATACAAAAGAGAAACATCAAAATAATTAGCTTACACTTTTTCGTCACAAGCTTAAAGCCTAGTTTTTCTGCCGCCAGACTAAAGATATTAGGAAGAAGACGAGCTCTGGATGATGGAACAGGAACAACCTATAGAAAGTAGACAGAAGCCAAACTAACGGTAAGCAACTTTTTAATTCAAAAGATGTACCTGATTTGCAATACCGAATTTTTCTTACCTGGAGGTTAGCATGAGAAACACGTTTAGAGACCAATTCAAAGAAAACTGCATCATTTCCTTGGCTCTTATAACAATTCCTCAGACCATTTTGGTATCTACTGAGCTCTGATTCACCCTCAGGGGATAAAACTAGAGTATTGGGCAAATGTTCGATAGGGATTATCAATATGTGGTCTTCGACTAGTGAACCTTTGGGTAGAGCACAATAAAAACTTTCCCCTACACTGACGATCAAATGTGACTCCACAGTCGGGCTTGATAGACAAAACCAGCATTCTCTTGACCTGGGAAAAGCAATTTCGAACAACAATTACTGTCTCAACCCCTAGTCAAAATGGCATCTACGTTCCAAGAAAAGTGGTCAGAAGCTAAATTAGAACATACCTGTTAGCATTTTCAGATCTGGGCTTCCTTTGTACGCTTTCATCTTGAAACTCATGCTTGTAGCTGCACTCTGGGCCTTTTTCACACTTACCTTTGATGATAAGATCAAGACAAACACCTCTACGACACTGTTCTCTTGCTTCAGCATCGTGTTGGAAATGGCAACTTTCCCCACGAGGACAGGAACCTGAGCATACAAATTTGAAACAGAGCTTTTCCCCTTGAGATCCATTCTTTTGCCGCTTTGAGACATCATACCTCCAATACTGTGAATCAGCGTCACTGTCGTTTGGCCTCTTCTTCGATTCAGAAGCTCCTTCTTGTAAAGTATAAGGACATAGTGTAGTGTTTGGAGGCTTTGCACTAAGCTCTGATGGTGACATGATAGATGTTGGTGTAGGAGAAAGCGCATGAAGAAATTTCTGCAAAGAGGGAAAAGGAAGTAACAATGAAGAATTTGTGAAAACTGTATGATGATCAGGGATCAATCAGCAGAAAATGAATAATAAGTTTCATTTGATGTGACTCATATAGATTCTGCATCCAAAGTATTCCCATCTTAGGAGGAGCCATGTATACAGTTAAGAGTACTATTCAGGAGGAAGTGATCAAACGGAAAGGAACTAAAATCTTCAGACAAAGATAATGAGATACCAAGCTTGTATACAGTTAAGAGTACCAATCAGGAGGCAAGTGATCAAACATAAGGAACCAAAATCTACAGAAACAATAATGAAATATCAAGCTTGTGCAGGAATTACTGAACACACCTGTTTGTTTTTATTTCCAACTTGAGCAAGACCAATAAAGCGAGTTACATGAGCTGAATCAGTGTTGAGGTAAGGTTCACGGGCATAAAACACCCCCATAGAACCTGCAATGTGATAGCTGCCACAAAAGGCAACAGAAACAACAAATAAGTTCCTAACTTTATCAACATTCCACAGTTATCAAAAAAAAAACATTCCCCAGTAAGGACAACATAAGAATCGAAAATCAGCACTTACCGAGGTTTAACTTCCATTACCAATTCAGTAACAGTAAAATCAGTACAAGAGGAATCAGAAACTCCTACAGGAATATCAGAAACCGCAGCTCTGTTTGTGACTCCCGCAGGCCATTCATTAGTATAAAGTAATTAAGGACAACAAGCTATTTAGGAAAAGCTTGAACAATACTAGAATATAGATTGTATCCATAGTTCCAATTTCATCAACTAATACAAAATAAAATAAAATAAAAGGATATGATAAGAATAAATCAACCACTCCAGATTCCTCAGCAAGAGCACGAAGAGCATCAACATCATCTTGACTATATTTCCCAAATTGGGTTTCAGATGATTGTCTGCCAGATAAGTAAACAACAGACAAACCTAAAATCAAACAAACAAAACCCACAAGATCATCACTAAACCATCCAACCTAACAAAAACTGATAAAAGATTGAAACTTTATGATATGAATATATCCAAAAAAAAAAAAAAAAAAAACTTACCATGAAGAGTGAACTTCCCACTTCCTCTTAACCAATACAAATTGTGGGAAACTTCGAGGCCGTCCATTTTAAACCCTTGATTTTGAGCTTTCTTCGAAGTCGTCGATAAGATTTTAGGGGCGGCGACGCCATAATCTCCGGTGAAGTAAGTAGGAATGGGAACTTGAGCTCGACCTTCAACGTAATCTAAGAACTCATCTAGAAGTTCCGGTGAATCGGGAAAAAACTGGCCGACGCAAAACAGAGCATCAAATGGACCTGCTGATTTGTTAACCTACACAAAACAAATTGGAGTTCAATTAAAAACCCTAGGAGATATACAGAAGCAGGTAAGGAATAAAAAGAGAAATAGAGATAGAGACCGATTGAACACGCTTGAAAAGCTGATTGAGGTTTCCAATAGGATCTCCACAGAGCAAAATTCTGGGCGCCATGAGAGTGTCGTGTCAGTGAAACTAAAGAGAAGGTCGATGATGGAGGAGGAGGCAACGTCGGAGACGAATCGACTTTTGGGATTTTTGTTTTGGGCCTTTCGGGTCAGCTCCAATAAGCCCAATATATTGTAACCAACCAACCCATAAATAATTAAAATAGTCCAAGAGCTACCCAAAAGGACTCCAATTGTCTGTCCAAAATCTTAATGATGGTTAATTTGAAGACGAGACTAATTCAGGTTATGAAATGCCTTAAAGAGTTATAAAGTTGATTAGAATACTAACATTTTACAATCTTTTTTTTTATCTTTGTTTCTGATTACACATTTACATCAAATGGTGTCATTAAACATCATTTATGAGTCATCCTACTTGTTTATGACATCATCTTTTTATTAAAGAAAACGAAAAAAAGAATGCCAAGAGTGGTTGGTTAATTAGGACCTTTAAAGTTTCGGCGTTTGACACAATTGAAAAACATTGTTAATAGTTTGGATACGCATTAAAACATTTCAAACTCCCAAAGTACAAAAAGTCATAAACAAATAACTAAAAATAAGTTATCAAAAACAAAAGTTTCAAAAGAGAAAAGTACATAGTTAAAAAATAGCTGAAAGACTTCATTAACCTCAATCGCATCTCATGCTCCGTTAATGAACTTTTTTAAATAAGGAGCTTTGAATGCTCTTAGTCTGACGGTATACGTAGCCAAACATTTATTCGAACCCCTAATTTTCTTCCCAAAGATTTTGGATGAAAAAAGGAAAAAGCAAAAACATAGACTAGATAATGTTTGGTTGTTTGAGCTGGTTACTAATGTTTTAAGTTTACAATAAGCCCATTACAAATATGTCAAAATATTTCTTTTGTTACTTTTTAATTGTTTTTGATGCGATACAATTCACTCTTATGATTAGCTCTTAAAAATTATCGGTAAATTCTACTTTTTAAAATTTTCTTTATCGTTTTCTAAAATTTCAAAAATTTGTTCGAGTAATAATTCAGATTCTTGATCATGACCATCAGTTATATCTTAATCATCAAATTCATCTTAAAATTGGTTGCTTGGTATTCAAATTAAAAGATAATATCATATATGATACTAATTTAAGCATTATCTGTGCATTTTTGTCCATCCATAAGTTAATTATAAAAAATGATAGAGGTTGTTCTTGCATGAGAGGAGTTTGTGTTTATATTAAATTAAGTTTGTAAACTTGACATACAACCCATCAATGAGTATTATATTTTTTTTACATTTGTGTGTACCCTTGATGATATTTCATTTTTTCGGTTGCATCATCTAAAAGAATAACAATAACATAAATTAATTGATACAATGATATATTAATTACATGTGGTTATGAAGACCTCAAGTATTTAATAATAGAATATTTTATTATTATGTTTCCAAATAAAAATAAAAGTATTATATGATAAAGTTTCAGCTATAATCCATTGTAAATAATTAAAAATGATTTAACATGTTGGTCCTCGATTTAGCATGTTGGTCACACATTTATTTGATTATTAAGAAAACCTACATAAGAATGAAAAGAAATGTTCTTTTCAACAAAAACACCAAAGATCTAAGCAAAGAAAATGACACCTTTCAACCCTTTAAGATAAAAAAATAAAATCACCATTTCTTGGATTCCCCAAGCTGTGCCCCAAAAATTCTGTATGATCCAATACGGTTGTCCATTCTCGTGTTCATAGCCAATAATAAGAACCACGTGAAAACCTTGATGACGCTCTTGTGGGTTGAGAAGAAAATGGTAGATTACTAGATTCTCTACAAATTGACAATATAAACATTAATGACTATAAATTCAAAACATTTATATTATCTAGATAAATATTAAAATTGCACTTACGTTATTAGGATCTGTGCCATAATTCCGTAAGTCATCTGTTAGTGGCAATACACCAACCACGGGGTGTCGCCGGACAATTGCTTGAAGGCTAACATCATCAACTTCGGTGATGGTCTCGTAACCATCGATATTGTAGAGATGCACCTACAAAAAACAAATGAAACTCTAATGTATAGTAAAAGTTTACAACTAAATAAATAAATAATTTTTATACATGTTGTCCATGATTACAGTTTGACTTATGCACCACTCCTCCCTTTTGTTTGCAGTGGCTTTAGGTGCAAATTCCAGGCGACTTAACATAGGCAAATGCTCTCCTTGTGTTGCCTATTCCATCTATTATATCAAAATTGACCTTATTGGCCAGATATTGAACCGAAAGGTTCTGTTGGTAGCGTGGATCACCGAGAGCTATATTGTAGAGGGCATCCACCGATCTCACCACTGCACAAGCCCAACATATTGCTATCAATTTCATTAATAATATTATGATCAAAGTTTTTTAGTTTGAAGGAGCATATCTTCTATAAAGTAAGACGTAATTTAATATCCAATAGAAAGCATAGATGATTGAATCTGCTTTTCCCAACATTAAAACCAAACAAATTTATTATCCAAAACTGTAAATTAGAGCTTATGGTTGATATAATTTTAAGTTTTTAAATTGAGCCTCCACACTAATAGGTCTCAACATTATAATATAAAGTAATATATATAGTTTAAAAAAAGCATATCTAATAGTGTAAACTAAGACATCATTTAATATCCAATATAAAACATAGATAATTGAATCTGCTTTCCCCAACATTAAAACCAAACAAACTTATTAACTAAAACTGAAAATTAGAGCTTATGGTTGATACACTTTTAAGTTTTTAAATTGGGCCTCCACACTAGGTCTCAACATTATATAGGGTAATATATATAGTTTCAAAAAAGCATATCTATTTATATAAATTTGGGTTACGCTTACGAGAGATCGACACGTGTCAAAATTATAATTAATGAGATCATGACACGTGTCGCTTGATCGATGAGATTTTGACATGTGTCAAAAATATTAAGTTATTTTTGTTTTTCATAATAAAAAAGGAAAACCACAAAATATATTAAATAATAAAATATATAATCTTTTACATTTTTTTTTTTAATATAAGTTAAATTTTACTATTGTTTTCCTTAATAGAAAAAGGAAAAATAATGTAAAAATTAAATAATAAAATAGATAATTTTTTACAGTCTATTTTTTTAATAAATGGTAAAAAAATTCTAACACGTAGAAAATTTGGACAAAACATATTACTATTCTTGTGTCACTGCAAAACAAATTGTGTCTTTTTTGGTATGTTAATTATGTTGTAACAAAACCAAGATATTGCCTGTAATGGTTAATTTAAGTAATGAATTAATGTAAAGGGGAAATGGAGTAGCTAAGGACCATTTAAGATTTGAAAGAATATACTTGCAAATTAAGAAAAAGGAGGAAATAACGAGTACATTAGTCACTGATTATAACACGGAGTAATTAAGGATAGAAGAGATTTTTTGTATTATTGTTTGTACCACTCGAAGTCTCTTTGTATCCTTTTTAGTGTGTTTTTTTTTTTTTTTTTTTTTTTTATGTTGATTTTTAAATCTACATGGACATGACGGCGAGTCGGCGATCAATTAAACCATTTTCACGTACGAAAATTTACGTAAATCACCAAAGCCAAACCAAAAAGTGAAAAAGCGAATCATCTCTTACCGTGTTTGACTAGCTCGAATTATTTCATCATTGGTCATTTTCATTGATCAATACAATATTTATTTACATTCACATTTATCACCCTATAGATTTATCTATCTCACAAGAACCCAAAGCTTTAAATACTGTCGTATATTTTCATGATTTTATACCAAAAACCTTTATACAGAATCAGTTTTTGCCCTGGCTTAAGCTCGACAAGAACTCGAGAATCTTTGAAGATATGTTCCCTGAGTTTCTTGTTACAGTCGTGTTAACTTTAACATCATCCTTATTTACAGCTTCTGCAGGATAATTGTCGCGTTTTTCAACTTTAGCGGATTCGAATTCTGCAGCGAGTTTCATGGCAGAGTTTAGAGAACTTCGAATGTGTGAGTTAGGCATTGTCTTGAGATTACTGCTACTTAATGGTTCTCGATGCTCTTGATTTAGAGCTTTGCGTTTTTCTGATCCAAATGATACGAAACTGATTCCTTTCGGAGGCACGAGAGGAAGAGAGCTTCCCTGTTGCGACTGCTTCAATGTCTGATCATCAGAGTTGTGTATGTTTTGCTTGGATGCAAGAGACGGTTTCACGGTATCCTCATGTGAGGCTTTGTCTAAAGACAGAAAACTCATACCCTTTGGAGCGACGGATGGTTTTTTGAACAGAGGCATCTGTGGAGGTGTTACATGTTCATTGATCTTTGGAGATGATGTATCAGATTGGCTCGAAGGCTTCAAAAATGCAACAGAGCTTGAAGCTCTTGCTTGGATAGCCGGTAATTTGGCTATGGCCTCTCTCACGGATTGCTTATTTGTTTTCTGAGGCGAGAAAGACGCTGCAGCGATGTTAGTTGACGAGACTGTTACCTTTGCATTAGGTGTATCTGAAACAGATTGTGGAGTACCCTGCAAGTGAAGATAGGTATATTAGCATCTAAAGATCAATACATAATTAGACTCGAAAGAAGCATCATGAGAAGATCCGAGATTGGTTATTATTACCTTGTGCGAAAACAAACAACTATCACCCCTGTGGCAGAAACCTTTGGTAATGAAATTATTGCAAGGGTATTTGGAGAGATCATGGTCGTAAGGACAATCATCTCCTTTCATACATGACTGAGTTGCAAAGTAGCAGCAAGGCTGAAACAACATGAAGACGTAAGTATGAGAATCCAAGTTTTGTATAAATGATTGCTGCTATATAAAGTTGAGAAAATAAGTTTATGTCTTGAAAAAGCAATCTTACCGAAGATTTGGTTTCCGGTGTTGTATCATGTGAAAATTTGCATTTATCTCCCTGCCAAAGAAGAAAAACAATTGCTATCAGCGACAAGCAAAGAAAATTTTCGATAACAAAGAAATCTGTAGAGTCTAGAGTTATAGTGCAGACCTCATGGCACCGTCCCTTGAGATAGTGTCGACAATATTTTATAGGCTTTGGTTTTGGAGCTACTGGTTTCAGTTTCAGCTTTTTCACGCCGAGGGCTATACGCTCTTGAGCTCTTTTCTTCCTAGCTTTTGCCTGCATGAAATAGCTTATCAATAACTAGACATCTTACTCTACAAAAAAAAAAACTGAATGCAAGATGTCCACATAATATGTCAATGAAAAACAAACAGTAAATTACCTTCTTTCTCGCTTTTGCTTCCTTAGAAGGTGCGGACCTTTTTTTAATGGAGGTTCCAAGATCCATCTGCAGATAAAAAGTTGAAATACAAGTCAGATTTTATAAACATCAAAGCACCATAACATTCCCATTTTAATATCGGATACCTTTTCTTCGTTATTGAACCTTTGATCACTCTGCATCGCTCGATGATCTACATCCAACACCTCAACACCAAGCTTTTTCCCAATTTCGTCAACAGTTTCAGGAGTTGATAAAGATCCAAAACTCTTATGACTTGTGAGATAGCTGTTACCAATCCCTTCTTGTGAGACTGGTAAATCATCTCCTACAAGCATATCATCATTATCATCCCCAGATATCTCTCCTTCTTCTACATCATCATCTTCAACAATCTGAGACACAGAGTCTCCCAAAACCGGAGTACTGTTAACAGGTTTCTCCAATTCCATCTCTCTTTGAATTGTATCATCACAAGTCTCCAAGACTCCAGAACTTATAACTTCATTAGATTCAACTGATTTAAAAAATTCCTCTACCTTCCCAATATTTTCAGAAACCTTTTCATCACCTTCAACTAAATCTACTTGAACTTCAGCTGCAATACTAATCTTCTCCACGACATTTTGAACACAATCAAGTGGTTGTTTCGCCATATCATCCAGTGATGCAACCATACAAACATCACCATCATAGTCACTCACATCCAATGCTTCAAAGAGATTCACACAATTTTCTGGAACAACGTCTTCACTTTCATTCATCATAAGCTCAAAGTCATCGAAAATATCTTTGTCTCCACTACCAACAGATGGATTTTGCAAGTCAATTCCATCAAAAACATCTCCGAGCATCAAACTCTTTTCCTGAGAAATCGTTTCCACCTTCTCCGGCAGCTTTTCATTAACACATACTTGTCCAGGTTCTGAAATTTGAGCAATTTCTTTATCAGAAAAAAACACACACAATAGCATCATACTATACAACATTGAGATTTTAGACTAATAATAGTTTTCTGGAAAATCATCATAATCACAAAATCGAAATTATAAAAAGAAAAAAAACTGAAGCAATAGAAGAAATTCAATTCGACTGGAACACTCACCTGTTCTTAAGATTAGCTGCTGAAGAACAGCAGGTGTGGCAAGAGTAACTCGAGGCTCCCGATCGAAACTCGAGCAGAGGTGATGAAGCAAAGAGCGATAAGTACGGTTCGGTAGATGCGAGCGTCGGTGAGGAACCGGAGCAACGGACGATTCCATTTTCCTCCGCCGTAGAATACTAACAATAACGATACGGTCACTATCGTCTCGCCGTCGCCGGAGAAAAGGCCGTCTTGTGGCGGTGGACGATTTATAGGATTGTTTTGCGGATGTTGAAAATTAAACACCGTCTTGTATTAATTAACGGCGCCGTGAAAACTGGATATAAAAATAAAAAGACGGGTCTATATAAACGTCGTCGTTTAAAGGACCCAACTCCGTTAAAAAAAAAAACCCTGAACCCTAAAACCTTATCGATTTCTAACTTTGGAAATCAAAAATTGAAGCTCAGTCTCTCTCTCTCTTTCTCAGCTTTGATCATTTCGTGATTTGGCTAACGGAAGAGAAAACATGGTTGTACGGATCCGATTATCGAGATTTGGATGCAAAAATCGGCCATTTTTTCGCGTAATGGCAGCTGATAGCAGATCTCCCAGAGACGGGAAACACCTCGAGGTCTTAGGTTACTTCAATCCTTTGCCAGGTGATTCTGTGAATGGAGTTGATGTTTATTAGTAGGATTTCGATTGATCTCTTCGCTGGTTTTGTTTACAAGATCTCTGGGTTTGTGTGTGCAGGCCAGGACGGTGGTAAGAGGATGGGTCTGAAGTTCGATCGGATAAAGTATGTTTCTTCTCATCTATTCTTGAGTTTTCTAGAACGTATTGATAGTCTCTGATCGGATCAAATCAGGTAGCTTTTTCAATGCACTAGTGTATAGCTGGCTGTTAGTTTCAGGGAATTCTCTTTTTTTCACATTTGAATTTGTGAATAAAGCTGGATGATTTAGGCTGACTATGTAAGCAAGTTCGTTGTTTGAATTTGGAGGAGCAATACATTTTCAAAAATCTTGTTTCTTGAAATTTTCTTATACTTTACTTGTAAACTGTTCTTAGCCTTTTGGGTTTTCTGAATTTCAAGTGTTTTGGTTAGTTAAAGGTAAAGGGGTTTATGAAGGTTGAGGCTCTATATATCACTCAGCGTTTAGCTGCCTATAGAAATCGTAATTCATTGTTTCATAGTAGTTAACTATATTTCAATCTAATAGAAAGGAGCCGAGTTCCGTGACTCCAGTCTTGAATTTCAATCTAATAGAAAGGAGCCGAGTTCCGTGACTCCAGTCTTGAATGGTGTTTAATCGAAATGTGAATGTATATGTTTTCCTTGGTTGGTTTGAATCACTTTCTTTCGTTTCATGCTATCTTACCGTTAGTTAAAGCAATTTTATACCTCATTGATTCCAATCAATCACTAATTTTAGAAGAAGAAAAACTTAAAATCTTTGTGGAAATAATTCCTCCGCCAACTCATTGAGTTTTTCTGTGGAACTTCTGCTCTGAGTTCTGCAATTGCTTCCTATTACTGTACGATGAAGAACCTGTTGATTTTTCATACTTCCATTCCTAAACATTCACCCTATACAACCTCTTTTGCATAAGTCTATGGTCTTGTAGCTTTAGAATCTAGTCATGCTCCTTAGCATCATCATCTAGTATTGAAGTTTATGAGAACCTGGTCATACAATCTAAGTTACCGTTCTGAATGGTTATGTTTTTTGCTGTACAGGTACTGGTTATCTGTTGGTGCTCAGCCATCAGACCCGGTTCAACGTCTCCTATTCAGATCCGGTTTACTTCCTCCTCCTCCAATGGTGGCTATGGGACGTAAAGGTGGTCCAAGAGACACTCGCCCGGTTGATCCAATGACTGGTCGCTATGTGGATGCAGAGAAGAAACCGGTTAACGATAACCAGCCTAAGGAAGAAGACAATGCAGAAGACAAGAGTCCATGATTCATTAGCCTAAGGAAGAAGGACGATGCACAGGACAAAAATCGGTGAATTAATCGTTTAGCCTTTGTCGTTATAGCTTCTAAGTTCAGTTTGTTACCTATGTGTAATGTGTAATGCACATTTCTAGTTTCCTTTACAAAACCATTCCTCTGTTTGGAGATAAACGGTAAGGTGTGTAGCAGCCTTTTACGAAACCGGCACGCATTTTGCATTGGGATTATTAAGGAATTTAGTTTCGACTATTTTGGTGGGGTCTATTGACATATTCGATGGATATTTAGCTATTTAACCATATTTAGTTGATAATTACGCAATTAAAATTAAATTAAAAGTAAATAAACGAAATGAAAAAAATGAAAAATGCCAGCGAGGGAAATAAAAAAATGGCAGTTGTTAGGTTTTTATATAAAGGAAGCCACGTTTTGCGTTTAGTCGCCACCCAGAAACACTCGTCGTCTCTTCTTCCTCAATCTCTCCACCACTTTTCAAAACCTCTCACTCTCTCAATCTTTTCAATTTTGATCTCCAAATTTCCCAAAAAGAATGAGCAACGACAAGGACAGTTTCAACGTCAGCGATCTCACTGCGGGTAATTTCATTTCTCCGATTTCGTTGTTTGTCAAAAGTTTGGAGAAGCTTAATCTATTTTTCTATTTGTTTACAGCTCTTAAAGATGAAGATCGAGCTGGCCTTGTCAATGCTCTTAAGGTGAGTTTAGATATCTTTGATTTGAGAAAAGCCTATGGAGATATTGTTGTAATTGTTATAAGTTTGATTTCACAGAACAAGCTGCAGAATCTGGCTGGACAACATTCCGATGTGCTCGAGAGTCTGACTCCTAAAATCAGAAGACGTGTTGAGGTCTTGCGGGAGATTCAGGTTAGGGAACCATTTTATGAGCTCCATGTTATGATTTGGTTACCATTACCTTATTGTTCAATGGATTGTTGTATAATTGATATTGTATCTTGTGATTTGTATGCTTTTGATTTTATGATATTATATCTCTTGCTTGTGTAGTCAAGGATGATGAATGTCAATTTTTTGTTAAAGTAATCTGCAAATTTTTGTTGATTATATATGAGAATCCGTTTCTTTTAGGGCAAACATGATGAAATAGAGACAAAATTCCGTGAGGAGAGAGCTGCCCTTGAAGCTAAGTATCAAAAGTTATATCAACCTTTGTATACCAAGGTAATTGTTTGTGACTACAATCTATTTAGACTTGCGTATCTTGTTCTGTAATTTTCTTTGTTTGCAGCTGTTTTGGCTATAGTTATTTTTTTTTAATTTTCTACTGAAACTTGCTTGATTCATGGAATGTGCAGCGTTGTGAGATTGTGAATGGAACTACCGAAGTTGAAGGGGCTTTAGAGAATGCTAAGACGGACCAAGGAGAGGAAAAATCTGCTGAAGGTATTCACTCTCTCTCTTTTTACCTTTAATGATTCTTGAGAAAACAATTTTCTTATTTCACCTAATTGGATTGCAGAGAAAGGAGTCCCTAGTTTCTGGCTGACCGCACTGAAAAACAATGACGTTATATCTGAGGAGGTTGGTGTTGTAGCTATGGTTGTTCATGTAGAGTTATTTTATTTATGTCCATGGAAAATGACCAAGAGTTTTTTTTTCCCTTTGATATCAGATCACGGAGCGTGATGAAGGGGCACTCATATATCTTAAAGATATTAAATGGTGCAAGATTGAAGAACCAAAGGGTTTCAAGCTTGAGTTTTTCTTTGACCAGAACCCTTATTTTAAAAACACCCTTCTAACAAAGGCATATCATATGATTGATGAAGATGAACCTCTGCTTGAGAAGGCTATTGGGTAATTTTTGATACTTTCTTTTATTGTTTCATTGCATATTTCGTTATAAGTTGAGCTGCATAAGCTTTTACTGACCTATGTTCCAACATGGGATCTGTTTTTTTTTTTTTCTTCTCTCAGGACAGAGATTGAATGGTATCCTGGAAAATGCTTAACTCAGAAGATTCTTAAGAAGAAGCCTAAGAAAGGTGCAAAGAATGCCAAACCAATCACCAAAACGGAAGATTGTGAAAGCTTCTTCAACTTCTTCAATCCTCCCCAAGTTCCTGATGATGACGAAGACATTGACGAGGACAGAGTATGTTATCATTTGGTTTCCAAGATATGCCTTATTTGAACTATGTTTGGTTAAACTTTGTACTAACGTCGTCTGTTCTTGGTGCAGGCTGAGGAACTTCAGAATCTGATGGAACAAGATTATGACATTGGGTTCGTCTTCTTCTGAACATAACTCTGTATATCTATATGTTTCCCTCTATCTTTTTACCAACTGTATAAAAGCTATAGCTTTCATCTTTAATCGTAAAGTTATACATTTTTTAATATCTAATTCAAGTATTCTTTGGTTCATGCAGTTCTACAATCCGAGAAAAGATCATACCTCATGCTGTCTCATGGTTCACTGGTGAAGCTATTGAGGGAGAGGAGTTTGAAATAGACAATGATGATGAAGATGATATTGATGAGGACGAAGATGAGGATGAAGAAGATGACGAAGATGAGGAAGAAGATGATGACGAAGACGAGGAGGAGGAAGAAGTAAGCAAGACCAAAAAGAAGGTATTGAGTTCCTCTTTTTTATTTCTTCCTGTCATGGAATTACCTTTTTTGTGTTTGGTTACTAATTTTTAAAAATTGGGCTAAATGTTTATGCAGCCATCAATCTTACACAAGGTACATAGCCTATTTCCTCCCTTCTAATAGTATTTTTTTGTGAGTTAATCCTATAGTTTCTGTTAAATAATCTGACACCAATGAATTATAGAACAGTCATAAACCCATAGTACTTTTAAGTTCGACCATGATCACAAAATGAGAGAACAGAACATGACTCATGAATTAGGAGATACATTAGCTGAAACTAATTGATCAAACTCATTATGCATAATCATGTGAAATAATTGAAACTAAAGTTGAAACATTCTATGCATATGTGTAAGCTTAGACTAAATCTGGCAATTGCAAACCAGTGTGATAATGAGATAGATTAATATATATTGTTATTTTTGCTTAAATAAAATTGCAGAAAAGTGGCAGACCTCAGCTTAACGACGGGCAACAAGGCGAGAGGCCTCCTGAATGCAAGCAACAGTAAACAAAATCGAAAAATGGAAAAAGAATTTGGGTTTTGAGTGAAGTTTTATGTCATGGCTTAGTTTTTGCTTCCATGTAAGGCAAAATGTTTTGAGGACGGCTCTTAGGAGTTTCTCTGTACGCAAAGAGTGAGCTTTTTTTTTTTTTGTCGTCAATAGTGAGCTTTTATGAGGAGATATTTGATAAATTCTTTTTTATCTTTTTGTTTTTTTCGTGAATCACTGAGCTAAATCGTCGTGTGTTCACCAATTTTATTACCACTTGAATCAAGTCTCCTTTGGTTTTATTACCTTTTTATTAATAATATTGTTTTTTGTCGTTGAGATGTTTTAAAATTCAGATAGTGTTCGGCAAATCTAATACTAAAGCAATAGTTGTTGATTCGAGAGTCGATTAGTATTCAATATGGTCAAAGTCAAATTAATTACACCGTGACTAATATAGCATTACTAAGTATCGTTTCTCGTTAATAAATCAACTAATTGGGTGAATTAATTTGTAGACGTAAATATCGAAGATACACGAAAGTGACTCTTTATTAAAATACCAAAATATATATAGAGAGTTATTTTCTCAACAGTTGATTTTGCTTCAATGAAATAAATAATATATTTACAAGAATTGTAAAGATCATTGTCAGCTAGCTATATACAAAAATAATAATTAACAATGTATAATTATAACCACACAATATTCTTTCACATTACCTACCCTTTAGGTTATCAAACTACCGACGACAAATATCTGTCGTCCATTGAAATGTCCAACATACTTTTTACACATAGATTGTGACTCTCAATCAAATAGGGTTTCCAAATCAACTAGTCCAAATTGTCCAATGTGTTTGGAATAGTATCACAGAGTTGGCGCGAGTCGATACAACGACTTTAATATGAGTTCTTAACTAAATCACAATAATATATATATATATATATATATATAGTATATAATTGCTGTAAAAACAAAATTTTAAGGGTTTACTAAATGCTTGTTTATGGAATAGTATCATTATCAAGTGAATCCCAAACAAACTAACTACATAAAGACATAATCCAAATATCCAGATAAAAATATTGTTCTAAAGGGCGTCTTTTTATCTTTAGGTCATGAATGTTTGCAAGTTTTTAATTAGTTTTTGGATTATAGTTTTTGGTTTTTAGTTTTTGGTTTTTAGTTTTTGGATTATTCATTATGGTTTTTAGATTTGTATTAAAAAATAAAATTAAAAATTAAAAATACAAAAAAATAAGTCAAGTCACGTTAAAAAGTGAAAAACTACTCAAACATAGATTTTGGATTTTCTTTGAAAATTGACAAAAACTATCAAAATTTGGATTCCCTATTTTTTTGGAAAACCACTTTTCTCATAATCATGATTGACTATAAAGTAGATTTTATTAAAAACTAAAACTAAAAACTATTTCAAAATCTACAACCATTTATTTTAACGAGGGCTCGGCTCATTGGCTTGTATGCAATTAGTACGCCACTCTTTAAATATCACGAATTAACCCAAAAAATGAGGTATGTAGTATCGTTTTTTTCTAAATGTTTGTAATAATAATAATAGTAGTCTATAAAGTTATGTTCCCTCAAAAGATGCAACCTACCCGAAAAAAAGGACTGAAGCTACTTCACATTTAAACAGCCAATCATTTGATATCTTTTGACAAATGTGTCTTTTTAAGTCAAATTCTTCAATCAACGGATACATATAAAAACAACTCGCGTGGACAATAATAATTCAGCACTTTAATTTGATATCATTCAAGTTCCGATTTTCAAAGGAACTGACTTTCTATGAGTATTTTGCAAAAAAAAAAAAGAAGAAGAGAATGGTAAACAATAGTATTAATAGAATATTTAGAAAAAAAAAACAAAAATATAGTGGGAAAGATAGTGGTTAACAATAAAATATTAAACTTTTTATTTTAATACATTAGATATTAACGTTTTTGTGATAATCAGACATGTGCGAGATTACCAATTAAACACAAAAGTAAAGCAAAAAAATTTAACATTTTAAAATTTAAGTATAGTGCAAATGTAAACAACATACACACCATTTCATCTTTGTTTAGCATTTACGTTTGCAGTTAAAAGAACAAATTGCTTAAAATGTTTAAAGTCGTAAGTTTTTTTTATTTCTTTTTGTTGGCGTTTAAGGTCGTGAGTTGTTTTATATATATTGGAATAAATGGCAAAACGAAACCTGAATCGCTTTGTATGAGTCTGGGACTTTTGGGTTTTGAGCAATGGAGAGGTTTGAATTATTAAGCCAGATCATCCCGTTTTAAAATTTCCCATGCCGATACCATATGCATATTGTGAATGGATTCATAACGTGGCACATAATGTACCTAAATCTTGTCAAGACTAGGTATATGATACATTGTTTCAAGACATTTTAACTAAGCTTTTGAGTTTCTCAGTTCTTTTCCATAAACAATAGTCAACATTCTTTTCCTCCTCATTCGATAAGTAAGAAGCAGAATCTTCAAAAGTTCCACGTGTTCGAGTGTTAATATAGTCTTATAAATGCAGTTTATATAGGAGTTTTATTAATATATATATATATATATATATAATACTTGACTAAAGAAAAAAAAATGGTATGTATATATAATAGTATCATAAAAAGACCCTTATTTTAAAATTTTGATAGCCTAGTTTTAGAAAAAACAAAAGGTAGTAAAAAGTAGCTTTAGGAGGTTCTTCCTTAATATTAATTGGGTCAAAACTGCCGTCTTCCTCCAAAATCTTTAGTTCTGAATTTTCTGACCCCAAAGAAATAAAATACATGGCATTCCTTTCGATTTTATTTTGCTATCTTTTGATTCGTTTACTTACAATGAGCAATAAAATTTGAAAACATATATATTTTCTCTATTTTAAATGAAGTATCCCTCTATAGTTTTACACTCTAGAAAAACAATAACTCTTTCTCGTTTTTAAGTATAGAACCTTCAAAATATTCATCTACGTACTAAATTTTATTTACATGTAAAGTTGAAAATTCTTTTATAGACGACGATGAAGAGACATTCGTTAATCACACTAAAATCTAGAAAAAAAAATAAAATAATATATATATACATATATCATCTTTCATAAATATATATATATATTTATATCATTTATGAACTAAGCTCTTTAACAAAAAAAATATAATTTATGGACTATGAATGGTATTGCACAATCGACATATGTGCAATACCCTTTTGGAATTAATCTCATTTCTTACGAAAAGGGCAAAGAACCTGAATTTGGAAAGTAACTAGGTAGGTTCCTTAACTCTCCAAACTCTTGAATTTTCGTTTTCTTTATACATAGAAATGTCCTTTGTCGTTCGCTTTTTCCGTTTAACAAAAAAAAAAAGTTCAGTCAATTTGGGCGACGACGGAAATTTAAACTTAGCCACATAAATATAGGAATATTTTCAAAAAAAATATTATTTTTGGAAATATTATATTTTGCTTGGATCGACCGATATTAATTTAAAACGCACGATAATATATCTACAACTTGAAGTGGTACGGACGAAGAGTACAATTATTGATTTTGATTACCAAATTCAATTTATACGACCAACAATAATAAAATTAAAAAAAAAATAAAAGTAAATACAACGATATTTATTTTTACCTCTGAAGAAAAAAACTATATCAGTTTGTATAGAGAGATTGAATATTGGCTATTACAAAATTGTACGGTAATAACTAAAAAATAGATTGAAATAAACGGTCAAGACCGATTCACGAAATAGCGACGAACGGCTGAAAAATTTCAACAGTAAATAAAAACAAGAGGAGGACCATGGAAAACGATAGGAGCCGCCACACGCCAGAGTAACAAAATAGAATGTCCATCAATAATACTGTAATCATTTTGATTTAAATTAATTTGTAAGCGTAAAAAGGGAATATAAATATATAATTATATGGTTAGGAAAAGATCAAAACTTGTTGTCAGTGAACCAAGTCAGCAACAACCCTTCTGACTGCTTCTTGGAAGGCTGATTCGTCCCATTCATCCTACAAAATAATAATAATAAATTCCAAAACTTTTAACGTTGTTTTTTTTCCCCATGACTTGAGAACGTTTTTATTAGTCAAGACCAAACTAGTGGTTATCTACTTATCTTATCAAAATCACACTCGTAATTATTTAAACTCTTATCAATTAAATTTATGTGGAAGAGAGACATTCGACCTTTTAAATTTTATTGTATATATGCATACATAACACTCTCCACCTATCAAAAGAAATCCGACCAAACAATGCAATTTATTCAATAAATCTCATTAAATTGTAAAATAAAATATTAGCAAACATAGCAACTCTCTTTTTAATATATGGTATGCATATTGTCACATATAAGCCTATACCTTTAAGGTTTTAACTAATCAATAAATTAATTACAACTAAATCTTTATAACAAAAAAATCATTATAAAACATTCAAGATATTATTTTACCTTAATCTTGAGCCGTAAGCTCACAAGAACAACCGAAGTATCTCCATCTTCTCTAGCCCGGGTTCGAGCTTCTATTGATACTAAGCTCACATTGTTGATTTGCTTCAAGAACTCGAGAATCCTTATCAGCAAATCATCAACTCTAATGTTTTCTCCTCTTAGAACAACTATAAGATCCAAAATTATCTCTCTAGATGTTGATTCGGGTATATGTCTTATACGAATTTTAAACTTCTCATCGGGTCGTAAATTATTTTCAATTTCTTTTTCTCCGGGTAGCTTTGCCTCTAACTCTCGATTTCTCTCTAGTAGTTTCGAAATCTCTCCTTGCAAAGAAGTTAGTTGCTCCCTTGCAACGGTGAGGACCGATGCTTTGTCTTTCTGTTCGAAAAAGTTTAGTCATCACATTAGCTCAAATATAAATCATTGTTTCTTGAATTTTTTATAGCAAAATATATATATATATATATATAATCTTTTTTGTTTTAAAAATATTTTTTATATATATACAGATAATCATGAAATTTAAGAATTTTATTTTCTTAACAATGCCTTAGAAAAACTATAATTATTATGGAAAATAAAAACAAGGCCAAAGTGCTTATAGACTAATAATTTAATCAAATTTTGAATAGATTAATGAGTTGAAATCATAGTATATATTTGGAATTTAATTCACTAAAATTTAAAGACTCTATAACATACCTTAGTTCCCGGAGGAAGAAGAGATCTCAATGCTTGAAAGCTCTCATTAAGCTTCTCTCGGCGTTTCCTCTCCGATATCATATGATGCAACTGCGTTGCGGTTGGCCCGCCGATATAACGTCCACCGCCGCCGCTTGATCCACAGCTTCCATCGCCGCCGGTAGTAGCGTTTTCCCTAGCAAAACTCTCTCTCTGGGAAATGTTAAGCCTATTGTAAAACGAAATCGCTCTTTTCATCATACTTTGCCTCCGCACACTAGTCGCCGGCGGCGCTCTACCGATCACACGGCTGCCGCTAATCATGTTATAATATCTCTTAAAAGCGGTGGCTCTCCCTTTTCGCTGCGGCGAGGAAGAAGTAGACGGAGGACTTGACGACGCCGTTAAAACCGCTAAGATAGCTTGCGTGATTGCTTCCTCCTCACGTTCACGGTTACGGAACAAGGGCTCTTGTTGTTTCTGTTGATGGATCATATTGATCGGAGCTAACGCCGGATGTGACGGAACGTTGACGGCGTCAGTCGCCGTTGAAGGTTTAGGGATGAGTGGGAATAAGAGAGAGGAATATTCGGAAACGTTTTGGGGACTGTCTAGTGATCTAAGAGAAGAAGAAGATGAAGAAGGATGAGGCGGTGGCCGGAGATAGTCGGACTTGACCGGAGAAGACTTTCTGTTGAAATCTTCAGGGAACCATTCTCGAAGACTTGCTTCTATCTTCATCTGTCGTTGAGTCAATATTGGAACATTATATTATATAGAGATTAGAGAGACAACGATATATCCATTTAAAATATAAGTAATAAGTACTTATGGGTTAAATTAATATATATATATATACGTTTGCATTCATACATTTGCAGCATCATACGTCATTCCGAGTTCGATCTCGCCGCTCCGGCAACCCATGAATATCACCGTCTGATCAATAATACTCATTAATATATATATATATATATATATATATATATGTATTACATTTGGTTGGAATATTAATATGGAAATGAAAAAATTGTACCTGGATCCTAGCTTCCTGCGACAATTAATGAAACGAAATGAAGAGTTGATTATTAGTAAATTCGCTAGGTTTATGCATGATTATCATAATGGATAAATTTGAAATTAAAATGGCGTTATTATAGTTATATATCAATAAGGACCTGGTAGAAGAGACGTTGTGCGTCGTTAAAAGCAAGTCTTTGAATATCTTGTGGTCGAATCTCTACGTATGGGAGATTGTTCATGAACGCCATGCTTGGGACATGCCTGAAATTAACATGTTAATTTATTATATTATCTATTACTCATCAACAACTCAAACATGTGTTATAAAAAAAAGAACTCAAAACATTGCATGTGTAATAATTTTACCCATTTTGGAGAGGGATAAGGGATTGGCGATACTGATGGAACAAGCTTCTAGCTAAACTTCCAGAAGAAGAAGAAGAAGGTTCTTCGGGAGATTCAAAGTAATATCCATCCATTGATATCAAATAGCTGCGGCTCAAAATCAAATGCATCATGTGATTAATTAAAACCCATATACATTATTAGAGAATGAACATATATGTGTAATTTGTAAAGAACGAGAATGAGGAAGATGTGATTATTACTTAGAAGGTCGAGGGAAGTAATAGGACCAGAGACAAACGTAAACACATCGGAAAGATTGAGCTAGCGACCCGATTAACTGTTTCCGGGTATTCGGATCATCCGTTAAGAAGATTGCGTCCATGTAGGATGACTACACGTGTCACTTTCTCTCAATATGATTGAAGATTATGAGAAGTGAAGATGAATAAGAAGAAGAAGAAGAAGAAGAAGAAGAGGAGGAGGAGGTGATACTTAGAGCTTCATTGCTTAGCTTCTGTGACCAGAGAGAAAGATAGAGGGAGGGAAAATTATAAGTTCCATATAAATTGTCTTATTTCAAAAATTGTAGAAAATATTAAAGTGGAGAAAAGTAGAGGGAAGAAGCAGCCAAAGGAGAGAGACTGAGACAGAATTCAGAAAGAGAGTCAAAGTCAAATGGTACAAAGTTTTGAAAAACGGTCAAGAGAGGATGGCAAATTGATTTATTTGTTTTTTTTTTTTTATCAACCTATCAAAGTTTCCATAAATAAAACTATATAAATGTTTCTCTAAAATATAAAATAATTAAAAAAAAACTCGGATAATTATTATGATTGTAATCTAGTAATTTATCTTGTTATCAAAACTAGTATTAGTGTACAAATATAATTATAGTTATATCAAAAAATTAACAATTAATTTATTGTTTTGACCAAAACTTTAATTTTAAAACTTACAAATAAAGTAAATTAAATCACTATGTTAAGCGAAGGTAATTAAAGGTTAAATTATTATCATTTATAATCTATTCAAGACGTCTGGATCCATATTTAAATAGTAAATTTTTTGGATTTTTTCAACCAAGTCTGAATCTGATTAACTTAATTTTAATATACGAATCCAATAAATATATATATATATATATATATATATATATGTAAACTCAAAAAAAAAAAAAAAAAAAAAGTTGTCTCTTAGTTAATCCACCAGGAATTCATATACATGTTAACAAGATCGACCAAAAAAATGACGTCTCAGGATTTGTTTATCAAAGGTCAAAAAAATGAAAAAGATCGTACAGAGTTATCTAACTATTTGTCGATTAATGTTGAAGAACCTTTACTATTACCACATATAGTATAATCATGTGAATTTTATTGTAGTTCGTTTACTTTTCTCTCCCTTTTCTGCTTATAGCTTCTAGATTTATCTGTCTGAATATTTTAGTACTGGTAATTGTTTTATGTCTCCTTCCCAGAATTGAGAATATATACAAACCCTACCTTATATAATATAACAAAAAAACCACAAGCTTCCAGAACTTATAACCAACCCACTTTTCTCAACTATATGCTGCCCTTTTTTTTTCTTTTTTTTTTAAGATATCATTTTATTTCTTTTTCTTTTTCGTTTTCACGAATGTTTTTTCTTAATTAATATGGTACCTCTTAATTAATAAGGTATTTCATTTTTCTTATAACTACAGAAATCCAAACCATAATTCAGAGTGTTTTTTTTTTTTTTTTTTAGGAATTTATGTTAATTGTAGTGTGTTCGAGAAGAAGATATCTACAGCAAAAATCAAATCTTGGTTTTGGAACAAAAGAAGATGACGACTAAATTATTGATTTTTCATTGTTATAAATTTAAACTTTGAAAACACTTTCTTACAAAGTTAGGCTTCTCTTATTATCGAATCCAATAAAGAAAACTACAATGCAATTTGGATTTTATTTTCTTCATAAAAGATGTAATATTTTATTTTTTCAAATAAAACATTAAAAAGTATCTGACTTAACAAAAGAAATTTAATCTTTTTGATTCGTATGTACTATGTATCAACCAGCTTCAGTCAAAGACTCTGAAGCAAACAGAGGTTTCTACCAAGATGGGCCTCCAAGCCGAGAAGCCCATATCACAATTCAAGCCACAACAAGTAACCGTTGCAGTTGTACCTGCAAAAGAAGACAAAAACAGAGCTGATGCAGAGAAAAGAAAGGGACGTTTGAAGCAAGTCAGTACGGCTCCTCTCACACTCCAAAAACTCCTTTAATCTCTTACAAACGTGTGAAGCTTGACAGGGTGTCAACAACAACTATTAGGGTTTTTAGCTAAAGCAGCCTCGATATATAAAGGCTCTCTCTTTGTAACAAGAATGTTAAGTTGAAATGAAATTAAAACCCTTTCTCAACTCAATCTCTCTTTCTCTCTGAAATCTTGTTTCTTTCATGGTATCAGAGCTATGGAAGGAACTCAGCATACGCTTTCTCCTTCCTCACTGAACATCTCTCAGTGTGTTACATTGAAGCTCTCTTCAACAAACTACTTACTATGGAAAACTCAGATTGAATCTTTTCTCTCAAGCCAACAGCTGCTCGGATATGTCACCGGAAGTACTCCCAAACCTTCCCCTACTGTCACAGACCGAACTGGAGAAGTTGTTGCAGAAGTTCCCAACCCAGAATTTCTGAAATGGGTCACAAATGACCAAATGGTGCTTGCTTGGCTTTTTGGAACTCTCTCTGAAGAAGCTCTGCGTGTGGTCTATGGCCACCACACATCTCATGAGGTATGGTCCTCTCTTGCTGCAAAGTTCAATAGAGTCTCCACCTCCAGGAAGTATGATCTTCAGAGACGCCTTAATAATGTTGGAAAAGAAGGCAAAACCATGGCTGAATACTTGAACGAAATCAAGATAATCTGTGACCAACTAGACTCCATAGGGTTTCCTGTTTCAGATCAAGAGAAAATCTATGGTGTACTTAGTGGTTTAGGTCCAGAATATGAGTCTATTGCAACATATATTGAGAACTCAATGGATAACTCTCCTGGACCAAACTATGAAGATACTGCCTTCAGACTCACTAATTTTGAAACTAAGCTTCTGAAGTATCAAGTTTCAGCCGAGGTGACTCCACATCTTGCTTTTACTGCTGGAAGAGGCTACTATAACAGAGGCCGTGGTGGTTACATAGGTCGTGGATCTTACTCCACCCGTGGAAGAGGTTTTCATCAACAAATAAGCTCAAACTCGGCAAATAACTCAACTGCTGACAGACCAACTTGTCAAATTTGTGGAAAATTTGGTCATGCTGCTTACAAATGCTTCAAACGTCCCTTTCTTTTCTCTGCATCAGCTCTGTTTTTGTCTTCTTTTGCAGGTACAACTGCAACGGTTACTTGTTGTGGCTTGAATTGTGATATGGGCTTCTCGGCTTGGAGGCCCATCTTGGTAGAAACCTCTGTTTGCTTCAGAGTCTTTGACTGAAGCTGGTTGATAAAATCTCAACCAGCTTCAGCTTCAGCTTCAGCTTATCTAAGCTTCACTTCAACATGTTCCCTCTCAGCTTCAGCTTGCAGATATTTTTACAAAATCTCTTCCGCGAGCAGCCTTCACTTCTCTAAGGTTCAAACTCGGCGTTGCCTTCCCGCCTACGCCTAGTTTGAGAGGGGCTATCAACCAGCTTCAGTCAAAGACTCTGAAGCAAACAGAGGTTTCTACCAAGATGGGCCTCCAAGCCGAGAAGCCCATATCACAATTCAAGCCACAACAAGTAACCGTTGCAGTTGTACCTGCAAAAGAAGACAAAAACAGAGCTGATGCAGAGAAAAGAAAGGGACGTTTGAAGCAAGTCAGTACGGCTCCTCTCACACTCCAAAAACTCCTTTAATCTCTTACAAACGTGTGAAGCTTGACAGGGTGTCAACAACAACTATTAGGGTTTTTAGCTAAAGCAGCCTCGATATATAAAGGCTCTCTCTTTGTAACAAGAATGTTAAGTTGAAATGAAATTAAAACCCTTTCTCAACTCAATCTCTCTTTCTCTCTGAAATCTTGTTTCTTTCACTATGTGGGGACCATAATGATTTTATATTAGTCATGAGCAAGTAATTGGATTTACATTTGTTGTGGACGTACGCGTATCATCTAAGCAATTCAACTTATTGAGAAATGAGAACTAGTAGCTATTAATAATTTGATATGTATATACTCACTCGGCTGCAGCGATTATGGGTAAAATAGTACGGTCAAAATAGGAGTATTAAAAAGTATAAATAGTTTAAAATATACTGTAATTATTAAAATTCTGTAAAATATGAAAGCAAAATTTGAATATAAACTACATAATTTCAGTTTGTATATATATGTAAAGACTTAGCATGCATAATTGTGAAACCAGTAAAAAAAAAACTCGGAGGGAGTAAAAATTAGAGATAATGGAGTTAGATTAGAGAAGATTTGACTTCAAGATGGAATTTGAAAGTAAATACTATTAAATAAAGATTGGAAATGGTTTTACCGGTGAACATGCTGTTTTTATTTGAATTCCTCAAGCCAAATACAATTGGAAAAAATCAATATGTGATTCGACAGTAATCTTTAGTCTTATTTTTGTTATGGTTTTTTGCATGCCAATAGATCATCTTTAGTTAGGTAGCAAGTCTATTTTCTTTAAGTGAGTCATCATTTTTTTCAAGTTGTAAAATTAATATCTAGATAGCACATAAGTTCTTTTGAAATGATATCTTTCATTTTTAACCCAACAAACAAAAATGATAGCTTTCACAAATTTTCCGATATATGATATTTTACGTCGTTTAAACTTTTAAAGTCAGAACCGTTTTTAAGTAATGTTATTTGGTTGACTTAATATGTAATAAATTCGCGATTTTATAGATTAATCATGTGTATACACATAAGAAAAAAAGCTAATCGAATGTTTTCACATCCACATGTCGTTGGACGAAGAAATGCTTCTTGGAAAAAACCACAATATTATAGTTTTCCCTAATATAATATAAGAAAAAAAGCTAATCGAACGTTTTCACATTAGTATCAATTAATTTCCTAAAACTAAAATTTAGAGATTTTCTCTTAACGAGTTACATTTAATGCACCGCTCGCTCTTCACTTCACATTACGACAAGACTCGTTCATCTCATGCACTTGGACTTTGACACAACAATATGAACAAAATAGTGATTAAAGAAAAACTTAAAAGATATTTGTCAAGGTAATTTTATTTTGCATTATTCTCCCTGCATGTAGTTTAGTAATGTAATAATAATAATGATTCGATGGTGAGACTTATTTTTTCTTAGTCCATTTTGGAACATTCAATATTTTTTCTTTTTTTGGGAAAAAACATTAAAAAAAGTTATTATGTTCTTAAAATTATCACCAGAAATTTATTTGTTTGGAAATATTGAGAATGGCTAGCTTCTAGACTAGGGGTGGGCATAAAACCAAATATCCGAAAACCGATCCGAAACTTATCCGAAAAATCTGAATCCGAATTCGAAACCGAACTAAATAGTTTTAAAATTCGAACGGATAATAAATTCTCCTATCCGAAATTATCTGAACCGAATCCGATCCAAACCGAAAACCGAATGGTATATCCGAAAACTCGAAATAAAATTAAATATCCAAAAATTAGTTACATTTAGTCATAATTTTATATCCAAAAACTACCAACTAACAAAAATATTTGAAATAACCTAGATATCCTAAAAAATTTAAGTTATATTTGTTAAAATTATACAATTTTTGTAAAATATAACCAATTTTTGTTAAAATTAAACAAATTTTTATTTATTTTTCTTTTAAAAATAATCTGAAACCAATCTGAACCCGACATCTATCCGAACCTAATCCGATCCGAAATCCGAACGTCGAGGCCTATTCTAGACTATTGCCAATTTGCCAAGCTGCTTAAGAGTAAATATTGCAAATTTGCCTGCCACTTCCGTTCTTTGGTTTTGCATTCTTGATAACGAACAGCGTGTCGTTTCAGTAAAACAGCGCGTAGTTAATATTTACGCTGGGCTTTATTAGTCAACATTAGGCCCAGAGCTTGCGTTTGATATTGGGACCAAATATTGGAGGCCCACTGACTAACTTTTCTTTTGTTTTTTTTTTTTTGGGCAAAAACCTTTCTTTTGGTTTAGAATCGACATTTCCCATGTTGAGTTTGACAATTTACTTCGAAAATCTACACGATGGTTCGATTAACTAATTTTATAATTTACAGTCTACTAACTTTAATTGGCATGGAAATGATTATGAAACATCTATTGTGACAAAATAAAAACCTAAAACATTTCGTTTAAAGAGTAAAATGTATTTTACGCTTTTTCAATTGGAGTATATTTTAACGCTTATTTATTTATGATTATTCAGTATCTAGAATACATAATTTGGGTTGGCAATTACATGAAAACGATAAAATATGCAAGGGAATCTCATGATTATTTTTTCAGTATGATTTATTTTTGATAAAATATATTTTTAGTAATGATGCAGAGAGATTTTGAATTATAATCATAAAATAATTAGATTGCAACCTCTAAACATTTCAACTTTTCACATAATATAACGTTTGAAAATTTTGCTAATGATAATATAACGTTTACATTGTATGATAATATACACAATATATTATACTCTCTCTGTATCACAAAGATTGATTTTTTGAGATTTTATCGTTGTATCAAAAAAATTGATTTTTTTAATAAATTTAATATATTTATATTTTCAAAATCAATTAACTACATAATATTTTTAATAGTTAATATGATTATAGTTATTAAAAAAAAAAATAGAATAAAAAACAACTTAAAAATAATTTTTTACTATTTTCCAAGAATATTTATAAATTTTTTTAATTTTGGTGAAAATATCAGAAAATCAATCTTTGTGATACAGAATAAGTACTATATAATAAGATATTCTGTACATTTTTCATCCTCTTCATATAATATAACGTTTACATTGTACAACAATATACACAATAAATATTCGTTTTTTTCTATTAGAAATTAGGTTGGAGATTCCTTCGCTTCACAAAGCTAATGGCTGCAACTTTCATTATATGCTTTCCACTTTCCATGACGTTTTTGTCGTTTTATTGGTTTTGCTTGATTAAGTTAATCGCAGTCCTTTTTAACAAGAAATTAATGGAATAGTTTATATATACTTTTTTTTTTGGGGCAACTGGAATAGTTTATACTAATGACCAAACTAATGTATTTTTTTTCTTTTTTCAAACCAATGTATTTTAAAATATAATGTTAATTATAATATGATTTAATTTATGGGAGTATTTAAGTGATCAAAATCTTAAAACTTATAACAGAGAAAGGTGAATCCAAATACTTTTAGCAATATTATAATAAAGATCAACTGAATAGATTAGTCAAAAAGGAAATATCACTAAAGCAGAAAAATATATTTACTGAAATATATAAGTTAATTATGTAACTATGGACTAATATTAGCAAATAAAATTGGAAAAAACAATTCGATAATTGATCTAAATAAACATCCGAAGCTAAACAAAATGAGAAAAAGGGAAAAGAAAAATCCGATCCTAATGCAACCAATTATACGTGGATTTCGTTCGACCAAGATCTTCAAAGTACACAACAATAATATTAAAAATTAAGCCGAAAAAATAATTTAAAAGAAAAACAGAAAGGAGGCTAGAAGTGAGGATGTCTCCTGCTTTCCCGCAGGCACTAACAAAAAAAGGTTTGGGGACATTTCTCAAACATAATTATTTATTATTTGCTTTATTAAATGTACAATCTGTATGTCAAATATTTCCTTACAAAAAGATAGTTTTCACATTTAGACTTGCTTTCGAATCTTATGATCATGTCCTTCACTTTCCTAACAATTCCCACTTTCTTACTATAATTATGCTTTCATTTTATGTATTATTTTTTGGTTAATTATGTTGCAAAAAATTAAGGTCCCTTACAGAGGAAAGTTTTTTCGTTTGTGGAGCTTTTATTTATGTTCTCATAACCAAAATTCTATCACCGAAATATAAATTAACTTTAGAATATAGCCTCGTGGAAGTTTTAGTAATATATGAATCAATGAAAAGCTTGGCTAAACGCAGAAAAAAATAAATAAATAAAATAAACAAATCTACAAAGTGACGATGAGAACGACTAAAAATATAACTAACTACCATTAGCGTCGAAGTCGCTGGCTGACCATGCTCTGAATCTCTCGGTCCAGATTTCAATTCTAGTGGCATCGGTGGCGGATCAAACGCACATGACTCGGATAGAAACTATCTCTTTTGTTTTTTGGGAAGTTTATGAAAAAAAATTTCCGATAGTAAAAACAGTTTACTTACGGTTTTGACTGAAACAATCATTTTTCAAAATTTATCCAGTTGAAAAAATATGAAAAAAATATTTTGATGTGTTTTAGTCTGCAAGTATGGGACACGATAAAAATCACGTTTACGGAAATGCAGCAAATCAATGAAATAAAAAGAAGATATTGAGTATCGTAGACCACTTTAGACGATTAAAGAATTTCATTCAAGAAATGATAACCAATAGTGACAAATTCATTAGATTAAAAAAAATAACATAACTAATATGTTAGCGAATAAGGCTACTGTATCAATAGTATCGTCCAAATTCTTTTTTTTTTTTTTTTTTTAATTGTTCACTATTATAGTTGATTATGGATATTTAGTTATGTATTGTTTTGATGTGTTTTGAATGTACCAACTCTTGTATCATTTGTATGCGATTTTAAATTAATGAATGCAATAGATGTTAAAGAAAGAATTAATTATACTGTCTAACTCAAATTTATTTATTAAAATATATTTTGTCCCGGGGATAATATCATTTTGGGATCATATCTATATTTTCTCTCTACAAAGATGTTCCACCTCTGACCAAAATGTCTAACCCATCCTTCTTGTGATGAATGATAAGGAAGATATTGTAAAACTCCCATTTTAGCATCCTCGCAAAACTTTAACACTTCCATATTTTCTTTATCATAAGCTTCCCAATTGTCAAAATCTGCCGACCGTAAAAACCCTACCGCATAAAATACATCTTCGTCGGGTATAGCGGCCGACATCCGATCATTCCACCTTAAAAAAAGGAACCCCAAAAGTTAGTTACCAAAAATATTTCGGATTTAAATCTTTTTGAAATGATGATAATATAAATAAAATAAAATAGTGGTATCGATTTTAACTTACTTGTTGCGATTCATAGGATAAACAAGAACGGGACCGCTAGTGATATTATTTCTAAGGATAATACCCTTAAAAACGCCATAATCAATGTTTGAAATTTGAGACTTTGGAACAAAAAGATTAAGCCACGGATGTGGAACATCCCATTGGCCTTTGGACTTCAGGTTTAGCTCTCCGGTCCGAACCCGGTTTAAGAAGTCCATGTACGTCACATCTTTCTCATACATAAATCCTCTCACATAGTTTAAACTCTCGCTCAACTCCTCCATTTCCTGCATAATTTAAATAATTACATTAATATATATCAATTATGAAACCGTTACTTGATTTGTGCGTAACGATCCCAATTATAGACGTATGATTGTTCGTATCTTCGGACCTCGTTGACTGTGTGCTGAGAAGTTTCGTCGTAATACTTGACGACTTCGAGACAGTAGATGACACGATGTCGTTTGACCATTGAGACGATTCTCAAGTGATCGGACGGTGGATAATACGTGGATCTCCAGTTATCTGGTGGACCATGGTCCAACATAACAGAACCTTCTAAGAAATGTTGACCGTCCGTTTCTGATATCAATCGTTCTTGATCTCTTGTGAATTCGGAGAAATCTATGTATAGAAACCTTAACCACTTGGCCTGCATAAATCCAAAAATCATATATTTAATAAAAAGATTTCTTTGTTACACCAAAAAAAATGATTGCATAATTTACTAATTTAACATACCCTTTTCGGAGCTGATTCGAGTTTAATTCTGGCTCTTGTTATAATTCCGAATTGACCCAAACCTCCTAACACGGCGAAGAAAAGATCCGAGTTCATGTCTTTGGAACAAGTTGCAAAATCTCCTTTTCCTATAAATAAAAGTAAAATTGTGACCCAATTAGGAAAGGTTTAGTAAACTCTTCAACAATCTTGAACCGTTAAATAAGAATATATAAAGACCCACTATCATAATTTATACAACAATGCAACGAGTTTCAAATAAAACTATATATCCTTGTTTTGAGACTAAAGTGCTAAAGTCGGTCTCATTAAATTATGTTATCACCAAACCAAACAATGGAACTATAAAGTCTTCGTAAGCTAACTACACTTGAGACCAACAGTATATGTATTCATCTGTGTATACGGATGCATATGTGGACACAATGGGTACAGCTATCATCAAAAGATTGACTGTTTACTTAAATCCATTACACCTGTTTAGGACCAAACGTTATGAACTTTGGAGATTTGTCCTTATGCCACAAGAAACCTCGTGAAAATCATGCGCGTGGGACCATTTTTGGTTGATTTTATTTTGTTTTTTTCTTCACCGGGTTTTTATCATTTATGAGCAGTTACATCATTTATGACCATGAAAATTTCTTAGAAATCAGACTCGATTCGTCGAAATTTTCAAAATATGTAAAGAAATTACCAAAAAGAAGTTTCAAAAAAACATTGTTGTTAGATCAACTTGTAATATATGTTTTCAAAAGTCTAGAAAGAAACATAAAATCACAAATTATACTTGTATTTTTTTTTAAATCAGATACTAGCAAAAATTTATTTTTATCAAGATTATAATGAATCTTCTATTACTATAACAGCTATAATGCTAAATCTTCAATTGCTAATTCGAACTTTGCATTAATATGTACATGTTTGTAATCTAATCCAAAAAAATTACATGTTTAATTTATAAAGAGAAGTTTTTTTTTTTTAGACAAGAAGAAATAACTTTATTACAAGCACATATTTTCTACTTATGTATTTGGTTTCCAATCTCGGCGAAAAAAAGAAGAAGAATATGCGATTAGATTAGATGTGTGAAAAGAAGAAAAGCTATCAAACAATTTCGAAAGATAAATAGTAAAGGGACAAACGAAACAAAAACAAAATAAGAGCATAACCAAAAGTGACCGCTCAGATCTAAAAGAAAAGACGAAAAACGTACAAAGCAAAAATCATTATTATTATTGTAAATTTAGATACGAAAGAAAAAGATCATGGTACGTACCAGTAATAACATCCATCTCTAGAACATTACTGATCTGTGGACCGTACCGAAACGTTTGTCCACTAATCCCGCCGTTAGATAACGTTCCACCGACCGTTAAATACAAATAATCCGTCCAAGAAACAGGTGTTAACCCTAACTCCAACGTTTTATTCAACACCTCAATCCATAGAAACGCACCGTCCACGTCAGCATATAAACCGGTCCTAGACACCTTGATGCCTCGATCCCGTTTTACCATTGACCGCATGTTGATCACAACACCGTCTTTAGCTGCGGCTTGGCCACGGAAGCTGTGTCCGTGGCCACGAGCGGCTAAAGTGAAAGAGGATTGAGAGTCATAAGAGAGTTTTATGAGATCGGTGATGTCTTCGACGGATGAAGGGTTTAATACGGCGGAGGGGAGGATTTTGGTTACAAGGCCAAAATCGGTGGCGGCTGATTCGACGGAGGAGGGAGCGGTGGTGAGTTTTCCGGCGAAGTCGTTGTTGGAAAGGATATTCCATGGTTGTGATGATGTGTTGGTTGTGATCGGAGTTAAAAGAGTAATGATGATTAATACTGTTAGTACCAGAAGATGAACTTGTGAGCGAAAATTATAACTCGCCATATTTTTTTTTCTGAGAAAATAAATGTTTTTTTTAATGAACACTTAAGCTTAATTGATTGTATCAATGAAGAGAAGTAGATGTATATTTATAGCCACGCATGGAGACACATGTATTGTACGGTTTTTATTTTCTTTTTTTAGTTTGTGTGTGTTATTTTGTTTATATAGTAAAAAAAAATCAGTGAGCACTGAGCAGTATATCTTCTGTGTAAGTTGTAACTAACGAACTCATTTAACCCCACTTTTATTTATTTGGAAACATTATTCTTTTGTAACTTATATTTATTTTCTTTAAAATAATAACTTATATATATATATATATATATATATATATATATTTTTAGGAGGTTCCGGTGACCCCAGTAAAATTGTTACCTGATATATAACTATGGAGTTCTGTATTTTTAAATAATGATACTAATATATGATATAATGTAATACACAAAAAAATAATTATTATAAGAGAAAAGTCCATGATAAATATCACAGTCACGTGAGAGTCTAATAAAAAACCACTGGTTTCACTAGACAATAGTATTTAGCTGTTTGAACACGCACGATGTCGCTCGCTAGTCAACTGGTTTTGCAAAATATTCCAGAGTCCATTTTGTACATTACTACATTGATCATTTCTGTGGTAATTTCACAAGTTGTGATAAGAGAAATTAAATTTAGCATTCACATCTAAAAATTAAAATGTACATCCTTTTGATAATCGGGTCATGCTGTTTGGATGCCATGAATAGAAATCCAGATATTAATTTATTCATAAAATAATCTTATAAAAAGAAAAAAAAAAAAGAAAAGGAAGATAAAATCATAAAATTAACATATATTGTAATGTGTCATCATCACCACCTCTACCATAATCACATCATAAGCGTGAGTCCGTGATTAGTTGTAAATGGCAAAATAGAGTTGATGGGCACGTACCATAATCATCATAGGGATTGGAGATTAGCCTTAGATCACCATGGTCCATGTACATTGTACATCCTTTACCCACGGACAGCGAATCCTGGCCCTCGGATCTATAAAACTTATATCAGAATTTGGCTATGTTTTTCTTTGGCTACGATTTAAACTCTGCCTAGAAGTAGAAGTCTCTTTAGCCTAATGGTTATCAAAAGTTAACTAATACTTTTACATCTAGAGATTTGGGATTCGAATTCCAGATAATACAATTTATTATTATTTATGCAGATTAATAGAAGCAAATTTATTAGAGATCTTCGGTGTAGCGCTAGTAAAATCGTTAGCCTGAATGTCATCTCATATGGTAGAATTTTCTATTGTTTAATCATCATTTTAACAATTGTCATAATTTATAATCCAAAAATAATAAATAAGTGTTTATAAAAAAAAATAAAAAGATGGTTTGGGCATGAGCCACTTCATTGGTTTGCTGATGAGTTGCTGAGCATAATCTTTTGGATATGTTATGTTACCTGTCAACCGATTTTCTAATTAAGGAAGTTAATTAAGGGTATTTCATGTATGTATGGCATATACATTTCTTTTTCATAGAATTTATTATTATTATTAGTTAAGTATTATTTTTGATTTCTTCTCGTAGTTACTAGAGGAAAAGAGCAAAAAAGAGAAAATAAAATCTATAAATTCTATTATCATACAATCTGCGCAGGCAGAAAATGTAAGTAACTCTCATGTTAAGGTGTACCAATATAATCGAGTACGCATTTTTATTTTTATTTACTTTGAAGTTTGAACCGTGTTTCGATGGATTCAAATCCTAGCACATGTTACAACCACACGGACAGATATAAAACAAGCGGCTATAACTCATATACTTCAAAATATCTTATTCAAACAAAACGGTTACAAACCGTTTAAATAATGTATGATTCACAATTATTTGTTTAGTTCGCTAAACAAGCATTGAATCGTGTTTTGTCTATGTTTAAATAAATTATTTATTCGAAATGGTCTTTAAATTAAAAAATTGAAAATTGAAAATTTTGTATACAAAGTTTTTTTATAAAGAAGGGTCGACGGGTTGTATCCCCACCCAAAGTTTCAATTAAGTGTATATTTTCATGAAACTTTAATCTCGGGGTATATCTACACCATACAATTTTTACGGGTTGTATTTCCACCCAAAGTTTCAATTAAGTGCGTGTCTCCATGAAACTTCAACACTGGGGTGTAACTACACTATACAACTTTGAAAGGGTGAATCCCCACACAAACTTTAATTTAGGGCTATTTCTCCATCCTCGTTAATGAGTAATGATGTCCGTTTAATCTTCTGACACTTAATTATATTTGAAACCCATAAGCTAATCACTACCAAACCTTCTTTTGATATCAAATATCAAAAACAAAAAAAAATTAACCTCAAACCATAGGCATGAATAAATAAAAAGACGATAGGGGAAGAAGAAGAATAGACGTGAGAAGAACTCGAGTATTATGATGACTATCATATAATGGCTTGAGTGTTGTCCTCCATGAGAAATTGAATTCTGGCATCCGAAATATCAACAAAGAATTAGGGTTATTTGAATCTCTTACTTTATCACAACACTTGAATCGAAATTCCCTCTTTTGGATCAACACATGCAAAGAAATCTATATATCCATGTTCTTCATTTCATTGTGTTATTCGTCTTCGTTCCCGTAGATTATTGGTTAATATTAATTTTATCCAATTAAGTGTCAAATTAAACGAAAATCGTTACTCATTAACGACGATGGAGATACAACCCAAAATAAAAGTTTGTGCGGGGATTTTTTCAAAAAATTTCTTGTAAATATTCATAACTTGTATTTACAATAGGCACAAAACTTAAATTGGTTGATTTTGATTTTAATCCAGTTTAATATCAGATTAAGCAGATATGGTTAGTTAATATGAAGATGTAACCCTAAATCAAAGTTTGTGTGGGGATTCACCCTTTCAAAATTGTATAGTGTAGTTACACCCCGGAGTTAAAGTTTCATGGGAACACGCACTTAATTGAAATTTTGGGTGGGAATACAACCCGTAAAAGTTGTATGGTGTAGATACACCCCGATTGAAGTTTTATGGAGATACACACTTAATTAAAAATTTTGATGGGGATACAACCCGTAGACCCTAAAAAGAATACTATTCAAAATATTTGTCACCTTTTATAATCATATCCGCTTGTTTTGAAAACATTTATCTTTTTTTCACCATAATAATTTATTTATTTTTCAACAATTATAAAATTTTCTTACCATTTTTTATATTCTTTTTGGATAATATTTCTCATTGATATCCCCTTGTTGATGATGTTTCCTTGTCAAAATTAGGTCATCATCAAAAGAATCTATAAGATCTTCTTCCTCTGAGGTCTGAATAGTTTATAAACTTTTCTTCCTCGCGGCTGTCGAAAAGTGTCGTTAATTATAATATTAAAAAGAATTATATAAAATAAACTTATCTTTAATTATATCAAAAGAACAATTGTAGGCTAAACTTCGTAGATTCGTGCTTAATCATTGTGCCGAATACATGGAATATCCTCAAGATTTCGTTCTGTTTGCTTCTTTTGCCACATGTTAACTTGCTGTCGCTACAAATTTATTATTTATTACTTTTATGAATGTTTTATTGATTTTTAATAGTGAACTGAAGTATCTTAAACATCTACCTGAAATATCTTAAGCAATTATAACAAGATAAGATGAGTATAATTAGGAGGAATACAAAATAGTTAAGCTCAGTGGGAATTGATATACTTAATCATTTATTTCAATTTGATATTCAATTTTATTTTATCACATATTATATTGACACCCCCATTCAGTATTTTCATTAGGTTTTCTGTTTTCACTATATATTTATATTATTTTTTATTCCGACTATAAAATTATATTTTTATTAATTTTGTCTCATTTAAAAAAAAAAAATTTCCCACGATATAATAACCATGTATTGTCTTCGAAATTGATATACATTTATTGGATAGATAAAATAGAATAAATTTTCTTCATTTTAATGAAAAAAAATATGGATGATTTATATTCTTATTAAACTTAAATATATATTTTAAACAAACGAACCAAAGAAATATTATATATCCAAAAAATTGAATATATTGTTGCTACTTTATTTTTTTCATTCAAATAAATATTTTTGATGTTTTGAAAAAGATAAAATTGAATAAAAATTTATGTTTTATTTGCTAAAAATAAGCATAATAGTAGTCATTATAAAAAAGTACTACATCATAATCATATAACTAGTTACATTATGTAATATTTGGTTTCCGTATCAAAAATAATATGCATTTATCAATACTTCAAATACAAATGTTGGAAAAAAAAATCCTACAAATAACTCGATATCAAACCATATTGGACATTTATAAAACTTAAAATCACATTAAAATATTCATTTTATTTTTGCACATATATCCTTTCTCTGATAACATGGTTAATTTAATTGTATCGATAAAAAATGTGTGTTAATAAGAAAAAGAAAAAAAACAAAAAAAGACATTATACCCGGACAGCAAAACCGTGCCAGACGCACGTGTAGTTGTCATTTTCTTTCCTTTTTTACAACTTCGTGTCGCGAAAATAATTTACAAACGATGACTTAGTATTATTTATTAAATGACGACCCAAACGACAAGTGATTAACGGTGCTAAACACATCTTATTTAAAAACTGAAATAAAACTAAATTTGGCCCCTCAATAAACAACAATAGTTAACTGGAACCTGCAAATTTTGAAGATCTTTTCTTTTTGATAATTAATTATAAAGATCTTTCACTCGAATTTTATTATCATGTTTGTCAGCGACCTTCACTGTAATAGTAGTAAGTCAGGATGCAAAAACAAATACAAAAAAAAAAAAAAAAAAAAGAGAGGTAAAAGAAAATCATTTAAATTTCGTTAGCTGTTTATAGGTTGTAATAATGGAATTGGATTGGAGAAAAATCAAAAGGAAACAATATAGGGAATTAGGGTAATGATTTCAATTCGTGGGCACATTTTGTTATATTCGCATCTCTTTAGATGTAAATAAATAAATAAGTACTATCTGAGTTGTCTTAAACCTTTATTTGGCCATGCATCATCATGCTCCTTATATGTTCCCTTCGTTTATATTATCCATTCATCATTATAAGTTTTAACTGTGCAAGACGCATGTGCGCAGCACCTCCTCAATAAGTAAAGAAGATGTACTTTTCTAAATTCTCTGATAAAGGGGTCGGCGAAAAAAATGGATTCTTATAATTAGCCAACGTTAGTGCGATCTAAGCAAAAATTAGAGCCCCCTAGAGCTTAATTTCTTGCGGGCGTGTGCAAAAAAAATCATTCCCTTTTATTTATTAGGTTGTGAAGCTTTTGGGTGTAATGCTTTTTTTTTCTTTTTTAAGTTTGTGGAAGAAATTTTTTAATGAAAAATCAACAAAAACTTAGTGTTTCTATAAAAAAAAAAACACACACACACACACATATATATATATTCATGTGCATCTATAGATGCAAACTATACAGAAACACATTTATAGACAATGCATCTTCTCATGTGAGTCAAATTTAGATATGGATTATTGTGCGCGTAGTATGATAACATCATTCACTAAATCTTGAGAATTTTTTTTTTTTTCTTTTGCAACAATCTTGAGAAATTCATAACATCATTCATATATGTACATGCATAATGCATTAGTATTTTTGAAATTCAAATTTAGATTACATTTTAAGGGGGAGTGAAATTAAGCAATATTAAGCAATGATATGGCTTACGTGGCAGATGATTGGATATATAGTTAATATACCAATGTAGATGGGATCAGAAATATCATGTAGATTTTAACCCCCACCCCAAGTAAAAGCTGTTTAAACTTGCCACGTGGTCTGGGCAAAAAAACCGAACCGGAACCGATCCGAAAAAACCGGTTCGGGTAGGGTATGGGTATTATCAAATTACTCTATTGGGTAGTAGATTGTGTTACCCGTGGGTATCGGGTAATACCCGATCCGACCCGATACCTATACGGGTACCCGTTCAACCCGAAACTAACACTAATGTCTATGATTTTTTAGGATTTTTACTAAGGCTTTCAAATTTAAAGTTTAACCCATGAAGTTGATATTTGTTTTATCTTTTTTAATTGTATTTCGGGAGTGATCAATAGTCAAAACAAAGTCACTATTCATCTGTGTATTTCCAGTTTTAACTTCTACCTCTATGTTTTAGTTTCACATCGACTTCTATTTAAATTTGGTTTTGGATATTTTTTATTTTTTGTGAGTGTTGTCATTTGTGTATGTTATATTGCAAGTGTTTTCGGATAAATGAGTATATTATCGGTTATATTTCAAGTTTTTGGGTATATTCGGGTATAAAATACCCGAACCGATGGTATACCCATTTTTCGGGTATTTATAGGTTCTTCAATTTAAAACCCGAACCGACCCGAACCCGACAAGATCCAAACCCGACAAGACCCGAACCGTAACCGAACCGATTTTTTATAAATACCCTATTGGATAGTAAATATAGAAACCCGATAGATTCAAACCCGATAGGATCCTACCTGAACCCGGATCCGTTACCCATATGCCCAGGCCCGCTAAACTGTGACGGTTAGGTGTTTATTTACCAAACAAAGGTGCGATTAATTCATTTCTGATTAATGTATAGAGATGATTTAACAAGTCATCCCGACAACCACGTTTTCAACATTAAGTACAACAACAGATGATCACAGCCGACCAAAACTTGACGACTATAATACATACAAAAGAAAGTATATGATACACGTACCAAAACGTTATACGTGTGTCAGAAATTAAAAGCTTGCGCATGTACAGTTTTTATGTTTAAATAGAGAAATGTAACTAATAAAATGGAGGGTAAAAAAATTAATTAAGATTAATGTGGAAATGTTTTCATTAATATAGACATATTTAAAATAAAATAAAAATCTTAAAATATATAACAAAGTTATACAAAAACGAAAATATGATTTTCATGCTAGACCGAGCATGTGATTGACCAATTGCTAAAAGTTATTAATTGATTTGAATTTCTTAACTGGTGATAGTAAATCTATATTATAATTTACGAGTTTTGTAAATCAAAACAAACTGAGTTGCGAAGTAACACAATCAAAATGTGATGTGGATGTGGAAATTTAGTCCATACGATTATAATAATTTGGTTTGGTAATAAAAGGAAAAAGGAAAGTGAAAGTGGGGACTAAGGAGATTCATGCAGATCTTCGTAGGGATTCTAAAGTATAGTGGACCACTTCTTCGTTGCACATAGTTTTCATTGAACTGGTTTATAACAAATTATCCATTTAAAAGTCGAGATACCTATTAGCTGATATTATTTATTTAATGCAACAGATGATATTCAGATTTCTATATTTATTTTTAAATGAAATTGTTGTTCGAAGAGTTATGCGATTACATGAATATAATATGATGGAATGAGATAACTTTTATCATTTACAGCAAAAATATAATTCTTTATATACGGGAGGAGAATATGGATTGAACAAATATATTCCTCCATCGTTTATATTGCATTATTCATCCATATTTTATTCATGTTTATTTTACTGATTCGTCTTATTTTTATCTTATACACCTGGAAGGGAAATATTTTAATTCTATTTTCTACTGAATATTTGTATACAATTATTTTCCACTTTTAATGAATATAAAAGATTACAAACAACAACAAAAAGAAAACCAATGAAAACTGTTAAAAAAAAAATTATAGTGTAATTGCTAGTTGATCGGTCTATTTATTTTTGAATTTCAATATATGTATTCATTATTATATATCATTCAATACTAACAATTTCTTCTATTTCTTTTCTACATGTGTCTTCATTCTTTTAACTTAAATATTCTCTAGATTATATTTTCATATTTGTTTCATTCATATTATTCATAAATTGGTCACAACTTAAAATTATAATTTATCAAATAAATTTTAAAAACTGACTATACTATGCATGACTAGATCAACATAATATTTTAAGTCAAATAAAATCACCATCAAGTATTTTTAAAGAAATAATATGATAAATCTTCTAGTAAGAGAGAAAACAATATTATATCACAGTACAATATGATTGTTTTATATTTGTTCGATCTAAATTCCAATATACTAGTATGTTTTAAGATAGAAAACAAAATTTTCGTCAATTTACCTTTCACTTAATTTATGAATAAAATATAGTAAAAATGAAAAAATACCACATTTTTTTTGGGGGTCCTCTTATATCGTCCTTCTCCAAACTCGGGTTATGGACAAAAGAAACAAAAAAAAAAAAAAAAGAACCGAGAAGAAAATATCAACAATTTTATTGTAGGACAGCTCATGATCGATGATGTTCATATTGATCAAACCTATAGTTTTTTCCTCAAGTATTACCGAAAATTCATTGGTTACAAAACTGGTTCGCAAGGAGATAATTGGCGTGGTTAGTCTTCGCTGAAACCGTAGTGGCTGGTTAAAACTTAAAAGTATTTACTATCTTCAAAATTATAACTCTTAAATCATCAATACGTTAAGCAAATTGTTGCTACTGTTTCGGATCTCATGATGCCTGATTTCAAAGCCTTCAAAAATTATGGGTAACCTTTATTGCTAAACGATTGATTCTAAATTATTAAACCAAGCAGAAATCAATGTACTTGATCAACAAGAAACAGAATCGGACTAAACCATTAATACGAACGCTTATTATCACGGAAAAGTATTGTTTCATATTTCAGTCAACGAATAAACAACACTTAAAGATTATATCATATATAAATAACATGGTGTGTCAGATATATACCGCGTACATACAAGAAAACACACAAATGACACATTTACATAATTACAAAAAGTCATATATATATATACGGATATACAATTAAACAGTTTTGGACATGATAAAAACAAGACACGTAGGATTGTGAAATCTGTCGGAAGAGAATGTGACATTAATTAGACATTGGCAAGAAGATCCTACAACAAGATCAACTCGATCTTCGACCAAATCAAAGTCTCTTAGAGATAAAACAGGTAAGATATTTTATAGAAAATGGTTATAAGGGAATCTTGAAGGTAGGTCCAAGATCTTGGAAATTTCCTCACAGCTCTTTTCTGTGAAACAAGAAACAATCACTTGGATTCTCTGCCATTATTCATATCTTTCGATCTCTCCTTTTTTTTTTGTTTTTTCTCTTTTTTGACGGATTTGATTGGTTTGGTACGATAAACTTTTCCACAACCACAAACAAAGATCGTATCGTAAAAAACAATGAAAGTCCAATCTTTGAAATTTGTGAAATAATTATATATAATTCTAACTTTGATAAGTTCAGTCTGTTAAATTTTTTTCCTTTGGTTTTATCGTCAAATTAAGATATGCGCCATCATCATCAATCAACATTTTGTCTGGAAATAGTACAAATAAATATTCAAATTGATAGCTGTAACTTTTGAAGATATGAAGAGTTAAAATAACCCCTTTTTTTGTGCAACGAGTAAATATATATTTTTCTTCCGACAACCAAAAGATAGATAAACCTCTCTTAAAATAGCATCATTTACTAATTAGGTTAACTACGTTTTTCACTACATTTTCAAATATAATACTAGTTGAAATCTATTCAGAAATTTATGTGCGACAGTTTAGTTTGTTTTGTATAACAAAAATAAATAAATTTCGTGAGAATGGATATATAAAACGGTGACGTATTATCTTTTGGGAGGTAAACTAACAAGGTCTAGTCAAGTGGGAGAGTGTACGTAATCCGGCCTATGAATGTCCGATCGAATCTACGAATATCTCAGCTTTCCAATGTGTGGCCCCACAATATCTAACAAGCATTGATAACCGGGAATATGACGTAACCGGACGGTACGATATTTTCGTACCTTACACTTTCAACCGGTTTTGGTTTATTGCGGTACAGTTTGTCTCTAAGCGAGCTTCTTTTTTTCCCCTATATATATAATTAACTTTTAAAATAGTTTCAAAATTCAAAATGGAAGTATATGGTGTATAAAGATAACATTTCATTATTGCTTATGATAACTACCAAGGAAATGCGGTTTAGGTAAACCAATTTTATGTTTTTGTTTAATTTATTTATTTTATATAAAGAAAAAAAATGAAACCAATATGAAAAGTTGAAAACAAATCTTCAACAATATCTTTTGATAGAAAATTAGAGATTCTCCATCTAGAATACAATGAACCTCAAGGAAAATTAAATATTACATATATTACCAATTAGTTCATAAATAATTTTCCTTTCGATAAAAAACAATTAAATTTTATGTTTTTAATTAATATACTCTAATTTTTTTATTATTAGTCAATATATAAAAACAATAGATATAAAACCGGAAAATTTTATCAGACATTCGCATTTAAATTCTAAAATAATCTAAAAATATCAATTATAAAACGACACATTTATAAATAAAGAGGCCAATTGAAACCACATACCATTCTCATCTCTAATACTTTTAAAGATGTCTTAAAAATTAATTATTATTAAAATTAAAAACACTCATAGTTTTTTTGTGTCCAAAGTGTCTTTGGAAAGACACAACTCATACTTTTTTTCTTCTAACGTCATTCCATTAACTTAGAAAATGTGTTTACATAGCAGTAGATAGATACCTCCTAATTAATACACTTATTTACCTACTAAAGACACCTATTTTTTTTTAATTAGTTTTATATTTAAAGACACCCATAATGAATGACCAATGTAGATGCTCTCATAAAAGATAACGTAATGTAAATTAAACTAGAGATATATGAAGAAGAATACAAGATTAATATGTTTATTATAAAACTTAAATAATTAAGAATATGAATCAAATTAATTAATAATGTAATCCAGAATACGAATCATATATATATATATATATATATATATGTAGTTATTGGTTGCACAAAAAAATAAAATATTTATGTAGTTATGAAAAGAAAAAAAAAAATTTATGTGCCAAATTAAAGGGAGGTGGACGTAAGTCAGGGAAATGGGCTATGGGGCCTAGCTGTCTCTGACTCTCTAGTCTCTATGTAATAGTTAGGCTTTATACTGTCGGCCTTTTACTTTTAATATAGTCATGATTGGGCCGTTCGAAAAATATAGTTCTAAGGGACAAAAGAGAAATGTCTGAGCCCGGGTTCGAACCGGGGACCTCTAGTGTGTGAGACTAGCGTGATAACCGACTACACCACCCAGACGTTGATGTCCACTCTAAAAGGATAAATTATTAATACCGTTTTGAACCAATGTTTCCATTTTTTGTCATTTAAAGTTTAAATTAACTAGTGGAAATAAAGATGCATACAAGCAATAATAACGAAAAGATATTTAAATCTTTTTGTCAAAATATTTTCTAAACTGGTTGACAAAAAAAACGAAATATATATCTAAACTTTATAGGAGAAGCTTATATTAATAGAGAAAACGTATTTTGAAAACAAACACAGAGCTGCAAGATAATATGAAGATGATATTTACGTATTTGGTTAGAGAGGAATTAGAATATTTTGAGATCATTGGAGAAGAAAACAAAATTGAATTGAAGTTTGAAATTATTTTGTTAAGCGAAAAAAAAAGTAAACTAAAGAGATAGGGATGATGATGATGATTAATGTGAAGGGGTCTTTTTCGAGCCCCGAGTTAATCACAAAAGATTCCATTTCTTAAATTCGTGGCCAAGAATGGTTGGGTGGTTTTTGATTTGGATCACTTCTTACAACGCCTTAGTCAGTTCCAAGTCTATCTAATAGTCAACGAAAATATAATGCTCCGGGAAAAAAAAAAACAATGTAGATAATTAATAGTTTAATACTATGAGACTCCGATAAATATCATCTACGAAAATTTTATTTTGACACGTAAGTTATTGTATAAAGTATAAACAAAAACTGATTGATAACATTTTTTTTTTACTCGCGTTGTTATGTGATTGTGAATCATGAGTCACGAGACTAGGCATCTCCAACATGTAAACATCCTCGATCTATCTTCTCAATTTGTTTTTGTGGTTTTTAATTTCATTCTAAAGGTTTGGAACGGAGAGACCGACACTTTAGTCTCTAGCTAAGCTATCTTTAAAAAAATTTGTTCAGTTTCAATTATCTATTTAGTGAATGTATTACGTACGATAATTGAATATTGCATATTGTATGTATTAGTATTAAATGGACCATTTAATGTTTCAATGATCAATCTTAGAATAGAAAGTTTAAATGTCAGACGAGATATTTCTATACTCAATCTGCAATAGGAAGTAATATAGATTTATACCTCCCCTAAAATCACTTATAAAGGGGAATGATCAAAGTATAGTTTATTTTCATTATTTTGTTAAAAAATAAAGAAACAGTTTCGTTTTATTTGTCTTGAAAATATTCTTTGTTGACATTGTACATACAATAACAACATTATTAGTAATACGCTAAATCTGACAACGAATGGATTATAGATTAATAATATCGGTCACTTCGCTTATACTATATTTTTTGTTAACAGTTCATGCATAATATAATCTTAAAATAGGTTACACTTACAAAATACGAGTAAACAAGTAATTATGTATTAAAACATTAAATTAAGCTCTAACAGAATATTCACATGTTGGAGATATTACAAAGATGATCGTTTAAGATCCAAAAAATATAAAAGCACAAGAATTTCTGTATGGAAAAGATATACAATCACTAATGGTTTAATTAACAGTTTAACACCAGTTCTAAAATTTTTTTGAAGTTTTCATTTAATTTTATATCATTTCCTTCTTATAAGATGTCTATTATAAGAAGGGAGACTGATAAAATAAACTATTAAAAAAAAAAAAAAAAAAAATCTAGGAAACAAACTTTCACCTGGAAACAAACTTTCACTCAAAACAACGTCTGAGATCCAATATTAACGCCATACTTCGCTAATAAGCAACTACGTTTTTCTTTCTTTCTTTTGGTCTGATTTGAATCTTCGACATACAATATGGGCATTAACTAATAATAAATTACTTAAATATCCTCAACATACAGGGGTATTATCGGTATCAGACACTGTCCAGTCTTGTATCTCCTCTGTGAACAAAACTGCGGCGGAGACGGCATCGTCGAGGAGGTTTTAATAATTGGTAATTACAATCGCAATCGAGTGGCAATTAAGTGACTTGTTTCTTTTCAGTTGGCCTTGAGCATCTCCTTGTACCTCAGAATTGAATCGAGTCTCTGAAGTTTCAGCTGCTGTTTGAATTTGTTGATGAAATCTGAAGCTTTCGCGTCGACGCAATCTTCGCCGTCTCCGATCGATGTCGTTCTCTCGACTCTCGTTGTATCTGGTCTCCTCCGTTCGACGGATTCCACCGTCTCCGCCTCTTCGTGGCTTCCGATGAAACCAAAACCTGATTTATCGCTCGCCGATTTCGTCATTTTCCCCGTAGCTTTCTTCTTATTCTTCACCGGTTTTTTCGATTCCGATTTGCTTCTCATCGGCATATGATCTTCGTGGAGAACCGAATTCGGATCCGGATTTTGATTTAATTCCGGGTCGGATCTGTAGAAGGAAGATAACTTGATGGATTTGACCCGTTCTAGGATAGACGGAGCCCGAGTTAGACCGGGTCGGTCAATTGGATTATCGAATCCGGGTCCAGTTGGTTTGTCTTCCTCCGGGATCTTGAATTTTGAGATATCAATCGGGTCAACCCGTCCTATTCGGGTCGG